>OY856413.1:732610055-733067555 GCA_963693085.1 Alisma plantago-aquatica | reverse complement strand
TCATTAAGTTGTTATTGGTCATGAAGTACCCTTAGACCTTATTTAATGTGTGTAACCCATATTTAGGCGTCATTAAATTATTCTTGGGTGTAAATAAACCTATTTGGGTCCCACTATGTTGGTTTTAATTGTCAATTATCTTAGCCGTGATTTAACGCATACAATATTTATTTGGGCGTTTTTTTCATATTTTTGGGTGTCAATGTACCATTCTTGCACGTCAATCAGCCATCTCTAGGTGTCAATTAACCATTGGACATTTATCTGTGGATTTGTTAATTATTTGGGCGTCAAACAATCATTTATGGGCGCTATTAAGTTATTGTTGGGTGTCAAATAAATCTATTTGTTCGTCATTATGTTGCTTTTAGTTATCAATTATCTTAGTGTGATTTAACACATATACTATTTTCTTGGGCTTTGTTTTTACTTATGGGTGTCAATGAATCCTTTCTGGGCGTCAGTAAACCATCTCTAGGTGTCAATTAACCATTGAAATTTGTTAACTAATTTTTTATATATCTAGCCAACAGTCTATCTTTTCTCTCAACCTTAGCCTTGTTTGGATATATTCTTTTATCACAAGTCTAATAGTTTTTATTCATTAAAAATACATCACGATTTAAAAATTATAAACAGAACATTTTTCTCTTGCATCACAATTTTTTCAAAAATATATCATTCTTGCTTGAATGTATTTTTCATAACTACATGGTTTATTGATTTGAACAATTTGAACAAATATCCTCTTTGGAAGAACTCACTCATGCTTTGACTTGGAATGGGAAATCAAATCCAGACTTGAGATTGCCTTCTTTGCTGGTTGTCTATGATAATTTCTGTAGATGCACCATATATTTCATCTAGTTTAACATAACTCACATCTACAACTTGCCATCCAAATACATTGGATTGGAACGAGACAAATTCTAATCAATGTCCTCACAACACATTGATCAATAAGAAGAAGGGCATTTTCGACCCAACAAGGCAAGAGTTTCATATTTGAAATTTGAAACTTAAAAATTTAAATTTGAATTAAGAAATGCATAAAAAACAAAGAAAATGCCAAAGGAAAATGGATGACTTTGAATTTCAAAAAATGGAAAATGGTTGTTCAAAAAATATTGCATTACAGCATGATCACATGACCACCGCCGCTGACCCTAGGATTAGTTTGGTTGGATAAATCAGACTGCAAAGTTTGGTTTGTATCATAAAAATACATCAATCATATACACTTTGTCACTATATTAATCCTACGAACAGGCCCTAAGGTTATGCCATTTGTCATTCTCCCACCACGAATAGTTACTGTTAGTCCAACTGGGTGGAGGACAATCCACGCTGGTGGTGCTGGAAACAGAAGACGTGGTTCGGCTCACGTTGGATTGTCAGCTATGGATGACGAAATCGTGGTTTATTTTCATCGGCTGCGTGCTGAACGGTTAGGAAAGATAACATCAAAATCTTCATTACTACAGAAAAGTTAAGAGATTTAGTTTGTCAAAATTCATGGCTCACAAGCTTTAAGTTATAATATAAGTAATCAACTTTAAGTTATAATATCAAATCTCCGTTTACCGATTGCTTGATTAATCCACACGAAACGGATTTACAGTCGAAATCAGATGCGGCTTATGACAAGAATGATAACTTGAGAAGCGCCCGGTTGCTTTGTTTAACGCAACACAAGCGGGCGGTAGACGCGTTGTCCAAAAGCATGCGCGGCACCCACGTACGGTAGGCGCCACCCTTCGGAGATAGAAGCAAAATTGGACAAGTTAACCGTGTTTACATACATGTGGTCAATGTTAAGGATGATTTAACAAATCCGTATATGTTGATGTTGAAACTCCAGATAATCTAAATATGATTAAAGTAGTTGTTGAGAGTTCAGTGCGATTCTGATCAGATTCTTGTGTATGTTGTCATAACAGATCAAATTAGCTTAGACTGGATTACATAATCAAGTGGAATTTTGATAATGTAAGTTTAAGCCGTGATTTAGATTAAAACCAAGCTAGTACACCTCAATAATCCAGTCTCAGTCTGATTTTACATTTGTATTGCTAATGAAACCTGTAAAAATCTTAAAAGGGACGTACTTTGGGAGTCTCGTTTCGAACATGAAGCGGGTAAGGAGTCTCCACTACGTTTATCAAAAGAAAGCATAGACAGAGAGATTCTGAAAAGTCAAGGATGTAAGTTACCATATGTGGTCTGAGATATTGTGTAGGGTGTCACATCATGTATTTGACCTATCAAATTGGGAATCTGCCGGCGCCTATGGGTAGACCCGTTTAAATTGGGTTTAATTGATAATTTTACCATCCGTTAAAAATTATCCAAATCTAAGCCCATCTCTTTAGTTAGCGGTTTCACAGGTTACCTACCGACACCTGTGTGTGATTCAGTTAGCTAAATTAAATAAATTAATATAAGCCTAATATCTATATGATTTTATAACACGTCATCTACATATTTATCACGCAACTAAATAAATGATGTTTAAGGTATTCAGTTTAAAAGACAAAGTCTAAAAAGAAATAATTAAAAGTTATTAATTTTTCATACTATTAAAACAAAATAATTATGCTCTATATTATTTTTATGTTAATAGAAAACTAGTATGCTCCGTAATTTATATTCAATAGTAGCAATTCTAATATCTTTATGTTCGCTTTGTGAAGTAGATACCCATAAGGACATGCTATGTTTGAAATTTTTTAACATTAAGTAAAAAAATGATATTGTTATGGTGATATATAATGTTATTCACAACATCTATATCCTTTTCTTTCAATCTTACACGATGCAATAGGTAGTTGCTTTCTATATGTGTTATTTTTTCATTTGTTTATCATAACATCTTTTGACCTGCACCCCGCAATGAGCCAATCCAAACCCGACCCATCCCCTCATTTGACAGGTCTGATTGTGCACTAAAAAATATTAGGCAACTAGTTCACCTACAAACATGATATTGCATGACACGAGGTGAGAAACTGTGTGAAACCACTATAAAACACGATGAAAATGGTATGTGTCAATGAATATGTGAAAATAGTAAGAGAAGGATGTAGTAAGATGAGTATTACATTAGTAAAAGATCTCACGATGCTAATTTCATCACGCCTTTTGAGGAACTAAAATTACCTACATTATTTTCATAATGCTACTACCTTAATTGGTTTTGAGCTTGGAATTCAGAGGATGCCCCTCCTTAATTTCACTGAGGTTGGGGTGTTTTAAGGCTTAGTGTATGAGAGGAAGGAGCTCCTTCCTCTATCAGTTGGGTTGTTAGCCGCTAACCTTTGCGGCTCTAGCTCTACAGTTAGCATTTTGTATGGTGGGAGAAGTTCTATCTCAGTCAGGGTCCCAAATTCGTCAAAGGTTTATTATTACATGGATAAGGGACCATTATCTATAGAAGAGGGTGTGTAGCCAAAAGTTTAAGCGCATGTTTTTTAGTTTGAGAAGAACTCGAGGCAGGATGTTATTCATAACAACCTAGAATGTACATAGATACCTATATGTAATTGTCAGTGTTTCACCTTCAGCTTAGAAGAGAGTCATTTATGAGTTTTGTGACCTAGTCAAAGCTGTTGCAAATGACATAATAATGTATTTGAAAAAGCTTGTATATGTGTGTAACGATTATGTGATTATAGTGGGATTATTCCACGTTAAGCTATTAACATGATTTTTGAGTGGTGTGTAGCCAAAAGTTTAAGTGCATGTTTTTTAGTTTGAGAAGAACTCGAGGCAGGATGTTATTCATAACAACCTAGAATGTACATAGATACCTATATGTAATTGTCAGTGTTTCACCTTGAGCTCAGAAGAGAGTCATTTATGAGTTTTGTGACCTAGTCAAAGTTGTTGCAAATGACATAACAATGTATTTGAAAATGCTTGTATATGTGTGTAACGATTATGTGATTATAGTGGGATTATTCTACTTTAAGCTATTAACATGATTTTGAGTGGTGGTGCTTGGTGTAAATAGGCTAGAAAAGGTGATTAATTAGTTTGGTCATGCATTGTGGATGATTTGGGATGCTATTGCGAATGGATATTATTTAGAGGAATGGATCAATGACGTCTAGCCATATCCAAACATGAACTCCGCAAGATGGTCCATAATAGGTGTCTACTTATGGCCCTCCCAAGGCAAGAAATGATGTTGAGGGTTGTTCATTGGACAACTATTATATGCTTGGGTTGAACCAAACACTTAGCTCTAATGTCGCAAGGAATTGTTCTTTGATTTAATATGGGTATGAAACCGATCAAGGTAAATATTTGGATCATTTCTCTTTGAACCACCTACCTGATATATTATTATTTACAATCCGCTTTCTTTAGAATTAACTAGATTTGTGGCGTATACCCCATTGACTTTTGTTTGTAGATAGGGTGTTTTGTAACATGACTTCCATTAAAGAAGTTTTAGAGGGGGCAAAAGGTGAATAAAAGAAATAGTAACGATCAATGGTTGGATGCATGTGATGGAGTATGTGATCTTTTTATCATCTTCTAGGTTTAATTCTAAGGCCTCCTAATGTAAAGCACAAATGAGGTACAAAAAGAGAAATTTTGAGATATAAAAAAATCTGGAGGTCAATGTTTGGAGAAATCAAAATGGTTTCCCAATAAAATGTGAGATTGATGTTTATTTATAGGGGAATGTTTGATTCTTATCCACATGGGTCATCCATGGACACCTGGACAATTGTTTCTAATTCCCTAGAATAATCCCAATTAAAACCATCGACAATTTGGTTATAACCATATAGTGTTAGCAACTTTGGCATGTTATTCTCTACAATTTTATTTGAAATGATACAAGCATACGGTAATGAATATGATGATGTATGCATTGAGATGTTTGTCTTTTTTTGTCAGACATAGTACATCATAGTGGCACAATAAAATGAATTCGTCTACACGATCGAAATAAGGTGGAGTGTGAATATGTTCCTAGCCTTTGTTTGGTTCAATACTAGACCTAATCTTGGTGGTGTGTTTCATGCTAAATTCAGGATCTCAATCCGGATATGATGGAGTGTTCATCTGAGTAAAGTTGTATCAAGTTGGGATTACTTGGCTTTATAATTTGAACGAATCCCCTACTTTGAACCAAATCACTCATGATTTGACCTAGAGTGGCAAATAGTATCATGACTTGGAAATTTCTTTCGCTAGGCATTGATGATAATTATGGTAGACACACAAATATTTGAATTTGGGGTGAGCGTGGTCCGGTCAAGTCTAGTATGATCCTAAAATCATGAACCAGACCACATATAATGGTATGAACATTTTCAAGACTAAACTTGACTGTGAAAAGGATCTAGACCGAACTTAACTTGACCGCTACTTGTCAAGTTTGGACAGATTTGGTCTAAAATGACTAATATTTAGTATCTACTAGCAACATATTTAAATAAAGTTCAAAAGCAAAAAATAGTTCAATAAATTTTTGTTTCACCTTTGATGTCAAGTTATTGGCGTTCTTTAATAAAAATCACTCTCATATCATGAATAAACTTTATTATCTAAATTAGATGGATGTTTTGTATATCACATGTGATAATAGATGTTAAATTATATATATATATATATATATATATATATATATATATATATATATATATATATATATATATATATATATATATATATATATCAGCTACAATATTAATGTAGAAGTCATGGAAGCATTAACCATCAATATAAAGTTGATGTAATCTAAATTATTATATGTACATAAAAGAAATAACGACTAGAATAATTTTCTAGAGTATGTATATAGACACACATACACACATATAAATAGAGTTAGTTTTGTTTGATTGGTTAATCGGTTGCCTATGACTAAACTAGTTAAGGATGGTCGCGACTGTTACAACCCCAATTTTTGGGTTCTTTTGGTGAGAAATGTAATTTCTCCTATTAAAGATATTTGAACAAATAATGATATAATTTGTTTTGAATAAAAGGATTTCGTTTACAATAGCCTTGTTGGTTGTTTTATGGGCTTTATTGTCTATTGGGCCCAATAACAAGGAAAAGACAAAGAAAACTCCATTATTAAAGAAATGGAGAAAAGAAAGATGTAGAAACCTCTAGAAGGCAAAGGAATAGTATCCAAAGGTGGATTTCGTACCTCTTGGGTTCATTGGGTTCCAAGGAGTCCAAAGTTGCAAAAATAATACAATAAGAAAAGAAAAGATCAATTAAATATTTCTTTATTAAGAAAGAAATTAGATATAATAATAAAATGTGAAAAATAAGTGGAAAGGGGTATGATTGAGTCATCTTTGGTGGATTTTCGTATCCATAAGGTTTCTAATATTAGAAGGAATTCCAAAAAGGAAAATAAAAAGAGAGATAAAGAAAAATTCTCGAAAAGAGATATTTTAATAAAGAAATAAACAAGATAATGAGAAATAATAGATATAGATGCATCTAGGAGGATAATGAGTATCCACTAAAAAAGGATTTCGAAATATTAGAGTTTCTTGGGGTCCAAGGAGCCCCAATGGAGAAAAAGAAAGAGAAAATACAAATAATACAAAATAAGAGGATAATGTGATACATAATTAATGAATTTTGTGGTATTGTTAAAAAGAGGTATTTTATACTATAAAAAGTATAATTTCATGCCTCTGGGATTTCTTGGATTCCAAGGAGTCTAAGTTGTAAGATAATAAGTGAAGCAAGAGAAAAGATGTGAGAAATAAGCTTAATTGAGTAATATCTTGCACCTAAAGCAAAGGCACGTTTTCTCTTAGATAATGAGCCCAAATTTGGCATAGCGATAGATTAAGTCATTACTACATTTCTATCAAAATTTGGGATTAATTGGATACACGGTTTGGGAGTTATGGCTTTTATGAGATTCCCTAAAGTGTTGTGATTATAGTAAATGTCACAATTTTATTTGGAATAGGAAACTTGGGCCCATCCCATGCACATGTCACGAGCATTGTGGGTCGTTGGATTCAGATCCAACGATGATCCCTTTGTCTCCTAGCTCATGACAAACTAGGAAAGTGGGGAACATAGGAAAGGATCTTCCAAAGCATTTTTCTCGCGATTTAATGCACGAGTGAACTTGGAAACTTGCCCATCAAGTTCGAGAGTCTTGGACGGATCAAACAACCCTGGGTTTTAGGGGGGGGTCGTGGTGAGAATAGGGAATCCCCAATTCTTAGGGTGGGCAATGGATACCCTATATAGGGGGGGGGTAAGAAGTTGTGTGAAACCAGTGATCGTGAAAACACTGCTCGTGGGATCGGGACGAGTAGACAAGTGCTTCAGCATCCTCAATTGGATAATTCTACCTGACCTTCATCCCCGCTGAGGACCTGCTTCAGCCGAAGTTAGGTGGTTCCATCTAGATACTAGAAGGGAGTAGGCGGTGAAATCAAGGAGTCCTCCGAGTTTGGAAGAACTTGGCGGAGCTCTCAGTGGCCTTAGATCGTGCGGAGGAGCAACAACACGCCAAGTCAACCATCGAGTTGACCGGCGGCTCACGAGAAGAACAACCCGAAGGTTGAAGATGACCAAGAGGGGAATTACACCCCTACCCTCGCATCCCTATTGAAAGGGATTGTACTTTAAGGTAATTTCACAGTCCCTCTCTATTGAGCGAGCGTTGCCCCGCCAACTTATTTTTTTCCAATAAATCCACGTGGCCACTTCTGATTGGTAGAAAAAGGGTTATCTTGTAAAATACGTATCTAATTTTAGAAATATCGGATGAAGATGATTTATACATGAAAGTTGATCAAAAAAATTCTAGGAATAAGATAAAAATATTTTGAAAACCTAAATCTATATCCTTTGGAAAAAGTATATTATTTTGATGAAAAATGTATTAATTTGTGGTTAGAAACCCTAATTTATGATAAAGGATAGATTTAATAGTGCAAATAAGTTAATTTGAGCATTGTTAACCTATTTAATGATAAAGATGATTCTTAACCTGTTTTGAAGATGAAATTCCAAGATTTAGGGTTTTAAACTTAATATGATGGTTAATAACCTTAGAAACCCTAAATAAGGGAAAAAGGAAAGAAAAGTGCCTTTAATCTGAAACTAGGGTTACATGTTGTTAAAAGGTAACCTTAATATATGTCATGAGAAGTAGATGAGATAATTAGGGTTTGTGAGTAATTTAATAAAATTAGGGTTTAAAATAGTAAAAATGAAGTGAAACCCTAATTGTAATCGAAACCCTAAAAGTGGACTAGAAACCCTAGGAAGCGAGCTAGGTTGAATAGACCTTGATGGCCTGATCAATGATAGGAAAATTGGATGCATGTTTCAGGATCATCTTGTGTGCTTGCTTGTTTACTGGATTTCTTTCTTAGTTGTATTATTTCTGCACTCAAGTCAGCCTGACAGGTATGTGGTTAATTATGGTTAATCACATTAGTTTCCCGAAGGTTTTCCAGAAGATTAATCGCATTGAATGCAACCTATCAGTTTGGATGTTCATACTTGCAAATCATAAAGTCACTATGATTATCACAATAAAAATATAAGTGTGTATTCTCACACCTACATGCCACCCTGATGGATGATGCCAAAAGGTCAAGCCCAGGAGGGAAGACCCATGGGCACCATGAGTGGTGACCCCAGACACCAAGCTCGGGATTGAGAAGGTGGTCTTTATTGCATAACTAATGGGCACCAAGAGAGGTGACCCCAGGAACCAAGCTCGAGATTGAGAAGGTGGCCTTAAGTCATTAGCAAAAGAGAAACCCTAAGGAGGGTATGCTAGGGTTAGGGCAAAAGCGGTGGAAAATGTCACATTGAAAGCGTAAATTGGCTTGTTAATTAACTTGATTGTGATATTTAGATTGTTAGTCACATGTGTGAAATTTTAATTGTCCCCACATACCGACATATTCCTATATGCTGACCGATGTTTTGTTTGTCGGCGTTTTAGGTACAAAGTTGAAAAGGACAAATCGTAAAGTGACATATTGTGAAAGTAAGAATTAAAGTACAAGGAGGATTAGTTAGAATAGACTCCAACTAGGGATAGAAGTAGATATCCAAGTTTTTAAAAAGGTATGTAAAATTTTATTTTATTCTAGCTTTCATTATAGTTTTGCTAGAATTTTATAATTATTATTGATTATTTGTCGAACCATTGATCCTGAAATTTTGGGATAACGGCTCAGACCTCTTGGTCTCCCTTAATTAGGGGTTACGGGGAAGCGGGGTCATTACAGCGACACTTTGCAAACCAAAATTGACAGTAATACCCATCTAGACCAGACATGACCATGTAGTTTGGTCATGTTTGATTTAGTCTGATGGTCAAGTTTGATTTCCTATCTAGTTCTAGTTTAAATCTAATTTACATTGACTCTCATTCTCCAACTTACCATCCATCAATGTCACATTGATTAATTGAGAAAAAGGACATTTTTGACCCACTTAAACAAGATGGGGGTTTCAGATTTGAAATATGGAAATGAAATGAAAAGTGAAACTCAAATTAATAAATGCATAAGAAACAAAGGTAATGCCAAAGAAAAATGCATGACTTCAAATTTCAAAAAAAGAAATTATTGTTCTAAAACTATGTGAGTGCATAGCCCCTAGAAATAGTTTGGTTATGTAAATTTCTCTCCAAACCGACCATGCAAAAGACTTCCTATTTTTTATCCATTGATGGGTTTGGTTGTCCATGTCACCTATTGAGTATCGAACTATCCTTTGTCATCAACTTATGATTTTCTTGTACCCCAGTTGATGAATGTGCCCGCTTTACAACGTTGCTGACCTTGATGCCTTCAATGATCATGTTGTTCATTGTCACACAAGATCTAGATATACATTTTGACATGATTTAGTTTTTGATACTCTTATTGATCTTGTCTCTCCAGCTGTGTTAAAAGTCCTAAAGAGGAACATGTGACTTTTTTTAGCACATGACCTAACGGTGTCCACACTTAATGCCCTCTTGACATCTTGTTATTGATTGGGTAGATACGAAACACACATGTATTCACCTCACTAGAGTCTCTCCTCTATCAGGTGTTCTTTCAAGTAACTTTAAAACAGCTCACGCAGCTGGCGATGCCGCTACACAAAAAGGTACAAAAACACGGTACAACTTATATGTCAAATCACTTATTTTTTTATCTTTTATTTTTTATACTTTTAGAGTTCTTGTTGATGATGTGACCTCTCTTCTAGGACACCTTCAACACGTCACCAACAGGAACATTGTGTTACTATCTTCTTCTTCTTGTAATTTTGTTTTTAAATCTATAGAATTCGTCATCTAGAAAGGACTAACAGCTCAATTTATTTCCCATACTTCTGCAAAAACTTTTTATAATTTTCTATTTTTATCAAATTATTTACACTTTGCAAAGTTTTATTTTTAACCTAAAAATAGATAGAAAAATCTACACTTTGCACTAGACTAACCCTACCCAACATGCCCTAAGGTTATACTTTTTGTCATCCTCCCACCACAAATAACAACTCATAGTCGAATTGGGTGGAGGAAAGTCCAATCTGGTGGTGCTGGAAATAGAAGACGTGATTCGGCTCCCGTTGGATTGCCAGGTTTGAGCGTGGAGTTATAGAGGTGAGTAATAAATCGTGTTTTTTTTCCTTCTAACTCGTGCTAGAGTAAACAAGATAACATCAATATCTTCCTTATGGGAAATAAGTCAAAGTTTTTGTTTGTCAAAAGCCATGGCTCACAAGATTGCTAGTTATAATATCAAATCTCTTTGTCGAGATTGACGCATCAAGGTCCACGGCAGCCTCGGCTCCGCGTACATTGATAGATAGGTAAAACAAAAAAGTAAAACGTGTACATTGCTTTATTAGTCCACACGGAATGGATTTACAGTCGTGATCGATTCAGCTTATGAGCTTTCAAAAAAAGAGATGCAGCTTATATGTCAAGAATGACAACTTGACAAGGGCCTGGTTGCTTTCTTTTATCGCAACACATGCTGGCGCGTATGGTCCAAGCCCACGCCTCACACCAACGTCAGGTGCCACCCTTTCAGAGATAGAATCAAAATTACACAAGTAAATCGTGTTTTACATATATGTGGCTCATTTTGAGGATGGATTGAGGTTTATTAAATCCGTACATGCTGACGTTGAACTTCATATAGTCCAAACCTGGATTAAAAAAATTTGTTGAAATTCAGTCTGATGCTGACGTCACAATAGATAAACTTAAGCTAGACCAGATTACATAATCATGTTTGGAGCTCCAGGCTCAAACCATAATGAGGATTGAGATTGAACTTAAAGACATCGTTAATTCAGTCTTAGTTTGATTCTACATTTGTATTGCCAAACGCAATATGTGAAATCTTTAAAAAAATGGACCTAGGGGGTCTCATTTCAGGTGTAAAGCGATAAGTGATGAGTTTCCACTAAGTTAGTTATGAGAAACTTTAGAAAACTGAAGGGAAAACACTCCAAAAAGATGATGATGTAAGTCTGAAATGCCGTCTGAGATTTCGTGTAAGGCTTCTTATTGTGCACTACAAAGGTATTGGGTACCATTGTTCACCCACTGAAGTGGTATCACATGTTATGGATGAGAAACTACACAAAATCATTGTAAAAATGGTATGCTTCTACAAATATGTACAAATATTAAGATTAGGGAGGTAGTAATATGAATATTACACTAGTAAAAAGATCCTATGAGCTTTTATTCTGTTACCTTTCGAGGATCTTAGGAGTAAGAAACAAATTACATATTATGTTTTAGTGTTGCTACTATCTTGCTCGATTTTGAGCTTGTTCATCAGTTGAGGATGTCCCTCCTCACTTAATCCAAGGGTTGAGGTGCTTGAAGGCTTTCTATATGAGAGGGAGT
Organism: Alisma plantago-aquatica; assembly: GCA_963693085.1. Lineage (NCBI taxonomy): Eukaryota > Viridiplantae > Streptophyta > Magnoliopsida > Alismatales > Alismataceae > Alisma > Alisma plantago-aquatica. The sequence goes on along the minus strand of OY856413.1, from coordinate 733,055,662 downwards.
AGCTCCTTCCTTTTTCTATTGGGTTGTTGGCTGCTAACCTTAGGGACTCTAGATCTAGGGTTAGCACTTCGGGTGGTGGTAGAAGTTTTATCTCATACGAGTTCTCAAAATTTTCAAAAGTTTATTATAACGTCGAAGGTGAAACTTATGTAGAATATATTTTGAAACAGGGTTAGTTTTGACCTAGTCAAGGCTATTGCCAGAATATATTATGAAGGATGTATATGTGTAAAATGATTATGTGATTGTAGTAGAAATTTGTCACATCAAGATATTAATAGGATTTGTGTATTCTGGTAGTTTGAGAATGGGTTTACATGCCTACATAACTGCATGTTATGCACCTATGTAAACATGATGCTAAAGCCGATTAATTAATTATGTATTGTAGATGGTTTTGGGATGTTATTATGGATGGATATTGTTTGGTGGCATGGGATCAATGATGTTTAGCCATATTTAAGCATCAGAACTCTTCAAGGTGATCCAATATATGTTTCTACATTGAACTTCACTAGGTGGTCCAAAATAGGTTTCTAGATCTATGTAAATAGGTAGTCAAAGGTGAATAACCTAGTGATGTATTGTTTGGGGTATGTGATTGATGACGTTTATTCCTATCTAAGCACTAAAATTAGCAAGATGTTCCAAAATAGGTTTCCTCATATAATCCTCCAAGGCGACATATTATGTCGACGGTTGTTCCCAAGACACTGTATTCTTAGGTTGAACTAGACACACAATTGAGATGGTAACTCTCCTATTGCTATGATTTTTACTTTTATTATGTATGAGTATGAGGCAGATAATGGTAAAGATTTAGATTAGTGCTCTTTGACATGCATGCCTAATATATCAGACTTTAAAAAGTACTTTTGATAGAGTTAATGAGGCCAATTATAATGCATACCCTTGTTGACTTTTTCTATGGAGAGGGTTTTCCATAAACCAAACTCCATTAGAAGGGTTTCATAAGTGGCAAAAAAGGTGAATGCAATGAGTCAGATTTCATAGGGGATCCTCTCATTACTGATTGAGGAATAAAGTCAATTAGAATCAAAATAGACAATAAAGTATGAATGAAGGGATGTATTTTTTTCATTTCACACAAGCATGATACACAGAGTAAGATTTTGTTTAGCTATGGAAAAATAACTACAATATTATCAAATTTTACATTGTTCCTTACCCCAATGGTAATATTATGTACACAGGAAATATATACCTAAATGTATATAATGGACCTATTGTAGAGGAAACACTAGTCGTGTCAAGCTATTCTTAGAGTCCAAATTCCTCAGAAATATTCATTCCGAAGTATCCTTCTCTAAGAAACCTACATACGGGTGGTTTGAGAACAACAACTAGAAAAGGGTAAAAAGGAAATATATGTTAGTAAATAGGTGTATCTACAATGAAATAGTTATTGGGGTATTAATGGGATAAGGTACAAGAAAGGTTGTTCTTATTCAAGAGAAAGGAAAATTAATAAATAACCAATAAAAGTCAAGAGCAGTGACAATTAGAGTAATGAGGCATTTATTTTAGATGAGAAAATCCATAAAGACAAATCTCTTGCCTTCGATTATTTCACAATAATAAACAACAAAGTGGTTTCATGTAGATTACAAGACATACTAGTGTTATCTAATGTAGGTCTGCGAAACAAACAATCCAAAAACCACTAAAAGAGGAATAAAACCTTGGTGCCAAATATGTAAAGCATGGAATGGAGAATAAACTCGTAATGTCTATAAGGAGGAATAAAATCTATTTTCCTAGTATATAACAAGTGATAGGGGGAATAAATCCCAATGCATAAAAGTGTCATTGTGCGGAAGTACCACTACCATAGATATTACTACTCAAGATTACTCAATACATAAAATAATGAAGGAAAGATAGCCATATATGAAAGTTGTAATGATTTTCAGTAATAAACAATGAAGAGATTAGGAATGATAAGTAATGCTTCAAATATATTCAAAATATTCCAAAATATGATTTTCTTAGAATCCATGCATCATTAGAATGGAATTAGGTTTTATTCAAATTCATGCCCAAATAAGAACAGGCTATATGCACATACCCTAGATTTTTTTCTTCTAAAATTCCATCATCAACCACATCACCATGATAGTCTCCCAAACACCTATTAATAGTTTCATATGAAATTAGGGTCAATATTTCATAAATGTACAAATCCTATAATTAATTTTTTCTTAAGGTTGAGTTAGGAAACAAAACTCGCACCATATTCTTGGTTTAATATTAAGAGTTTAGAACATATTTCATTGTACTTTTTATTTATTTTAGTTATGTATACATTTCTTCATATTCATATATCTACTATAATATATAAATCAAAAAGTCATGAAAAGGAATAGATTGTCCTTCTATCACACATCAGAATATTGATGTGTGCAAGGTCCCATTTGCCCTTTGAACGTAGTGAAACATGCAATGCCATACCAAATATAACCTAGTGAAATTACTGAGGTTCCCCTTGAAAGTGTGACAAGGTAAAATAAATGTGGGGGTATTCTAGGATTCAACTCTCAATATTATCTAAACAACTAAAAAAACAAAAACATAATAGCTAATATTGAAAGTATAGATATAAATAAATTCTCAATAGAACAACCTTGAGTCTAAATTCTTAGAGTCCTAATGAACCACTGACCCTCTTTTTGGCTCCTATGATGACCATAGGTGTTCGTAAAGCTTACAACCATTTAGGTAGGAACATGAGGAAAGAGAAAGCTTCTTAAGAGCATAAGAGTGAATGATTCTCATCTTTTTGTATCAACACATAACTTCCATAGACAACCACAACACAAGCTAAAATAATAAATTGAATGCTTGATGAAATCACCCTTCTAGGTTTGGAAAATGTGAAACGAAAAGGGAGGATAGGGCATATAGATTTACCATCAGGAGGAGGTCAAGGAAAGCAAATTGAGGTGTCTCTAGAAAACATATGATTTTGAAGTTTAAAAAAAAATAACAAAAAGAAACTCAAGAGAAACTAAATTTGTAGAGGTATCAGTGGTAGTAGGAGGTATATTCTAATGTGACAAATTAGTGTTTGTTGGTGTATATAGAAAATCCCATCTTGGGTATCTGTCAAAGAAATTGAGTTTCATGGTAATTAGAGGAGTGGATTTCTAGAAAATTCATATGAGGAAGACATTGTTTATCGTTGATAGTTTCTTAGGAAAGAACTACATGTGTATTTGTACCACAAATTGGTATCTTATATTATAGTATGAGTGTAATAAATAAGGAAGATTGAAGGTTTCTGATTGGGTGGGTCATATGGACAATCATAGGGTCTTTAGGTGTGTTTTTAAGAAATGAAGATATGGAAGGAAGAATAATCAAACATGGAGGAGAATGTGGATGATGTCATGGAGAAAAGGAATCTGTCACTATATGATCTCAATTGGAGGAAGAAGGTAGTTCATTCATCATTCAAACAATGTAGATATCGCTAATAAAGTTGTATGTGATCCTGCCTGTCAATCATATTATCCAAAAGTAAAGGGGAAAAAGGGAATCATGTGATAGAGAATAAATAGTGGAAACTTTAGGAAAGAGAATCATATCATCGAAATAAGTAGTATATTCATGTATTTGAAACAAAATTCTTTCCTTAATTATTTTTGGGATTAAACAAAGAGAAATAAAGATGAAGTTTGTCATACAAGCCACATAATGCACAAGGAACCAAAATCTCACATTGGTTTTCACTTCTTGAGACATTAGATAATTCTTTTAAGAAATAGGAGCCCAAAACTATTACTAACATAATTGTTATTCCTAAAAGTATATAAAAATTATATTTTGTATTGCCTTCCCTTTACTAAGTATCATGTTATAGTAAAAATCTAGTGCACCAATCTAATACTAGAATCTATTAAGTGTTGAATTTCCTTTCTAGACCGTTACTTAAAAACCATGACTGTACTAGTTACACTAAAACCTCCTAATACTTAATATTTATCTTAAATACTACATCTATTAGCTCATAATACACCTATTTCCATCTAATTGAGGAAAAAAGGAATTGAAGTGAATCCAAAAAGAGAAGGGCACAAGATGGGTAGGGTTAGATAATCTACCTATGTTTTGTTATGTCATAGTGCTCCACCCCTTAAAAATGACCTTGTTCTCAAAGTCATTATAAGGAGTGGGACCCAGAGGGGATCCAAACCCTACTAAAATTTGAGGAATAAAACATCTATTCCAAACACACTCAAAAAGATATGTTGGAACAGGTATAAAAGTTTCAAATTTCAAATAATGGTATGCAAAACAACCAAAGTGTAGCAACAGAATAAAATTAATGGCTATAATCAATTTTTAAAAGTACATCATAATCTCCCACAGAGGGTTTACATGGATATTACATCATAAGGATATAGTAGAGGGAAATCTAAATCATAACAAATTTGTCTCTAAGATTCAACTCCTTAAGTTAAGTCCATGTTGAAAGCCATGTTCTCCTCTACCTACATCTGGGGTTGGAAGGATACCCCTAGAGGAAAAAAGTAGATGACATCAGCAAAAACTGGTATGTGCATACTAAACATAGATTGAGCAACATTATGAGTATAAGGATGTCAAAATAAAAGGCTTCCCATATAAATAGATAAGAACTACCCAATTGGACATAAAAAGAAATGAATCACAATAAGAGAGATAAATAAGAGCAAAGTATAAGAACAAGGCATCCATGTGTTTCACCTGTGACAATACTAGACAATATAAACATGTAGGTAGGAAATAACACATCTACTAAAAATGTGATGTGAGTAGGGTCTTATATGCATTTTCTCTAAAATATGTAGTGGCAGTGTCTGTCAATATCTGCCTGGGCAGGAAAAATAGGTTTGTTCTAAATATTTTCATATGCAAGAATTTTCGCATCTGCATTCATATGTGGTAATTTTCACATCCACATAAAAGCACATGTACATTATACTAGTAGTCACCACATGATGCACAACAAAAGAATAAGCAAGAATGAACCAAATAACAGAGATGAGAACATCCAACAAATACATAAGGTGGGATCACATGATCCTAATCAACATCCACCTTGAAAGTGGGCAAAAGAGAAAATATCGCCAAAGAATGTTACACCATGAGCAATGTATAAGGAAGAGTCCAAAAGAATGACAAATCATATAACATGATCACAAGATCAGTAACAAATAAAGTAGTTCACATGAACCATAATTTTCAAAGAAAAAGAGATAATGTGTAGGCTAGTGTCCATAGGATCAAGAGAAAAAGGAAAATAGGTGAATTTCTCAAAAGGAATAATAAGGGTTGTAAACATACCTTAAACCAGAGTCCTAGAAACACTCTTCACCAATCTAGTTGTTTCCAAGATCACTTTTTCCTAATTACAAATTATTCACATAGATTAGGGTTTGAAATTCATATAAGTGTATTGAAATGCTAATTCTAGACCTTTTAGCAAAACTCAAATTCTAACTCTGAAAATCTTAGCAATCGACTTATTAGGTTCTTCTTATCAAGAAAATATATTTATATGTCCAATTTGGAGTTATTATGATTAAGTTACATTTATTATGAGTTTTATACATATATTTTATTCTCCAAAAATTAACCCTGCAAAAAACATTGAAATCACTCTATGGAAGTATTTTTATTAGATAGAGAATATTCTTTTGATTCCAAAATATTTTTTTTGATAGTTATGAATAAGAGGTTTAAAAAAATATGAATTTTTCATTTTCAAACAATCAAGAAAAAGCAATGTCATCAAATCCATTGCAAGTGAGGAAGAGAGAGAAAGGGAGGAGCTGAGCCAGCTGACATGGCCCAATCAAAAGTAGCCATGTCACTGATCAATGGTCAACTCAACCTCGTCCAAGGAAAAGAAAAAATAGGGCCAAATGACCAAGACACCCTCGTGTGAGAAAACAAGGAAAAGAAGAAGAAGTAGATAGAAAAATTGTAAAAGAATCAGGGACAAAGTTCCCCCTCCTACCCGTCTCCATGGACGGAGAGAAGGAGCATCTTGCTCTAAAAAAGTTGGGCATTTTTTCAATTGTCAAACAAATGAGAAACCAAGAGCACAAAGGAAAGAAGAAGGTGTGAGGAACTCACTACTAGATGGAATTGAACCGAGAATGCAAGTAGAGGGAGGGAGAGCCACCGTAAATATCGAACAACAGAAGCTTGTCGTCATCCAAACACGTGAGCAATGAAGCAATTCACACAAGAGGAGGTTTCCAATGAGGCTAGGGATGCTCAGAGTATGGTTATATATAGATGATGATGTAAGAAGTAGAGAGGAGGGATGTAGCCTCAAAGCCTTGTTGCCCATGAATTGGGGGTTTCCTATTTTCTTGACCAAAAGATGCAAGTAATAGATCATTGTATGAGGATTTGTATTTGGAAACTAATGTCGAAATAATCATGCGATTTTGTCACGAAACGAGAGAGATATCAAAATCCTAAAAATCCACATTTGCAATCGCACTGTTCATATCCGATCTAAGCTATGAGATGACTCCATAGCTGTCCGATCGCTGATCAATGACCATGATCGTGCGGCCATCCAGGGCAAAAGAAAAAAAAATGCATGACATTTATTTAGTTTCCAAAATCATTTCGGACTATTATTTTTATTTAATCATTTAACTTTTTCTCTTTCCTTATTTGAGGGAGCAAACAACCTCTAAAATTGATAAAATTTGATACCTAAACTAATGTGAGTATGTAGAATCTGAATATGCAATTAGATTTACCTTTTGGACATTTTTGATTTATTAATTAAGTAAATCTTATTTTCTCTTTCCTCATGCATTAATGACTCTAGGATTCTCCAAAATCATTGAAACTTCACCCACAAGTTATATTAAGTGTGTTGGGTACGAATTTTTTATTAATTTATTTTTGAAGTTGTTTATTATTTTAATTAATGATTTGAAGGTTCTACACACTCTCTCTCCTAAATTCACCTTTTCATCAAATATTTTCTAAATTGAGTGAAAATTGAATCAAATTCCTATTTTAGCATGTAGAATACGAATTTTTGACATTATTTTATTTTTTGTAGAATTTTAATATTTTATTTAATACATTTTAATGTTATCACATTTTTTATCCTTTTAATGAATTAGAGGCATCTAGAAACTTTCTAAAAATATGAAACTTGGCTTATAAGCAATGGTAACATGATTTTACCATTATTCAAAATTTTTCAACATTTTATTAAATATTTTTGTTTTTAAATCATATTCTCTCTCCTAAATAAAATAAAATATTTAGATGGTCCAACTTATATGAAAATTTGACATAGACTGATTTTGACATGTAGATTAAAAATTTGAGGTTTGTTTCCACTTTTGAAGTCGTTTAATAATTTATTCAATAATTTGGAGAAAAATCATATTTTCCAATTCCATCTAATGCAAAGATAATTATTAATTTTCCAAAATCATGAAACTTGTTATTCAAGCAAACTCAGACCCAAGGAAAACAAATTTGGGCTTAGAATTATCTTTTGAGTTTTCCTTTTATGAATATTTGGCAATTTACTTCACATTATCATCACTTATCAAATTAAATTATTTAATGCCACATTTTCACGTTTATAGCTTTTTTATTCATTCCTTTTTCTCTTTCTTATTCGAAAATGCCATAGAAAATTCTAGGTAGAATTTATTTTATGGTTAAATTGCATTTTAGATCCTCATTTAAACATCTACTATGGTATTTATGGATATAACCTTAAATTGTCATTATTAATGTTCAATTATATTCCAAACCATTAATATTTATACAAATTAAACATCAAAGCCAAAAAGGATATAAGGGTTGTGAAAAACTCAAACTAAGGGTAAACTAAGAATACACCCAAGTTTCTACATGTTATAGTCACTTTGTCCACATTTTGATATCTAATTACATTCCAACCCATATAAAGGTACTAACTAAGAAGTCAGAACAACCAAATCCAAAGGTGTGGGGTTTATGTGTTAATCCTATTGTGTTTCACTAGGTAGGGTCATGATGTAAATCCAATATTGTTTGCTTTCTTAATGGCTCTAACTACATTTCTGGAGTAGATATCTCCATAACATTTCCTATGCACTGAGTTACACCTCATAATTATAGGGTCCTATGTCACTTGAAGGGATTAATGTAGTTGGTATCATTTCATAACACTCAATTTCATTACTAAGTCCATTCTCAAGGTAAAATGGTTGAACTTCCAACATCATGGATTCATTAGTCTTATACACTAGGATGGTAGTTTCATTATCATCCTTCCATCATTGGATATTTTCCCATAATACATTCTACAGTGAGGACATGTTACACATTGTGTTACTAGGGATTTCTTAAGCCTTTTATCCTCCAATATTTGAACATGAGGTAACTAGATGTCTAAAACTTTCTATGCATTAGACACCTAGATATGATCCTAAAGTTAAAATTCTGTAATAAACTTAGAAATCACTACAGATTAATTATAACCCTAAAGACCAAGGGTATTAAACTTCACTCTTAAAGGGGACCACACTAAAACCCACTAAACATCTAAGGAGGTATAAGTAGGGGTAAGTTGTTAAGTCTATATGCATACGATACTCCTTCACATACTTCACTTTGTATCTAAGTCTAGGGTTTAGGTATAACAAATCATGTGTTTCCTTATATAAGTTAGGTGCTTCTTTTTAAAAAGGTTTCTGTACTACTACACACTTCCTAAAATTATTATTTAATTTAAAAAATCATATTAAAGTCTAAAAATATTTTAAAAAATAGTTTAATGATGTGGAATAAGTTCTGTAAGAAAAGTATCAATGAAAATGTCAAAATGGTGCCAAGATCAATACAAGAACCAAGTCAACAACCTTTATACCACACAATACATCTATTGAGTATTTTTCCATACCTTCATTCCAAAAATATTCTAAGATGGTACAATGATCCAAGAATCTTGAATGACACATAAAAATCATAAATAACAATATAATAGGAGAGAGTGATAGGGTTTTCTATTAACTGTGTCAAATTATAAGCATTACTTGTGGGGTATATCATAAACTATTTGTTACTATATAGTAATCATAATATGTGTAAGAAGGGATCACACAAACTCATCATTAGATATTAGAAATTCACATGCTCATCCCATCTCATAAAAAAAGGTTAGTGTCTCCCATTCTTCATGATTTATTACCATGGTGTGTTTACTACAGAAATAGAACTATGTGGGAATCCATCACTTGGTTTACATAGAAATTCTTAGCTTTAAGTTTTGATAAGGAAAGTACCATGGTATACAACTTTATTGTAGATACTAGGAAGGTGAATACCTAAGGGTCTCAAATGGACCCTAGAACATTCCTTATATGGAGACCAACGAGGTAGTCTCAAACTCAAGAGTAAAGAGTATCCCTCCTGAAGGAGAAAGGCTTAGGTGACTATGTTAAAACAACCCCATGTTGAAGAAAAGGCCTTCCTAAACACAATTTATTTTTTTAGGTTATCACTAGATGAATGACATCATAAAGATAACCCTTAAAATTCAATTGAAAGTTTTTTATCTAACCTTACTCAATTAGAAGGCCAACATAGTGGAGAGCACACTTGAAAGACAAAAGAAGAAAAGGGTTAAAGAAAATATGAGGGTTTAGTGTGGCAAAGTGAATTTCAGAATAAGTATGATTTAATTACTCTTTTGCCCTACTTATATTCACTCTTGTCCTAAAATTATTTTTTCTTAGCTACTTGATCACTTTTGATACTCAAATTCAAAATATGGAGATCAATGTGAATTTGATACACATGGTGACACCACATATTTGATTAATTTGTTACTTGATACAAAGAAGTTAATTTGTCCATCAAACTTCACCATATGGTTCTCAAACTTTTTGTAAATGTTCTCCACATTTTTGTGAAGATATGATCCAAATTTCATCTCATTTGGACATTTCAACATTTTTCTACAAATTATTGAAGTTATGTGTTGAAAAACCATTTTAATTGCCTTTTATTTGATTAATGCCAAGTTACAGATCCCGACAAAGGATCGGGGGAAGTATGGTCCCTTGGATCTACCCCATGTGGATTGCATCCTTTATCGATTGGCCAGATCATTGTCTTCTACCTTCTACTAATTGTGGGTAGGAGACAAGGCCATCATAATGGTCGATCTCCCGCCTACGATCATGATCAAAATTCTGAGCGATTAGAAATGCTCCTCTCACAATTTTGAACTCTCCCACCCCCATATTAACCACAATTATTTCTCTTTTTATCCACCAAAATGATTCCCTTGGTTTCCTTTCTCTTTCTGGCAGCTATGGTCTTCGACCCAGGACTTTTTGGCCCCAAAACCTAATCCTAACACTATATAAACACCCCCAAGGACCACATCCACCATGCCTTGATAACTCTCCCAGATTCATGCTCGCTCTAGGCCTTGAATGCCCCAAATTCCTGATTAGTTTTCTACTAGTTGGGCGGCGACGTCGCACAACCCACTTTGGACATTCACCCTCCAAGTTGCCTCTCCTCAACCCGCCATCGCCATCACCCTTGCGAGGGACAGACCAACACGAATGGCAGCCCGGATGCCTCCATCTACCCCTCCTGCTCACAAACCACCTCCACTCTAGAGAGAACCTCCTCTTGCCTTTTGCCACACCCAAACCACTCAATTCTCCCCGAACTTCTTGATTCAAGAAAAATCGTCGGTCCAAGCAGAACCAGTTGGCCCAAAGACCTAGCAAACTTTTCGAAGGATTGAACCTACAAACTGAGGATTAAACTGGTCCAGAAGTAAATGGGGCACCTCGACCATGTGGCATGATCTAGCCCATTCAATCAACATTGGGCGATCGTGGATTTACCCCGTTTAAGGTATTTTACCTCATCTCTACTCAAAAAATCCAATAAATGACTAAAACTTTCAAAAATCCAATCTCTTTATTTCTAACTCCAAAAATTATGAATGCATAGTCAATATTGATCAGAAAAACCCAAGGAATTTATTAAAAATGATATTGGATCCTAATTACTTATGAATTTCACTATTGTCCCTATATTTGATCTCTTTCTTATTAATTTGTCAAATGATCCAATAATGGTGTTTAATCCTTGGAAACCCAAATATCTTACTCTAATGATCATTTTGAAACCAAAATTTACTAAATAAGAATATAAATATGATCTTGTGACTCATCTACTCTAGAATATGAATCATGTACCATAAAATAAGGATTAACCTTAATTTTGTGATGGATCTAAATCTTTTGAAACCCTAATATTTGACTCTTATCATTACCTTGCGACACAAAAGGCATACTTGACTCATTACTGAATCTAGATCTAACCTTTTGACTTATTCAAATCTTGAATATTATTTCATGCCAAAAAATAATGACTAAGACTGATTCTAACCCTAGAATTGTTGCATGGTGAATATAAGTGTACTAAATCTTGTGACATACCCGGTCTAGACCCTTGAACTTATTTCCTTGATGAAGATCTAGAAACTTGTAATATGACCTGGATAATGATCATAAAATTAGGTTTAGCATATGTTCCTAAAATACCTAGGTATGTCATTCCCACTTGAGATATTCTTGACACTTGAATAATGTTGGAAATTATGAAATTTTGGTTGATTATAAGTGGATGACCCAACCCTAAGGTTTACATAGGAAAGTGTTACCCTGATCTCAAATATTGAAACATAATATTCTAAACATCATGATCTTGACCCCTGATCCAATTTTGTTGATTTAGGATCTAACTCGAAGGCTTGACCTATTATTTGTGGAGATTTGTACTCTAAATCTTCGGTGGAAGATATGCTATTATATCTCCTCCTTGGTTGTATTGAAGATACCTTTTATGTATATCTTGATTGTATACTTGGCTATATACTTGGTTGAGCTATTGTTCCCTATTGATTAGGCTTCCATTTTCCCTATATTCTATTTTGAGAAAAATTTGAAAACATAAATGATATTGCCCATTATGACTTCCCATATATTGTTGATGATAATGTTGATACTATTCATATTAAGTGCAAGTGACCTCCTCATTCTGAGGGTGGAACTTGTACATTGACCTCCTACCTCATATGGAGAGAAGGATCCTAGTGACCTCCCCCATCGTGTTGGGGCGATGGAGCCACACAAAATATATAAGCATGCCTCTCAAATCAGCATAATGGGAACTCGTAATAAAAATTTCATTATAAACATCTTGCCAAATAAATATTGGTTTTGGAAAATCGCTTGCTATACTTCTAGAATATAAGTCCTGCCAAGTGTACTATTTTTCTATAAATTGTTTTACTTGTTTTTGATAGTGTACCATGCAATTGCATGATTGTGTCATGATTTTCTTGATATTAGGCAAACCAATGGAACATTGACTAGATCACTTCCACACTCTATATAATCTAATGACAAGGATAAATTGGCAATATCTCCTATTTTGGGTAAGTGTGTTCTTTAAATCCCCTATTTATGAGTAATAATTTTTTATTGTATATGTAAGTGTGTGAGATGCTTTTGGACCACTCAGAGATGGTCGCTTCAATCCTTTCACCATTGTCTAGGTAGTGGGATTGGGATTGGGGTAAGAATGATTCCGTGACATTTAGTCTAGCTAAGAGTGTTCAAGGCATCCTACAATATAAAGTAGAAGAATTCCCCATTACAACACCAATATAGGAGATACCATTAAAGGAATTGGCTCATACTTGGGGGGATTTCCACTACCAAAGAGAGGGTAAGGGTGATGAAGGCTAGGATAGGCTGAGTCTTGATCACATAAGTTTTTTGGGAATTGAGATAGAACAATTCAAATAGGTATTGAAACTCTACTTTGGGGTATTTTTAATTGGAGGTATAACCCTCTACACTCCTAGAAGGCTATCTAGATACCAACACAAGATTTTTGCATAGTAACAAAATAGGGAACTTGAAATCTATAGGTTAAGTGAATGCTAAATCTATTATACCATAATGGTAATGAATGAGACCTAATAGTTGATGCATTCATTACTTCTTTATAAAAAAATCCCATCCATATGCAAACAAATTAATATGTATTAAGGAAGGAAGGAGTCTCTTTCATTTATCAAATGTTCGTGCAAAGTAAGTACTATTTCATAGTGGTAATGTAACACCCCACTTTTGAATACATATAATGACTTAGCGGAAGCATTTCCCATTTAAAAGGGGATGTCCCATCACGACACTCATTGTAAATAAAAAAATTAACCACCATACATTGTCTAAAAAATATTCAGACAATGTTAAAAAGATTCATACATTGTTCTTTGGATCTAAAAACTACAACTAGTTTCTTTATCAACTCTAAAATCTAATACCTAAACATGGAATAACTAAAATATAAAAGGAAATATTCTAAATATTAGGATACTCTAAGGTAAATGTCACCCACTCGGTTGTCGTTGAAGGTTTTCTAATTCTTGGCTTGCTCTTATTTAGTCCTTATTTACTCCAATACCTAGTGACGTCATGTCCCCATTCATGCAAAATGAAAAACAATCACATTAGTAAATGGTAATGGAACTTTAAATAATAAACAAAATCATTATATTTGACATGAAGTAGAATTGACCTAAACATTAACTTAAGCATTAATGCAATAACATAAATAAGAATTGAATAAGTTAATGTATGCATCTCTCTATGATTTTCCCACTTAAGAGAACATATACAAAGGAAAGCCCATGATTTCTAGGAAAATACTTTATTGGCTATAAATGATGTAAGGGAGTGAAATCACCCCTGTACTAATAATTTGAAGAATTGACATCCATTCCAAACACTCTCAGAGGTATGATGGAATGGGCATAAGTTTTCCAAATTTATTAAACATTGGTATACAAAAGACCATTAGAAAGTAGAGGAATAAAAAAAATAACTGACTATATTCAATTTCATAAAAGGTTTACAAAAATACATCAAATTCTCCCATTAGGGTTTACGTCAAGACACACAATTAGGATCTAGATAGAGGGAAGTCTAGACTACTAAAATCTTGTCTCCAAGCAACATCTACATCAACTGAGTCCAAGCCAAAAGCTAAGATCTTCCTTGTCTTATCCATCACCTTGCTCAACACCTTGGTGGTTGGGAAGGCACCCAGCAAAAAGGGAAAGGGAAGAAAAGTACGTGTCACAAAACTAATATAGGATATCAAGATAAGTAAAGCAAAAAAGAACAATCTAGGGTTCATCATAAGATGAAGATAACAAGAGTATGAGGCTATATATCAAAGAAGCTTGCCATTAACAATTATATCAAAAAGGAATTGCATGTAAGATAATTATGTCTACCTAACTAAGTAGGGTTGAGGCACCTACCAGACCTCTAACCTTAGGTGAGGGGAGAATAAGACATTCCCAATCACCTACAATATTATGGGGAGAATAAGACATTCCCCAGGGTGATTATTTACATGCCCTCTGTGGGTGGTTGTACATAAGTACCGCTACTTTAAATTAAATAGAACATAAATCCACATGCTAGAAAAAGTAGTCATGACAAGAATAATCATGTGCATCAATAAACATGGTAGTGGGGTACCAAGACCCAAGAATAATGTTCCGAAACTGATTTATGAGGCAAGTATAACAACAAATTCAAGAGTATATGAAATAGGGTTTAATAAAGCCTCATTATAGAAAAGTAGGTTAAGGCACAATTATTCCCAATATAAAGTGTAAATGAACATACATAAATAGGGATTGCACATACATAGCACATACATAAATAGGGATTGCACAAACATAGCACATACACAGCACATACCTTTCATTATGATTCATATTACCCACTTTCATCACTTGATTGAGTCCATGATCAATTTTTCCTATTTTCAATTCATATACATGTATTAGAATGATATATATGCATTAAGGTAGAGAAAACCCATATTTTTACTTTTTATAGCAAAACCTCGATTTAGACTACAAAAACATCACCATAGACTTAGTTAGGTTCTTCTGATTAAGAAAACATATAATTTTGCATAATTTTGGAGTTACGATGATTAGTGTATTTTTGGTGATTTTTAAGTGATTAAATCATTTTCTAGAAAACCACATTTGACAAAACGCAAAACCAATACTTAGAAATAATATTATTGAAAATAAAATGTTTTTCTGAGTTTAGGACGTATTTCACTTTAGCTTTTGGACAAAGGAATCAAAAATTATGAATTATTGAAATTCGGCCAATCAGAAACTGACACATCTTCAAACCAAACGAGATAAGCAAAGAGAGAGAGAGGGAGGAAAAACACCATTCGACCTAATATCATGGTTTTAGATTAATAGTTATCCAAACTAGATCTTCTAGAGAAGGTAAACCGGTAAGAAACCAAAACACTAGATGAACATGGTAAATAGAGATGGAAATCATCGATTTTAAACATAGATGCATGAATTTTAAGCATGTAGCAAGAAATATATGAGACGTGGGTTATGAAACTCGCCTATAGATAATATAAGAAGGTCCAAATAGCAAGGATCTGAGCTTAGAAGGTCTGGTTGCTCCAAGCCTAGCTCCTTTCATGGACAAAGATCACCTTCTCAACTTAGAGGAGATAAACCCTAGCAAAAGAGCATAGAGATGAGGTGTTTTAGGGTTCTAGGTGGGGTTTCACCATGGAAGTCCATGGTTAAGACCTGTAATAGAGTGTAAGGAAGACTAATAGTATGAAAATAGGGAATGAGGGGAGGAAACTTACTAGTTTTGGTCAAAATTACCAAGGAGGAGCTTTAGAAACCCTAATAGAGCAATTTGGAAACCCTAGGAGCCTTCTTCACCAAGATAGGTTCCCTCTATTACCTTGGGATAGAAACTTCGTGGCCAAATACAGAAGGAACTATTATGTAAGCTAGTGGAAAGAAAAGGAGAGCAAGAGTTTTCGAATTGTGAGTTGGGAAGGGGTATACATGGCTATATATAGAAAGAGGTGAAGCATGAGGTGTCTTAAGGGACTTTCCATGTGTCTTTAGCCTAGGGATTGATGGCCATGCAAGAGGACAGCTCATAGAGGCTTCATGCATATCAAAATTAGGTCCTAAGAGCCCATATATCCTTCTAGGCCATCCCCACCGTTTTTCAAGAAAGAAATAACCTCATTGGTTGATAGCTTTTAAGGATAAGCATCTTTATAAAGAGGGTAATCCCTATAATGCCCTTGGAAAGAAATACCATCTAACCAAGGTGAAACTAGGTTCTCCAATGGTTTATAATCTTGTTAATGGTAAGGAAATATCTATGGATTAAAATTCAGTTGATAATTTGCAAAGAAAACCTCCCAATTGGGTAAATTGCATAAAAGTCCATAATGTACCTAAAATTGCATAACTTGCACAAACAACATCCAAATCGAACCAAATTTGAAAATTAGGATCATTTTATGTTTCCAAATCAAATCAAAAAAGTTAGATTAAGGTTTATAGCACTTAATTATGGTAATTAATCTTTCATTGAGGTATTTATGCATAAACCCTTATATTGGTACAATTAGTGAATAAATGTTCACTAAACCACTATAAATTCCACTAAGTAAATAGAAAGGCCAATAAGGATAGAAATGAAAGGAAAAGATGGGAAATAGGGTCTAAAGACAAAATTCCAAAATTCAATATGTTACAACACTCCACCCCTTAAAGAGGATTTCGTGCCCGAAATCACAAGCAAGAAGGGAAGGGTGAGTGTGCAACATCTCATCACAAAACATCAAGTTATTTCTCCAACCTTAACTTCCACCAAATAATTCATCAACATATACTCCACAAGCATATCAACATAGGTTAGGTTCTCAAGGATCACCTAGGTTCCATTATTTAGATATTCTTTTTAGGAGATATAACATTATTTACATTTTTGGCTCATTAAGATTATATTTATTATGATATCACATTATCATTATTATTCTTTTAATTGTGTCATGTCATATTTACTTTGTTTCCAAAAGAGTTATATTTCATTATTATCCATGAAACATTGTATATATATATATTTCTCACTTATCTTACTAAGAATTTTAGTAAAATTATGGGTTACTCAATTCCCTCAATATACTTGATCATTATCCTTAATATTTTGAACTTCGACTTCATTATCCTTATACTATCACCACATTATGTTATAACGAATTATTTTGCATGAAATATTCAATTTGTCTTTAAGTCTTCATTGAATCCAAATTATGTCACATCAATTACATATATTTATATTAAATGTTATCTCATTGCCACATTATCTTTATTGCTCACATTAATGTCATCATTAATCATTTTCTCATATTTATTTATATTATTGATTTGCACATTTATGTGAATCGAATCACTTCATATTCATATTGAAGCCATTCCATGTATTTTAATAATCAAGGTGAGGCATATTACGAATTGATTCACATTAAGTGACTAATCGTGTGTGTATTAGATAACAAGGTAACATACCATGCATTTCATATTGATGAATTGATTAATATATGATTAGATGATTATATATATCATTTATGTGTATCAAAGTATGTTAACTGATTATGGAACCTAATGTCATTAA
Source organism: Alisma plantago-aquatica (assembly GCA_963693085.1). Classification (NCBI taxonomy): domain Eukaryota; kingdom Viridiplantae; phylum Streptophyta; class Magnoliopsida; order Alismatales; family Alismataceae; genus Alisma; species Alisma plantago-aquatica. Next base: position 733,038,029 of record OY856413.1, on the reverse strand, counting down.
TGTATCATGAAAGGCATTAAGGATGTATATGTTAAGGTTAGATGATTACAACTTAGGGTTTAGGTTAATATGATCATTATTCTTCATCTATACATTCTTAGTATGCATTAAATACAAGATTAGGTTACAATTATCTTGCTCATCATTTCATTCGGGTTTATTGGTTTATAACATGGTCAACATCATGCATATCCATTATTAGTATTAAAATGTGAGTTACTCTTATTATGTGCATTAGATATTCATTAGGGTTCAAATATATGAACTATTCATTAGATGATCGTTATATGTTCTTTTGGATATAAAGAAACATGTGGTTACAACTATAATGTGTTTGGTCAAAACTAAGGATTCAAGCACACTAACTTCTGAATTAGGGAGTTAGGGTTTCTAAAGTCAGAGTAGCTATATTTCAGTATGTTACATGATTCCATTCCCTTGGAAAGGATTTCATCCTCAAAATCTAACTACCCAAACATCATCAAACCAGCTACTCTCCACCCCTTAAAAGGTTTGACCTACCAAGCCAAACTAATCTAGAGGTAAAAAGGTGAGTCTTACTAGACCATATACAAGATACATCATGCTTCACTGCACACTCTGATTGCTTACTAAACACCAAACTTCAAAGTCTAGGTTCTAGGGATAACTATCCAAACATGTGGTTATATGGGTCATAAGGGAACTATATTGGGTATCCATTCTCAAACAAGTCATCATACACCTAAAACATAGGGTTCCCAAAGATATACAACTTAGATGTCTAAGGTCACTATTGCCTAAAAGCAAACTATTTCAGACAATCCATTTCAGCTTAGGCCAGGTCGGTATCATATGGATCTGGGAGTCCTCGTAAACCAAGCACGTGGTGCGGAGGAAAATATTGCCAGCCCCCAGAACCTGATCCTTTCTAGATACCTTTGCTTCAACTTCATGCCCTAATAGTTGCCTAAAGGCAAACCTAAACAACATTAAGTTATGCATATTTTAGTTATGAGTATTTTAGGGTTTTATTCATCATGATACTAATGTGGAACTATAGGGTCCTAAATCAACCTTTCATCATTTATAGATCAACTGTAGGGAAACCATGTCAGCTAAAGGAACTATGTAAGGTAGGGATTCTAATTAGGGAGATAAAACTGAAATAGTCAGATTCCGACTACCATGGGCTCTGATACCATGCTGTAAAGAGGCGAGTGAAATCACTCCTTTACTAAAAATTTGAAGAATTGACATCCATTCCAAACACTTTCAAAGGTATGATGGAATGGGCATAAATTTTCCAAATTTATTAAACATTGGTATACAAAAGACCATTAGAAAGCAGCGGAATAAAAAAATAACTGACTATATTCAATTTCATAAAAGGTTTACAAAAATACATCAAATTCTCCCATTAGGGTTTACATCAAGACACACAATCAGGATCTAGATAGAGGGAAGTCTAGACTACTACAATCTTGTCTCCAAGAAACATCTCCATCAACTGAGTCCAAGCCAAAAGCTAAGATCTTCCTTGTCTTATCCATCACCTTGCTCAACACCTGGGTGGTTGGGAAGGCACCCAGCAAAAAGGGAAAGGGAAGAAAAGTATGCGTCACAAAACTAATCTAGGATATCAAGATAAGTAAAGAAAATAAGAACATGCTAGGGTTCATTATAAGATGAAGATAACAAGAGTATGAGGCTATATATCAAAGAAGCTTGCCATTAACAATTATATCAAAAAGGATTTGCATGTAAGATACTTATGTCTACCTAACTAAGTAGGGTTGAGGCACCTACTGGACCTCTAACCTTAGGTGAGGGGAGAATAAGACATTCCCAATCACCTACAATATTATGTGGAGAATAAGACATTCCCCAGGGCGATTATTTACATGCCCTCTGTGGGTGGTTGTACATAAGTACCGCTACTTTAAATTAAATAGAACATAAATCCACATGATAGAAAAAAGTAGTCATGGCAAGAATAATCATATGAATCAATAAGCATGGTAGTGGGGTACCAAGACCCAAGAATAATGTTCCAAAACCGATTTATGAGGCAAGTATATCAACAAATTCAAGAGTATATGAAATAGGGTTTAATAAAGCCTCATTATAGAAAAGTAGGTTAAGGCATAATTATTCCCAACTTAAGGTGTAAATGCACATACATAAATAGGGATTGCACATACATAGCACATACATAATTAGGGATTGCACATACATAGCACATACCTTTCATTATGATTCATATTACTCACTTTCATCACTTGATTGAGTCAATGATCAATTTTTCCTATTTTCAAGTCGTATACATGTATTAGAATGATATATATGCATTAAGGTAGAGAAAACCCATAATTTTACTTTTTATAGAAAAAGCTCAATTTAGACTATGAAAACATCACCATAGACTTAGTTAGGTTCTTCTAATTAAGAAAACATATAATTTTGCATATTTTGGAGTTACGATGATTAGAGTGTATTTTTGGTGATTTTTAAGTGATTAAATCAATTTTTAGAATATCACCATCGACAAAACTCAAAACCAATACTTGGAAATATTATTATTGAAAATAAAACGTTTTTCTAAGTTTAGGACGTATTTTACTTTAGTTTTTGGACAAAGGAATCAAAAGTTATGAATTATTGAAATTTGGCCAATCAGAAACCGACACATCATCAAGCCAAACGAGATAAGCAAAGAGAGAGAGGGGGAGGGAAAACACCATTCGACCTAATGTCATGGTTTTAGATTAATAGTTATCCAAACTAGATCTTCTAGAGAAGGTAAACCGGTAAGAAACCAAAACCCTAGATGAACATGGTAAACAGAGATGGAAATCATCGATTTTAAACATAGATGCATGAATTTTAAGCATGTAGCAAGCAATATGTGAGAAGTGGGTTATGAAACTTGCCTCTAGGGAAGATAAGAAGGTATAAACAGCAAGGATCCAAGCTTAGAAGGTCTGTTTGCTCCAAGCCTATCTCCTTTCTTGGACAAAGATCACCTTCTCAACTAAGAGGTGATAAACCCTAGCAAAAGAGCATAAAGATGAGGTGTTTTAGGGTTCTAGGTGGGGTTTCACCATGGAAGTCCATGGTTACGACCTGTAATAGGGTGTAAGGAAGACTAATAGTATGAAAATAGGGAAGGAGGGGAGGAAACTTACTAGTTTTGGTCGAAATTACCAAGGAGGAGCTTTAGAAACCCTAATAGAGCAATTTGGAAACCCTAGGAGCCTTCTTCACCAAGGTAGGTTCCCTCTATTACCTTGGGACAGAAACTTCGTGGCCAAATACAGAAGGAACTATTATCTAAGCTAGAGGAAAGAAAAGGAGAGAAAGAGTTTTCGAATTGTGAGTTGGGAAGGGGTATACATGGCTATATATAGAAAGAGGTGAAGTATGAGGTGTCTTAAGGGATTTTCCATGTGTATTTAGCCTAGGGATTGATGGCCATGCAAGAGGACAGATCATAGAGGCTTAATGCATATCAAAATTCGGTCCTAAGAGCCCATAGATCCTTCTAGGCCATCCCCACCGTTTTTCAAGAAAGAAATAACCTCATTGGTTGATAGCTTTGAAGGATAAGCATCTTTATAAAGAGGGTAATCCCTATAATGCCCTTGGCAAGAAATACCATCAAACCAAGGTGAAACTAGGTTCTCCAATGGTTTATAATCTCTTTAATGGTAAGGGAATATCTAAGGATTAAAATTCAGTTGATAATTTTTAAAGAAAACCTCCCAATTGGGTTAATTGCATAAAAGTCCAAAATGTACCTAAGATTGCATAACTTGCACAAACAACATCCAAATCGAACCAAATTTGAAACTTAGGATCATTTTATGTTTTTAATTCATATCAAAAAGTAATATTAAGGTTTAGATCACTTAATTATGGTAATTAAGCTTTTACTAAGGTATTTATGCATAAACCCTTATATTGGTACAATTAGTGAATAAATGTTCACTAAACCACTATAAATTCCACTAATTAAATAGACATGCCAATAAGGATAGAAATGAAAGGACAAGATGGGAAATAGGGTCAAACGACAAAATTCCAAAATTCGGTATGTTACAAAATCCCATGGCTGGCTATAAAAGCCCATATCGACCCCTTGAGGCACATGATTGAAATAATATATCAAACTTAATCAAAGTATTATAACATGATTCTTAATATGAACATTAGCATAATGTTGAATCGAAATCCTTAACATTATGGTATTTCTTGATCTTAAAACTTAAATTTTAAATTCATTAATCATTGATCATAATCTCTAACCTTAACGATCAAGCTAAAAATAAGACATAATATATAATGTCCTCAAGAAATTGAGAAGAGAGCATTATAAAGAACATTGAACTTGAAATCATAATTTCTACACAATACATAACATCCAATCAACAATGAAGAACTATTTACAACAACATTACCCCTTTACCTAGAGCAAAGTCCTAAGTCAAACTATTCCTAGTCTTGATTAGGCTCTAAACACCTATATATAGTCATTAAACAACATAAATCAATACTTTTTATTGATCCTAGATTGAACTAGGATAGCTTAGGGTTTGAGTACACTAGGATTAGGGTTATTGAATAGATATATTCAAATAGGGAAACCTGGTTTGAATATTAATGATTTAGGTTTAATTAATCAACATGATTCTCAACATTAGAGTTTTAGGGTTCCATATGAAAACACAAAAATAGACAACCAAAACATGATTGGAAACTATAAATTTAGATTTCTTATGAAAAATCCGTTGGTATTTTTCTAATCAATGATTACTTTTCTAGGTAGTTCTAAACATCATCCAAACAAAAAGCTCGATAGAAAACATCAAAATTATTAGCAGTCGGGCTCATACCTAGTTGGCCCAGTCACATACTACCACCTGGTCAGGGCCCGCTCAGAACACACATGCAGATGATATCACAAATAATTTTGAAAGGTAACCCTTGACCATTAACTATGTGACAATAATTTAAAGTGGCTAAGGGAAAAACTAATAAAGAACCACCTGGCTTCTTTTTCTTCAAACCGCAACACAAACAACAAGGTACAACATGAATAGAGAGAAAATTGGAAATTCCAAATCTTGATCCCAATTTGCTTTACTAGAAATTGAGGTGCTAGACACTTCTCCCACCTCAAGCTCCAACCCATGGGCCTAGTCTTTTCCTCTACGGTGGTCGCGATCTTGAGAAGATCCCACTGCCATGAAAAACCATACGAGGAATAGGGGATACCTATTGGAGTTGTGCAAATAACTGAACATGGAAGAAGCAAAGCTGTCATAGTTCATCTGTCATTTTTACTCATCTTCTCATATTACACTTACCTTAGAAGTTCTCTATTTCTTATGTGGATTTTATGCCTTGAATCATTCAATTAGCACAAATTTACATCTCTTGTACTTCATTATCTTATAGAATTACAACTTCAAGAACTCCTCTTTATCTTATTTCTATTCAGATTTAGGTTTCATGGTGACATATCTTTCTCTTAGTTACCAAACATTCAAGTTTTGATAGGTTACAATGTGAATTTCATCTTCTTTAGGGTAAGATTAAGATATTTTCACCATGATTTCTTATTCATTATGATCTTTATATTGTTTCAAATTGAATACTTGATGAGGGTAATCATAAAGATAACAATAAAAGAGTTTGACACTTACCTTTTCTTCAATAATTGGATACCTATCCAAGGCATCCAAGTACTGAGATTAGGCAGTACACATCATGTTTACATGTCATGTTCACTTACTTAGTCATCATCTTATCCCTAAGCCCTAGTGTCCGTCTAGACTCAGTGAACCTAGAGATCTGATACCAACTTGTTAGAACCTGTCACGCTAAATGAGATTACTCAAGATAAAACACACTATCAACGGTTAAACAACCACATAACCAAAATAGTTGGTAAATTAAACCAATTTATTCACCAACATACTCAAGAATATTTACGTAAAGGCCCAACATCTTGATTTTATTCATATATCATGCCAAATACCTTTTCCAATTATTCTGTGGCCTCAACCACAACATATACATATAAAAGAGCATTATCCACATATACAAGCATTAAAATACCACCAAAAGCTTGATTCAATTGAAACATTGTATACAATATTTGCTACCTGGATCTGAGAGTAAAGGGATGACTCTAGGACACATTAGACATCTACACAACCTTCTATAAGATCCATCACCATAGCACCTCCTCACTGTCACAGGTATACTGCCACTACTGCCGACCACCTAAGAACATGTGGTGACCGACGAGGTGAGACCCATGTCCTGGCAAGAGATATAACTCTCAACAATGCATATTGATTACAACAAGTTAAGCAATTAAATAGATAGATCAGATTTGATAATAGAATAACATTACCAGATATAAAACTTCTTGGGAACAGTTCTATTCAAAGTATTATTTATAGTATCCAAAGATAAACATTATTCTTGGAGTTCATGTATAGTTAACACTTTGGCATAACTACCATCATAGTCTAACTACTATCATGAATATAGCTAACAATTATTAGCATGTTTAGCATAATACACATATTTAACTACATAGGAAAGGCTAGTAGTATAAGCATAACTAACAACATGAGATGACTAACATCATAAGCAAGTCTTGCAGCATGAGTATATCTATCAGAATGAGTGTCTAATTATATAAGAATGTCTACCTTCAATATTCAGTCATACAACATCTTTAAATAAAAGGAGAAAACAAGGTTATCATACAATGTGAAGCATTTTATATAATCCTAACAGATAAACTACAAGGCTGAATTACATCTTTTACTAAACCCTTGGGAGTTTGTAGTATACCACCCAAATTCCAACTGACAATTGCTAAGTGAAAATCAATTCTGTAAAGATCTAGGAGAGCTGGAATCCTATGATCTCATCCACCCTTTGTCAGTACGTGTCTTCCGTAGTGTCGCATAAGGTCAAGCTACAAAATATCTTAGTCCTCCCTTGGTATATAGGTCATGACACTAGTGAACAACCTAGTATGTCCTTAAAAGGTCTTGATACTAGTGAACAACCTAGTTCATCCTGAAAAGGTCACGATACTAGTGAAACCATGGTATACAAAAGCCAAATATCTAAGTTACAACCACCATTTTCCTCAATCATATGTCATATATTGAATCATAATCATCTGGGATATGACCTCAACCATTCCCTGATCGAGGTATGACTACAACCATCCTTGTGAACATGCATATACTCAACAGTATACAACTCCAATCATCCATAAGAGGAAATACTCATTTCTCCATCCAGCAAATCCTTACACTGGAATGGAACTACAGCACAAGGCACTACATGATTAGGGTTTCACTTCATTGGTTAATGCCAATTTGGAATCTTTTAACTACATCAATCAAGTTACATACAAACCTTAAAGGAGTTCATATAAAATCATGGATAGATTGCAACTTCAGAAGATATAAAACATATGAGGCATAAAGTTTATCACATCATCACATGGTATTATTCATTGCTATAGATGAATCCATAGTCATCACCACATTATCACAAGCTACAAATCCTTGTCACATCATGTAGATGATAACACCTCCATTAGGGCTCAATCATGCCCAAAGGTCATCGGGACCATTCTCATAAAAATCTACAAGAAAATCATTCTCTTTTTATGCCTCATCAAGTCTCATCATTTCATCATCGTACATGTGACACATAAGTTTAGCATAACATTGCATTAAGAAGCTTCTGGTGTTCATATGGCAATATATTAGGGTTACAACAACATAGAGAGAGAGAGAGAGAGTACTCCATCATCATCATAGTAATTACTCAAGAAAACTAAACATGATCATCACTTGCATTAGGGATAGGTTCAACAAGGTAAGTAAATTAGGGTTTCAAAACAACAATTAAAGGTAAACCCTAAGTTTCATCATCTCCATCATTCATGAAAGTACTTAGGCCAAACATCACCATCATAAGGTTAACAAAGCATGATGGCCATACATATCAGAAATTTTCTTTGGCCACTTTGGACAGAGGTGTCATGGACCGCCAAGAAACATGGAGGTTAGTGACCACATAAGATCAGAGAAGTTAGCGATTGCTAAAACTAGGGCTCACCAGCTTGGCGAGCATCGCGGTTAGCCACTTCATTGACCGCTATGGTTACCTATCCTCAATGACCACCAAAGATCACAAACATCAACAACCTCTAGGTTTAGATCATAGTGGCAACCGATGAGGACATAAAACATTGGTGACCAATTGAAGTCATCTTAGAGACCACTATGAATCATATCCTTCATCAACTTGTAAAGGTCTAGAACTCATGGACAAAATAGCTTAGAACTCATTGGCCAAACATGGAGTAAAAACTTCAATGGCCACATGAGGAAATCTTGGTAACCATAGATGATACAAAAACTTAGCAACCACTAAATAATGCAAAACCTCATCGACCATATAGGTACCATAACCTTGGTGACTGCACTCATGCAAAAACTTGGCAATCAATCATGAGTCCAAAACATTGGCAACCACATGGCATCAAGCTCATCGACCACACAAGAAAAACTTGGTGAACATCAAACATGTGTGAATATTAGAGACCATCATGGTGATGGAAATCTCATCCACCACATGCAATCAAATATGGTGACCTCCAAGGAATTCAAACCATTATACTGTAAACAAGGTATACATCAATTCAAGGCATAGAAGGAAAAGCCATTGTTTTCCACCCAAATAAAAGCCCTAATATCCAAGGACAAAACCAACGATTTCCACATGCATTCAAGATAAAGGATTTAACACTCTCATTAAGGACAAACATGCACAATGTTTAGGGTTCATATAAGAGGGTATTATACTAAAAAACTATGATGTAAACTCATAACCTAGGTCAAGATATCATCTTCCTATTTGTAACCACATTTTAGGGCAAGATTAGGTGCATGAAAGGTAAAAGTAAGCAATAATCATGGAGAAAGTTATATAAATCACCTTAGAGATGATGAATTAACTCCAAATAGCAAGATAGCTCGAAGGAAAGAGGGTAGGAACCCTAGATTGACCACTCCTCTCGGCTAAGCTAACTTCTCCTCCAATAAAAAAGCAAACCCTATGTTAGAGAGGCAAGAAAGAAAGTATCATCAACCTATAGAACAAGCTCCACCATCTAATACCATGGGTTCAACCAAGAAGAGATAGATAAAGAGAGAGTAGGGTAATAATGAAAATCAAGGTAAAGAGAGAGATCTCACTTACCAAGACCAAGAAGAAGAGCAAGGATGCACCAAACGATCACAAGTAGGGTACATCCGAACCCTAGATCAACATGCAAGGAAGTTAGGCCTCCTTCTTCAATATTGAGCTCCTACTAAACCACCGAAAAAGAGGGGATGATATCTAAGAGAGAGGAAGGGAAAGAGAGAAAATATTGGGTGTGTAAAGAGGTTATTTGGATGCAAAGAGAGAGGTTTATATAGCATACGGTTGGAGAGAGAGAAAAGGTGGTTAGGTGTCTAGCTAAGCTTGCCATGTGTCTAAGAGTTCTTGTCCATGCAAGAGACACACTTATCCATGAAACTAGGGTGATATCACAAAGAAAAGAGATAGACCAAGAGACATCAGAATAGCAAATGATCATTGAAGACTTTTGCCGACCAACATGAGTCAAAAACTCAATTGATCGCTAACCCTAGTGAAGCTTGGCAACCAAGATGAGTGGGGAGCCTCATTGACCGTCAACCCTGGCTAGAAAAAGGGAACATCATCAACCAAACAAACTTAGGTCTAAAGGAATATTTGACGATTGCCAAAACTAGAGCTCATTGGTCAACACACTTCAAGGTTAACCATCAACTTAGGGCATCCATGCAAACCCTAATCTCAACATGAGATGTCATTACTCAAGACAAGGTGTGACAAGGTGCCTAAAAGTACAACCATATGAAACATGATGTCTGAACATGTGAGGCACAACAAGAATGTGACAAATTGTAAGAAAAATATACCTATGGGTAAATTGCAATTAGGTCCAAAATAAGCACATATATGTATAATTAGTCTAAACGGTGTCCAAATTGGACCAAATTTGAAACTTAGGTTTTTAACATGATGTGAAAGAACATATTATAGTTTGATTAAGATTTTAAGCATGTATTTATGGTAAGGAAGCATGTTCAACCAAAAAGCAAGGCCAGGGGTCTTACAACCATAAACCTCTAATAGGGATTTTACCCCATAAATCCAAGGCAACAAAGATGAGTACTTCCTACACATCTCATCCTCTAACCTCCACATTGTTATATCCATATCATGATGATATTGTAGCAATCTCATAGAAGTCATATGCTTCCCCCTCAACTTCGATATGCATCATCTTGGTTCAACATAGAAACCTCCTCATAACAAACATCCTCACCCAACTCCACCTCTAATCTCTATATCTCTTGCCCTGTACTAATGTGGAACTTCCTCAAAACGGAACATAGAAAATGTCATGTAAAATGTTCCACTCTAGTGATAATCCTAAATTCGAAATTCTAGCTACCTATCCTGAACTATTTATGTTTATTGTTGAATCATTATGTCCTTCACTGTAGTCTTTTATATCAACACATATTCCAAAACAATTAGTTTACATGTTCCCTACCAAACAAGGAGTGTCATGTATCTCATCCTATAAGCATAATCACAATTAAGGAGTCATGTCTATGCCCCTCTGGTGGTTGTTTTAGTAAGAAACTCAATCAATCAGGTGGATATCCCCTAACTATCAAGAACTATAGGTTATACGTTCTTAAAAGACTTCTTCATATCATTTGAATGATTGACTGGCCACCTGTCTACAATGTAAGGCTATGTTGGACTTCCACTATGTACAGGTAGGCTTCTAAGACTTCCCCTTGGCTTGCTAATTCTGTACACTTAACTATACATGTGCCATGTCATGTTTCACACTTGATTGTCGTTGCATGTGCTTCACCTTGTGACACATATGTGTATCTACCAGAGACATCATATATGTCAAATATGAGTCTCTTCATGTACTATCTCACTCAAACCATCAACATCTGGTACCATTGTCTAGATATAGAATCATACATTATCTTGTAACTTGACCTATGGAAGTTATAATGCTCCCAACTGTGCTACTCTAATTTGATTTCATGTACCATGGTACCATCCACATGTATTTCTCTATGTTGCTATAGAAGCATTGATTTGACTTGTAGTTGTATCCATGATCCTACCAACTGAGATACTTTCAACTATACATCCTCTTGCTAAAGTGATGCTGGCATGTCTTATTTCATGATACGTAAAAGAGCATAACTATGTCCTATATGCAAACATTGATTAAGATGACTTCCTAGTTGACCATATGATACGTCGAAAATCATTCCTTGAAGCATTACAAAAGATGGTGTATCTTTTCCTTTGTCTTGGCAACACTATCAATAGAACACTTGTCAGCTTCTCCTTTAGCATCTAGAAAGAACGCTGACACCAATCCTAGAACCTATTATTCCATACAAAAGGAACATCTCTCCTAGTCAACCACGTTAGGGGTAAAGCAACAATGTTGATGTTTTGAATGGACTTTCCTATAATGTCCTTCTAGGTTCAAGAAACTTCATCTCTTAGTCGGTTCCTGGGGTTGCTCCCTCTTCGGCAATGTCTTCACCTTATTTATATTCATACAACATACTTATCAGATATATCATAACCCTAATAAGATACTTTGGTCAACCCCAAACTCACTCTTTGCTTAACTTGGCACATAGTTATTGTTTCTCCAATTCTCCTAGGGCTTAGAGAAAATACTATCAATGATGTTGACCATCTTTGAAATACATTGAGGTGTTATCCACAAAACTTGCCATAACTCATTGTGACCATACAATTGACATCATCCACTGTGATCTTCCTCAGATGATACCCCAACCATAAGTCCATATGAGGGATCACTACAACACATGTTGACTGGTCAACAAACCATCTGTCCTTGGTAGTGGTCTTGTCTAGTTATCGCTAGCCCATATACAACATTATGAAATCATTCTTCTTCTTTCCAATCAACTCTTAGAGGATCTCAACATCAAACTCTATCTTTTTTAAGGGAAAAGGAACACTAGGAACTTCATCTGAATAACATCTTCAGACTCACATGCTACTGTTACACCCTGAATACTAGGACTCACCACCTTGGTATTCACTTTATGTGCCAAGAAGAACTCACATCTTGGCATGATCAACTTCTCAGTCATCATGACCAACCAAAAATGTATAAGAGGAGTATTCCTAACACTTACAAGGCACAAGAAGCATCCCCATCACAAAACATCATGATCTTGGAATTATAGTACACAACATCCATGATGTGTCACACCAAGGTATCCACATTCAAGATTATAGTGAATCCACCCGTACAAGTCGCATAAGTTCCACTTGAATGCGGCACCTCAAAAAGAAAGAACAAAAAGGAAAACATAGCTCGCACAACACAACAATACTATCCAGGGGTTACTAGCAACGAGTTCTGATTCTATCTTCATCATGCGGGTTACAACTTTTTATGTATATGTTTACCTTTTTCGTATGGGTTCCTTGCCATTAGCATAGGAATTATTAAGACAAGCATGTCTCATTGATCCTTCATGTTAAATGTTTATCATTCGTGTGTATGTCCTCTCATTTAATCATGTTTTTCAGTCACTTATCAATGGGCAGCTCATTATATTCGACATTTTCTTCATTAATTTCTTTCATGTCATGATATTTTCACTTTAACACTTTCTTACACACATAGGCTGGTCTGAGTTTTACTCATGTTCCACTATATCCATCTGTCATTTTTCTAACTCATCTTCTCATATCACACTTACCTTAGGCGTTCTCTATTCCTTATGTAGATTTTATGCATTCAATCATTCCATTAGCACATTTTTACCTCTCTTTTACATCATTATCTTATAGAATTGCAACTTCAAGAACTCCTCTTTAGCTTATATGTATTCAGATTTAGGTTTCATGGTGTTGTATCTGTCTCTTAATTACCAAACATTCAAGGTTTAATAGGTTAAAATGTGATTTTCATTTTTGTTAGGGTAAGATTAAGATATTTTCACCATGATTTCTTATTAATTATTCTCTCTAGATTGTTTGTATCTGAACACTTGATTAGAGTAATCCAAAAGATAACAATCTAAGAGTTCCACGGTTACCTTTTCTTCAATAATTGAATACTTGGACAGGGCATCCAGGTACTGAGATTAGGTGGTATGCATCTTGTTTACATGTCTTATTCACTTAGTCATCAACTTATCCCTAAATACTAGTGCCCCTGTAGACTCAGTAAACCTAGAGCTCTGATACCTACTTGTTAGTACCTGTCACTCTAAACAAGATTACTAAAACAAAACACACGATCAACTGTTAAATAACCACATAACTAGAAAAGTGGGTAAATTAAAATCGATTTATTTCACCAACATACTTAAGAACATTTACATAAAGACCCAACATCTTGGTTGTATTCCTATATCATGCAAAATACCTTTTTCAATTATTCTGTGGTCTCAACCACAACATATGCATACAAAAGAGCACTATCCACATATACAAGCATTAAAATACTACCAAAAGCTCGATTGAATTGAACATCATATACAAGCTTTCCCTCCCAGACCTGAGAGTATAGGGATGACTCTAGGATACACTAGACATATAGACAACCTTCTCTAAGGTCCATTTCTATAGCTCCTCCTTGCTGTCACAGGGCTGTTGTCGCTGTTGCCAACCACCTAACAAGATGTGATGACCTAAAAGGTGAGAACAATGTCCCAGCAAGAGATATGACTCTCAACAATACTTACTAATTATAACAATTTAAGAAATTAAAGAGATAAAGTAGATTACGTAACAGAATAACACTACCTGATATAAAACTTCTGAGGAATAGTTTTATTCAGCATATTATTTGTAGCATTGAAATATTAACATTATTATCAGTGTTCAGGTATACATAACACTTTGTTATAACTATCATCATGACTCTATCTAGTATCATGAGTATCACTAACAGTTATTAGCATGTCTAACAGAATAGGCATATTTAACTACATAGGCAAGGCTAGCAGTATAAGAACATCTAAAAACATGAGATAACTAACATCATAAGCAAGTCTACCAGCATGATTATATCTATCAACATGAGTTTCTAATAGCATAAGCATGTCTACCTTCTATATTGCATTATACAACATCTATATATAAAAGGAGTAAAAAAGGTTTATCATCCAATGTGAAGAATTGCATATAATCCTAACATATATACTACACGACTGGATTATGTCTTTTACTAAGCCCTAAGGAATTTGAGGTATACCACTCAAATTCGAACTGACCACTACTAAGTCTAAATTAATTTTGTACAAGATATAGGAGAGATGGAATTCTAAGATCTCATCTGCCCTCAATCAGTACGAGTCTTCAATAGAGACACATAAGGTCAAGCTATAAGACAACCTAGTCTGCCCTTCATATATATGTCATGACACTAGTGAACAGCCTACTCCATCCTTAAAAAGTCTAGAGAACAACCTAGTTCATCCTTAAAAGGTCATAGTACCACTGAAACCAGGGTATACAAAAACCTAAACACAAGTGCAGTTGTCCTCAATCTTATGTCATATATTGAATCATAATTATCTGGGATACAACATCGACCCTTCCCCAACCGAGGTATGAATGCATCCATCCTTGTGAACATGCATATACTGAATAGTATATGACTCCAAGAATCCATAAGAGGAAATACTTATTTAACTATCCAAGAAATATTGACACTAGAATGGATCTACATAATAGGACACTACATCATTAGGGTTTCAGTTGATTAGTTAATGCCAGTTGGGTATCTTTTAACTGCATCAATAAAGTCACATACAACCCCTCAAAGAGTTCTTACAAAAAATTGATAGATTACAACTTCAAAAGATATAAAACGCATGAAGCATAAAGTTTATCACATCATGACATGGTACTATTCATTGCTATACATGAGTCCACACTCTTCACCACACTATCACATGATATAAATCTTTATCACATCATGAAGAGGATAGACCTCCATTAGGGCTCAATCATGTCCAACGGTCATCAAGACCATTCTCATAATAACATGCAAGAATGTCATTCTATTTCCATGTCTCATCAATTCTCACCATTCCATCACCATGCATGTGACACATAAGTTTAGCATAACATTGCATTTAAGAAGCTTCAGATGTTCGTATGGAAATATATTAGGGTTATAACAAGATACAAAGAGAGTACTCCATCATCATCATCATCATAATAATCACTCAATAAAACTAAGCATGATCATCACTTACTTTTATTAGGGTTAGGTTCAACAAGGTAAGTAAATTAGGGTTTCAAAACAATAGTTAAAGGTAAACGCTAATTCTCATCATCTCCACCATTCATGAAAGTACTTAGGTCAAACAACACCATCATTGGGTTAAAAAAGCATGATGAACATATGGATCATACATCTTCATCGGCCACTTGGATCAGAGGTGTCATGGACCAGTACGAAACATGGAGGTTGGCGGCCACATAAGATCAGAGAATTTAGTGACCGCTGAAACTAGGGCTCACCAACATGGTGACTGCTGAGGTTAGCCACTTCAGCGACCACTATGGTTACTTATCCTCAACGACCAATAAAGATCAAAAGCATCAACGACTACTAGAGGTTGATCATACTAGAGACCGATGAGGACATCAAACATTGGTGACCAATTGGAGTCATGACTCTTGGTGACCACTATGAATCAAATCCTTTATTGACTGTGAAATGTCCTGGACTTAGTGACCACATAGCTCAGAACTCATTGACCAAACATGAAGTAAAAACCTCAATAACCACATGAGGAAATCTTGGTGACCACATGTGAGGCACAACAGGCATGTGACAAATTGCAAGAAAAAACCCTAGATATGGGTCAATTGCAATTAGGTCCAAAACAAGCACATATATGTATAACTAGTTCAAACAATGTCCAAACTGGACCAAACTTGAAACTTAGATTTGTCACATGATGTAAAAGAACAAATTATAGTTTGAATAATATTTTAAGCATGTAGTTGAGGTAATAAAGCATGTACAACAAAAAATCAAGGTTAGGGGTCTTATAGGGGGTATCGTGAAACTACCTTCAGTTGTCCAAGATGTTGACTCTGCGGTCCTCAGGAGGCATTATAGAGACTTTTCTTAGGCATGTAGACATCAGAGTCATGGAAGCGATGATTTGATATATCCAAGACAAGGTGGATTTAGGGAGAGATACAAAGGTCACATGTAATTGAAGGGGTTCTAGCACTTTTGGATCATTTGGTGATGTTCCCTAGTTGTTTCATAAGACAAGGATATATAGGTGGATGTCTTTGGTGTTGTTGAAGGTCACATTCAGGTGGGAAAGGAATCTAAGCTTGAAGGGGCATTCAAGTGATCTAGACCTTTAAAAACTAAGGCTCTGGGTTCATCTCAAGGTAATGAAGGTGTTTTAGAGTAAAGTTATAACAATGATTACTTGGAGAGGGGGAGAGAGAGATAACAAGGGATAAGGATTGCAGTCATTTGTAAGGTCTCAAAAGGAGGGGGAATTAAGCATGAGAGAACATGCCCCCTGAGATCCTAGAGTCCAGGTTGGATTGGAACTGTAGTCAGCAAGATATCCATCCAAGATAGGGCCATATATTCGATGTAAACAAGATTATTCATGTGACATTTAATTTGATTGATTTTATTCCAAAACTTTATGTAAACCTTTCTAAAGTCGTTAGACACATCAAAAGAGGACAATATGATATAAAATTCTATCTGTAGGTAGATTTAGAGGTCTAACACCTTCCCATCCAGGTTTAGTATGTATATTAATGGTGATGAGGCTCCACTAAGGGGAGATAATATGCATTAAATTGGGATATTTTTCTTATTTTAACTTATTTCAATATAAGAGGCTAAAGAAAATTATGTTACACGTCTTTTATAATATCAAAGTAAACTTTTGATTTACATGGGTTATTCTTATTGAGGTCTAAAATGGAATTTAGTTAGTAATAATTTAATCAAATACCCTAAACTTATGTAAATCCAAATTTTGGGATGTTACAAGCTACATAACTATTCAATTATGAAATTCTTTGTTAATCCTCACCCCAGGGAGGAATTATATAATGAGAGTTCATCTAAATGTATACGAGGACCAATTGTGGAGAGAAAATTAGCAATCTCAAGGATTCCTTGGAGCTCAAAGTGCTCACATAGATTCACCTGAAGAACTTTTCTATAAAAATCTACACTTGTATGGTTTGGGACAACACTTATAAAGGGAAACACAAAATGAAGTGTGTGTCTGTATAATTGGTATATTGCTAGAAGATAACTATTTGAGCATGAAAAGGATAGGGTACAAGAATTGTTTTCATTCAAGAAGGAGTGCATTAAACAAACAATAGTACAAGTTAAAAGAAACAACATTAAGAGTAATGAAACATTTTTTTAGAGAATACATGTAAGTTCTCCTTTAAATTGTTTCAAAACAAGAAATAAAAATATGTTTCATAAAGTATGAGAGAGACTAGCATTATCTAAGGTGGGAGGGGTGAACTATCAGTACAGAGCCATGTCTAGAGAATTAAAGTCTCAATGGCCAATATCTAAATCATGGTAGAGGTAATAATACCCTAGTTTCAAGAATCAAGGATAAAACCTTAGTGTGTAGTATATAAAATGTGGCATGGGAAGTAAAAATTGCATGCCAAAAATTATGGTTGGGCAAGACAACCACTACCTAGACATTATTATTCAATATGCGCACATGCATACATAGTGAAGGAAAGATATTTACTTTATTGTTTTCCCAATTTAAAGAATGAATTCTAGTAAATATCAATAGGAGATAAATGGAGAAGAAGTGATATTCAGAAGAAAAAAATCCAACAGGTCCCAAAAGATGATTTTTTTAAAGATTCATTCCACAATATAATGAACTTAAGCTTTAGTATAATTCATGCCACAATAAAAATCGTAAGGGTTGCATTCCTTAGCTCGTTGTTTGAAACTCCAATGTCAAGCCTAGTTCTAGTATAGGCCACAAAAAAACCACTAATAGTTTCACATGAAACTAGGTTTAGTATTTTGTTAAGTGTACAACAACAATAAAATTGACTTGTTTTCATGTTGATTTAGGTTAAAAATCCATGCAATATTATAGCAGAAAATTATATGAGTTCAAAACATAATTTTTTGTATTATTTTTGAGTAATAGATATATACTTAAGTACTCCCAATATTAATATATTTACTAGAGTCTATAAATCAAAAACTCAAGAAAAGGAATTTCCCATGATTACATATTAGAAGACTGATGTGTGATAGGGCTCATTAGTGCATTCATTGAAATAAAACATGCATGTACAAACCATATAAAATCCCAGGGAATTACCATGATGCCCCAAGAAAGCATAACAAGATGAAATCAATGTGAGGGTATCCTTGTGATTCAACACCTTAATATGTTCTAACAACCCATGAGAGATAAAGAAACACTAACTATGATCAGGGTTCTAAAACTAGGTATACAAACAAACTCTAAAAAAAAATCAAATCTGAGTTCCTCGAATCCTATCAAACCCATCGTCCCATTATCTGAGTCATCTAATGTGCATAGGAGCTCATGAAGTATATTTCCATAAAAAATGGAACATGAGGCATTTGAGAACTCCTTGTTGGTGCAAGAGTGATCAATCCTCATGCTTACATTAACTCATAAGTACCACAAAGTACCAAAGTGACACCCAAAATAAGTAGATGTCAAGCACACTATGAAATCATGCTTTAGATATAAAATATGCATAAAAAAGAGGAAGAATATGATATAGAGATATACCTTAATCATGAAACTCTAGAAACTCCCTAGACCTCTTCACACCATTTCTACATTAGGAGGAGGTCGACAAAGTCTGTATAGGTGTCTTGGAAAATAGAAGCACTCATGGTTTAGTAGACTAGTAGATCAAAATATAGGAGAAACTAAATTGATGAAGGTATTGTGATGGTGGGAGAAATCTATAGATATGGTGAATGAATGTTTCATATTAGATATTGAAAAATCTTATCATGTGTAGTATCTAAAGAAGGAGGCGTTGGGTAATTAGAGGCGAGAACTCCAAATTTAATTGAGGGAGATGTTGGATAGGGTTCCTATATAGTTAGGAGATAAATCCCTCTACATGTCCTATTGTGTTGGCCTCTGGTATTGAGGGTGAGAGTATTAGACATAGAATATAGGGGGTTTCAAACTCTATAGGTGATAGGGTCCAGTGAAGGGGTCATTAGGTGTTTTGTTAGGGGACAATATAGGGAAGGAAGACTCTTCAAGAGTGGAGGAGGGATGTGGAAAATATTTTGAAGAAATGATCTTCATCATTGTATGAGCTTGACTAGAGGTAGAAAAGTAGCACAACATTATTCAATCCTAGTAGGTCTAGCAAAGAAAGATGTAAGCAGTTCAGGCTATCAATTCATGATATGAAGGAGGAAAGGAATATGGGAATAATATGATTCATAATATATAGTGTAAATCTCAGAAATGGAATTGTATTGATTTTGTAATTAGTATCAAACTTCCTTCTTAGTTTTTCAAGGCATAAATCAAGATCGAATAATTTTTTAATTTAACATCCAATCCAACCAGCCGCATAAATGATAAAAAATTTCATTGGAACAAATTATCAACAAATAGGATCACTATACTATTATTAATATGATTATTATTCCCAAAAATACGTTCAAGTGACATTTGTATTCTCTTCCATTTACTAAATATCTATGCTTAGGAAATTTCAACCATTTCAATACCATAATCTATTAAGAAGTGACTTTGCATTATAAACCCTTACTTAAAACTTGAAGTGCACTAATTACACTATAAAACTCCTAATACTAAACACCAAAACACTATGTCTCTAATATACTAATGCACATACCATCAAATATAGGGAAAATTGAATTAATACCAATCACAAAAGAAAATTGATTAAGAAGGTTCGGGTAAGGGAATCTACCTAGTTTTGGCATGTTACACTGAACATATCCTCCCATGTATAGGAGGGCATTAAATGAAGAATTTATCAAGTATTGGATTTCAAGGTCTCAATGAGATGAACAAGAAATAATAAAACCGTCACAATGGACTTTGAAGGATCATCATAGTGCCAAGTGTCTAATTCATTTGTCTTGGTGAAATGAATGAGCAATGTATTGGCCCTAATCATAGATTTCAAAGAAAGAAATGATAAAATAAAAGACCTAGTTAAAAGGTATTAGTAGGAATGAATGAACAACGATTCAACCTTTGTGTGAAAGTATTTCAAAATGGATGTAACATATAGAATGCTCAATTTTGGATATCTTTGAAAAATGAGTGACAAATGTTTTGGCCTATGTGAAGGTTATCTAAAAGGATATAGTGTACCAAGTACCCAATTCATATGTATTTGTAGAATGAATGAGCAACAACTGAAATTTCAAAAAATATGAATGGGGGAGTGGTACACTAACAATAATTTAACAAAAAGTATACAATAGAGAGGATTCTAGTTAGGAGTGTTCTTTTTGTAATTATCATTGTCCTATCATTGGGGTCAACTATTTTAATTTAAGAAGGTTGAATTTATAATTTTTGATGACTTTCTACTCAAAGGTTGATTTTTGGATGACTTTCTATCTTTAGCACTCATTCACTAACTAGAATTGATAAAAAAAATTTAAACAAAAAGCCATCAATATCAAATGGGTAGCTCTAAAGATTTTAGGTTCTAGGGTGTTTTTATATTGTTGAATTTATTTCTCCTATTTTGTAAGAAATTTGTTGAGGAAATTCAAAAAAGAAAGACTAAACTAAAAAAATGTATAAGGTTCACCCAAAAACTAAAAAAATTTATAATCATTCCATACACATTATGTTCCTAGTCAACCAAATGCTTCAAGATAGCAAGCCGATGTCAAATAGGGTACTTATGATAGCGGATTTTTGGGATCTCTACATGTTGATTTAGATCAGGTGACACATATCTGAGGTTTCTAGGTTTTAGCAAATTGGGTCCACATCCAATGCATTATTGGAACTTCTTCAATGTGTGACTCCCCATTTGTTAGTTAATTCTTTCTCATAATCCAATATAAAACTCTGATTTGTTTCTTGCATTTGCTCACAATCTTGTTTATGAACTAGTTATTATGGATTTTCTTAAGTTTCCTAGATGATTTCAATGGTTTTGTCTTCCTCTACTAGTAGTTAGTACATGGCTATTACATTGGGTGCAAGATGATCTTTAGATATTGTACTTTACACATTTATCTTTGTTTAATCTCATTCATCATTGTATGAAGGGGTTAGTAGCTATTGATCACACCCATCAAGATGAGTTTTAGGTGTCCTTTTCTAGAGATCTGTTGTTACCCCAATTACAATCCTAATACCCAAATAAATAGTGTTAAAAGGATTAATGCACTTGTCACAGAGCTGAACAAAAATCACACAACTATATATATGATTGTTAAATAAAACTTTTTTTTTACTGAATGAATTTTACAAGGATTAGACATTTGATGAGGTGAACTTGGAGAAGAAGAAAGAACAATATTCTTACAACTATGCAAACCCCTTCATATTAAGTTCATCTTCTATAATTTGGCGAAACTTATTTTTTTTGCATCATTGGAGTAGTAGAGTTGAGTGCAGAACTAGATTTGAACAATCTTATAAGAGTTATCCTTTAGTCGTATGAGGGGAAAACAATATAATATATGTGAAAATGCACATCTACACTATCGCTTAAACATGTCAAATTACATAATCATGTAAACTCTTTACAATTATATACTAAAAAATGTAAACAAATTTATTCTTTATATTATTCCATAATAATATAATGTCTTTCCAATAATATAATATACAATTGAAGCAACTTTATTCCTTATGAAATTTGATGTATTCATCACATTTTCCATTATAATTTTTATGGGAATTATTTCCTCTGCCATGTAAGTTTGTGGATTTAAAGGTATTAAACCTTGACTAAAACAACAAGTGAGGGTCTTTTTACCTTCACAATAGACCCATTTTCCATCCTTAGCTGTGGATATATTTTTTAAATGTGCAACTATCACTTCCAATATGCTTAGGTGCAGGCTTGTTTACACCCATGCATTAAATCTTGTCTACTCCCAAAGGTGAGGATGTATTTGCATATTGATTTTCAAAATCAAGGTAATATGGATTCATTGCTTTATGATCAATGTTCTTTCAAATATAACTATATATGACAAAACAACACATCATATTATAAAAGGTCACATAGTTGAATAAAATTACTATATGCCAAGGTAGAAGACAGACTCATATCATACAACCAAACAAAACCATATGTTTGAAAGACATAGTACAGATCCTAGAGTACAAGTTAGCTCAAGGCCAAGGTCATGACACATAAATATCTACACATGTATAAATATATGAACCATCATCACTAAGGGTCTTCAAATACCACTATTATGGTTTCGAGTTCCTATATATATAGTAACTCTAGGTGTGGCACCACATCCACTTCTAACTTTATCTATTATTGTGTATTGTAACACAAAATATTTATCATGAATATTCATCAACATCATAGATGGCTCCACACATGGGTCATCTAAGGGATAACCCTTAATTTATCATCAAGGAGTCAACTTTATCATTTCATGAGGTTTGAGAACAACATTTCATGAAACAATGGTATTTAAGATTTACAGAGGGGAAATCATAATATTTGAACCTAATTAGGGTTAATACGCACAAGTTAGGGTTAAAAAAACCAAAATCAAATTCTATATTGATTTCATAAACATAATCATCAACTTGAGGTTAAGAGTTGATTTACACATCAATACCATAGTTCAGCCTCAAGATTATTTAAATTCATCTTATCATAAATCAGAGTCATAAGAATATACTTAAAGTCAAAATTAGGATTAAAAACTTCTAATTACCATGGTGGAAATGTTAGTTAAAAATCATGATAACAAAGATTGTATTTAAGGAACACAACTAAAGAAAAATTGAAATCAGATCTTGATATCATTTTATTTGGAATCCTCATGTTTTTTAGATAATTTTAGACTATTTACTTATAATTTTGGTGTTAGGAATTAAAAGATATGGATTTTAGGAGATTGACCAATTTCTTGGAATAGATAACAAAGAGGAAAGAAAATACCTTAAAGAATACAAATAGGATCTTCGGATCTCGATCATTGATCAAGCGTTACATGTGATTCCACTATTAGTGATCGATGCCCACAGATAAAGGGAGACACACGAGCAACATAGCGGCTGTAGTGGACTATTTGGAGAGAAAGGGGAAAAGGATGAGGAGACTGAGAGAAAGTGAGATGGAGGTTAGGGATTCACCACCAAGTTTCAGGGGAAATCTTGGAACTCAGGAGAGGGGTCTATCTATAGGTTAGGAGGCTAGGCTAAGGGTTTTTAGGGGTTAGGGCTAGTAAATGATAGTGGGGGAAATTTCCTTGGTACATAAGGCATTGTTGGCATCTGGTTAACCCACAATTTGGGTCAGAAAGATGAGGAGAAGGAGGTGAGGGAGAGATGTTTAAGAGCTCTAGACTCATAATAGGGTTCACAGACTAGTGTCGTACCTGCCCATCTCCTACCCTAGTTAGGATATCAGCTGAGCACCATTGGATCACAATTTCAGCAGACATTGGGTTGGGGCAAGGTGGGGAGAACCTAGTTGTGGCCATGAGGATGGCTTAATGCCAAAGTGGGGGTCATTACCTAGTTCAAAGGGGAAGAGGTCAAGTTAGGGAGCTGTGGGTGGCTTAAGTGGTAAATGGTCTACACCCTATAGGATAAGAGGAATTTTAGGGTGATTTTTTTGGCTAAAATCATTGAAAATACGTGTTTTACCAGAAAACTTTGAGTAATACCAAATTTGAACCATATGTTCATGTTGGAGAGTATACGATGCATAAAATATTTAAAATAAAAAATATGTTTCATCATGTTATGAAGGAAATATTTTAAGGGATATTTCAAGCTAGGGTTTGTAGGGAAAAGTTGCATATATTGATTGAAGACATAAATTTTCACTTTAGGGATCTTTAGCTGGTTATTGATCATGGAAACTATTAATAGTCAACAAATCAATCCCTTTGATGGCCAAAATAGTAATTAGGTCAAACTTGTGCCAAAATGTACTTCGTCGCATCCTTCCCTCCTTAAAAAGAATTTTGTCTCCAAAGAATTTGGTCTCCAAAATTTTAAGACTACAAGAACTTCCACGAGTCTCATATATCAAAACTATGATATTATCATAATTGGTATAGATATAAATTATCCACATAGATGACAAAGGAAGTTCAAAATCCATAGGATCCATCACAATATACTATCTTTTAATTTAAAAAATTCCAAGGTCATAGATAGATGGATAGAACCCCACATAATAGGGTGATTGCATATTCAAACATATGATAGTTTCAAGATCATATAAGGTAAAGAATATGCATAATAAATGTTTGAATTTCCTTTGTTCACCTCTTGTTTGCTAGAAGGCTTCGAATTGGAGGAGGTGGTGGGGAATTGATTCTTGAAGTGTCCTTCCTCCTTGGAGTAGTAACATAGTGGATTCTGACACCATCATGGTCTGAAGTTCCTCTTTCATAGTTGATACACCTGTCTAGTTTTGGTCCTCGATTGTTCTTGATCAAGTCTAAATATGATGAATCCTAGGGTGATTACTATTCATTTCTTGTTCTCATGATTTATTATGCTCAAGATTGACCAACTCAACAATTTTCATCCCTAGATAAGCCAGGCTCGGGGCTTTAACCTTTCCCGTTCTTAGCTTTTTATCCTTCCTTTGAGCATGGTCAAAGACATCTCAGAAAGTGGTAGGTCTGGAAGAGTAAATCAGATTTTGTAGAGACACATGGAGTCCCTCAACAAAATAGTCCAATTTCTCATCACTAGTCAAGTTCTTGGCATGAAAATCCAAGAATCAAGTTGTCCGTTGTTGTTAGATACGGAGGAGTCACCTTTTATATGGGATAAAATTATTTATTCTTCTTCTTCGACTCATAGGTAGGCATTAAGACAGAAATATAGATAGTCTCAAGATCTTCCCAGTTTAGTGTAATCATCTGTTATGAGTGGGTATAGTTCTGCCATAGTATTTTGGTTGCATCCTTAGCTGGTAGGTGGAAAAGGTCACTTTGTTGTTTTTCAGGCATCCTAAAACTCTAAAGGTATTTTCAATGGAGTCAATTGTGCATCTTCCCTGTCCAAAACATCTTCCTTATCTTCACTATAGAAGGATTTTGTTTCAACTTGAGTAAGTTAGTTACAATGCTAAGTTTTGGATTACTGATACAAAATCCTCATGAGATTTAGATGTTGTATGGTTTTCCAAGTCTATCATATCATCTATGAGTGTTATATTGTGTACCTCCAAAACATCACCTTTAATGGTCTTTCCTGGTTCTTCATCATCACCCTTCTAGCCCCCCTACCTCTTTTTAGCGCTTTGAATTTGTCCTTTGTTAGCTTCCTTCTCCTGATCAACATCCTTCTCTTTCTTAGATCCATTTTCCTTCTCAATTTTCTTTCCATTTTTAGATTCCTTTTTCTCTCCAACTTTCTTCTTTTTTTCAACTTCTTTCTTGCTAGCTATCTCTTCCTTCTTATTAGCCTTTTGCTTCTCAACCTTCATACTTCTAAAAGGTCTTATTCCCTGAGAGCAAATTTTTTGAGGAATTCGAAATATACTTTGTAGTATGAGTCCTCTTATCACATATGTTGAGTCTAGAGTATATCATACCAGAACACTTCATGATATTAATTTGTGTTTTATAAATTTACTTCACATTTTAGTTGTTTCCCATGAGACCCAAAATTGAGAGTACTAAAAAAGTCATAACACTTAGAAAGAGAGAGAAAAGATGAGGAGTCACCCTACCTCAATATAGTGGGTGGTTTAGAGTATTCTAAGGGAAGATATGATATTCTAGAAGGCTCTCTAGGATTTGAAAGAGGAACCTTCAGGTCCATTTCTGGACCTAATATGACTAGGTAAAGCGGGTAACCACAACCATTTTAACTAGACAACTAGGAGGTGATTACTAGATAGAAACCCTTGTGCTCAATGCTAGACACCTAGTTTTCACCATAGTGGACTCTAGGGTTTCCTAAATTCATGAGAGACTTTAAATAATTATGATTTAGAGGTTGTATGTCTATCTATGATGAAGATCTATTATACCCCAATCCCAATCCCACTACCTAGATAGACATTGTTAAAGGAATTCATGTTCTTGTCTCTGAGTGGCCCAAAAATCTCACCTACCACATTCATGATAATTACATTTAACTTCTCTTTTATTTATTCAATGAACTTTACAATGGTTATAACATGTCCAGAATCCAAAGTTAGAATAGTTGAAAGAATAACCATTCTTACAACTATACAAAATCCTTTACCTTAAGAACACCCCACATAATTTGGTGAAAAAAGAATTTCTTCATCATCAAAGTAGTGCAGCTAAGTGTGAAAGAAGATCTAAAAATATTTTGAGAGTTATCCTTTTTGCTAATAGGGAAAAAACTAGACATTATCAATGAAAACACATGTACACTATCATTTAAATGTGTGGAATTTTTAATAATATAAACTCTTGGCAATACTATAAAAACAAGAGAAGAGAACTTTAAACAACTTTATTCTTTACAAAATCATGATGTATTTTATCACATTTTTTCATTATACAATTTATAGCTATTTCCCCAGCCACCTAGGTCTGAGGATATTCATGGTATTTGGCCCCGACTACAATCACATGTGAAGTTCTTTGTACCATCACATTGAATTCATTCTTCACCATCAGGTATGGATCTTATTAGATTTAATGTGAATTAGGCCCTTTGACACTCTTAGGTGAGGGCTTGTTTGTACCCATGCACTAAATCATGTCTTCCCCAAAGGTGAGGATATGTTTGCATGTCTAATTTCAGTATAGTGATGTAATGGAATCATCACTTTATGTTCACAGTTATTTCAAACGTAATCATATATGGTAAAACATAATATAAAACATAACATAATTCAAATGGTTTAGCCAAGGTAGAAGACATTTTCATATCATACAAAGAAACAATACCATAGGTAGGTAAATAATAAGATAAAATTGTACCTCTGGAAATCAGATCATAAATCCCAAAATAATAAGTTAGATCAAGGTCAATGTCCTGAAACACAAATATATGCACCCATGCAGCAATATATGAGTCATCATCATTAAGGGTCTTCAAAGACCACAAATAAGGTTTTGGGTCCTATATCAACTCTAGGTGTGGTAGCACATCCATTTCAAACTCCATCCATTATTGAGTATTTCTTAACCAAATCTTTATCAAGACTATTTATTAAAATCAAGATATGGTTCTGCACCTAGGTAATATCATGTATAGTCTTCATCAAGGAGTGAACCTTATCCTTTCATGAGGTTTGAGATAAAGATGTTAATAAGAATAAGATATTTAAGACCTTCAAAGGGGAACTCATAAGATTTGAACATAAACAAGGTTAATACCAACAAGGTTAGGGTAGAAACTGATATAGAATTTAATTTGTTTTATAACATAATCATAGACTTGAGAATAGAAGTTTTTCTATTCATCAATATCAAGGTTTAGCCTCAAGATTAGTTAAATTCAGCTTATCAAAAATCAGAGTCACAAGAATATACTCAGAGTCAAAATTGTGGTTTCAAAGCTATGATCACCATGGTGGAGTCATTAGTTAAGGTAATCACTAAGATTCTTTTAAGTGTACAATGCAAGATCAATTGCAATCATCATTTGATATTATTTTAGTAGGAAACTTCATGTTTAGTTACAAATTAGAGTAATTACTTGTAATTAAAGGAGTTAGGAAATAAAAGATAAATATTTTAGGAGCTTGATAAATTCTTGGATATTCAGTAGAGAGGGGAAGAAGATACCTTGAATAAGAAAAAGAGGAATCGTGGATTGAGGTCCTTGGTCAATATTTGATATGATCCCATGACCATTGATCAACATCCATAGAGAAAGGGGGAGACGTGAGAAGCATGGCACCACAGAGGAGGACTGGTTAGAGAGAAAGAAGGAAACGAATAGATGAGGAAGAGATAGGTAAGCGATTAGCTGCCAAGCTTCATGGAAAGTCTAGGAGCTCAGGGGAGGGTTCTATTTACATATGAGGAGTCTAGGATAGAGTTTTTGAGGGATTAGGATTGTAAAAGGTGGTGGCAAAGTTTCCCTTGGTGCCCAAGAAATTGTTGGCTGATGGTTAGCTCGCAATTGGGGTCAAAAGGCAAGGGAAAGATAGGGTACATAAAATTAGGGTGATGGAGAGAGGTGTGAGGGCCTTGGACTTAGGATAGGGTTTATAGAATTGTGTCTCGCCTACCTATCTCATACATAAGGTAGGATATGACCCGAGCAATGTTGGATCCCAATCCAGCAATCTTTGGGTTGGGGTCGGTTCAGGGGAACTAGGCCAGGGACACAGGAGTGGCTCAAGGATAAATTGAGGGAAGTTACCGAATTCAAAAGGGAAGAGACCAAGTTAGTGAGACGAGGGTGGGTTTATTATGAAATAAGCCAGGCCCAGTAGGATAAAGGTATTTTAGGATGTTTATAGGCTAAAAACTTTAGAAAACATACTGTTGAGTAGAAAAGTATGATTGGCCACAAATTTGGACCATAGATTCATCTTAGATAGTAAAACACGTGTATAATGCTTCAAATAAAAAAGAGCATGTTTGATCTAGTTATTAATGAACTTATTCAAGGGTTATTTCAAACTAGGGTTCATAGTAAAAAGATGCATATAATCGATAAAAACATGAATTTTCACTTTATAGATCTTCATTGGGTTATTGATCATAGAAAATATTAATAGTGAGAAAATCAAGTTCATTGAGGGTCAAAAGAGTAATTTGGTAAAAAAATTCCAAAATTCAATATATCACATCCTCTCTATAGGATTAATGTTTCACCTCCTACTACTTAAGGGATGTTATTGTTGCATAGTTTGAGTAAGGAGATGTAGGAGATGCCTTAGGGTGAATTTGAATCTCCATTAATACTGTGATGCTTGGTATTTCATATTGATAATTTAAATCAAGTTTGCAATGTCAAGAACCCAACTAGAGTAAAAAAAAATGGCCCATCATTTCTTGTTTGTGTTCATAATAAAGCGATGGGATCAAAATCATAAGATGAGTCCTTCTAGTGACTAGGTATTTGGGAGAAAATATCCTTTCATTTTTATTGTATTAAGAACTACCTAATATCTTCTTATTTTCAATTAATTGGAAAGTATTCAAAAACCATAAGAGATCAATGGGATTGGGTAACATGCTAAAACTATGAGTCTATATGAAAGTGTATGGTCAAGCACAATAGGGCATTTTGAGCTTTAAGTTACTATTCCCACATAAAATAGGGTCACTAAAAATTGCTATATTATTACCAATAGATCATTTTGATGAAATGACTTTCTTTCTAACCGCAAAACAAAGCAAAAAAAAATAAACCTAAATGAATATTTAAGATATCAAGGTTAGGAATCTCTATAATTTATGATTCATCATTACAATCCACTATATCTAATTGATTGAAATGATTATATACTGACACTAGTCAAGTTGATAATCCTTTTACAATAATATTACACCCTCCTGGTTCATAATACCATATCTGCAACCAAAGAACCCTACTTCTTTTGCAGTCCAACACAAATAAATGCATTACACGTAGGTCGATAATGACCAAATCTTCAAAAGTATAAGGATACTTTCGTGGTCTTGTAAACTTGTATCCATAAAAGGTCATCTTCGGAAACACTTTTATTTAAGTTATGATTCATATTTAATACAATGAATAGGAAAACCAATGATATTCAAAATATCTAAAACTTTCATTCATGAAATCGAACACAATTATAATGTACAAAACAATACCAATCCACTAATTGCAGTTTCATCTCATGCTACTCCTTGATCCTAAATAAGAAGGATTAGTTCCTCACAAATTTCTTGTAAACCACACAACAAACACAAGATTTAATGGGATTCATAGTAATAGTTATAGAAAGAGAAGAATCTTGGTTTTGATCATGAAGAAACATCACATGTGACATCTGCAATCTGCTTCTATTAGTCAAATCTACCTATGTTTTTTATGTGGCAACCAAGGTGCTCATGTATCCTTATTTCCTTCCCTCCATTACTTCACCCAATAAGAATAATGATATCCCACACGAATGCAACTTTATTTGGTCTTAAATTGATTCTTTCCCACTTTTAATCATAGTCCTAGGATCTGCATTGGCATTCTTTTGTAATTTCACTATGCAGGGTTGATCCTACTAAGTTGTTGGACAGCCTCATCTGACATTTTAGCATTGGTGTTGATTCTAACAAGAAAGGGGTCAATGGATCAACCTTTGGGTCTGTTCTTAGGCTCCTTGTTCAATTGTATCAAGTATAAAGTGTACTCGTCAACTTTTTATCAGTGAAATCTACAATTCCTACAATAAACATGTAACTATAAACGTTGTAAATATATAAGATCAAATAACTTTAGGATTACTTTTTAAAAGTGATAAAATAGCCGAACCAGAAAGTATTTATGTTTGTAGTGACATACAAATGAAAAGACATGCAATTATGGTCAATTTTCAAGTTAATCACACTAAATTTTAGTAAATAAAATAACATAATTGTGCATGTATCAACTCCCCCAAGAATAAATTATTTTTCATCCTCAATAAAAGACAACTCATAGACTTTTTTGAGCTCGTCAGAGAGAAGACAAATATTGATCAAAGATGACATTAGAATCAAAAGTCCCCAACATACGAGTCTCAAACCAGTGCAAAAGATCATTGAACACAAGTTTCTCAAAGAGTTCAATATAAAAAATAAACAGAAACATTGATAAAATAACTAATATAGAAACACAACTCACTTGGAGAAGAAAACTTATCTTGATCAACATGAAGTACACTAAGCATGTCACAATATCTCCCTATAACTACATTGTTCTAAGTCTGTCCAAATATACATCTGAAGCATTCCCATAATGAAACATGAATGAGGGTATATCATGTGGTAGTCGACCATTAGGGCTATGGGTAGCGGAATTAGGTGGCTTGAGTCAAACTTGCAAACTAGTGCTAGTCAAAATGTAATGAAACATAATGTTCACTTACATGATTCAAGACATTTTCCTAATGTTAAAATAAGAGTGATAGGGAAAATGATGTGTGATTAAGAGGCTTCATCTTATTAATAAGAAAGTTTTTACTAGATGCTTCTCATGCATCTAGATATATTTTGCACTTCCTTCCATGAGTACTTAGAGTCCACTGAATGATAACAGTGAAAATACACTCCACCTTTCCTCCTTTTCTTTGTTCTTTTCTTCCTTCATTTTGTTTTATCTTTTATTTGCAAGATTAACAAAACATGTACTTTCTTAGACAGAAAATATCTTCATGCTAGGGATACTATAAAATAAATGATGGAGGAGTGATTTTGTTGTCACATAGTCAATTAAGTGCTCAAGGAATTATCAGACATTGATTGCACACAAAATTTCAATATACATTTGATTTGGGCAACATAAATGCAAAACAAACGATAAATATCTTATTTATTTTTATTTAATTTTTTATTACAAAGAAAAAATAACATGCCTTCCAATTTATGCAATGCTATGTCCTGGAAAAGTGAGTTACTTCATAACTATAATAGTGGTGTACATATGGATGTGGATGGATGGATATTACTCTGATTATGATACATTATACTACCCAACCATGATAACACTCTCTTGGTTGACTTGTGAATCATGAAAGATTTAAAACCTATCCTATAATGTTTCCACCAAAAAAACACTAATGTGTGATCAAAAGGGCTAAATACCCCATCATCACAAAAACAAAATTGAATTTCAATAAAGTATCAAATCAATTAAGACTATCTTAATTCTAATAAACTCAAGACAATTGTAAAAGTGCACATGCATTAAATCAACTCAACAGAAGATAACAAAAATTTGACAAAAAAATCTTGATTATTTGGTAGTTGATGGTGGGAACAAAGTTTAAGTAATTTTTTGATATAAGAAAAAAGGACTAGGTTCTGACTCAACTAACTAAAAAATAGACATAATTCAAAGACATTAAATAGAAGAAACAAGATAGAGTAAAATTTTAGCGTCCCCAAGCTCAGTGTTAAGAGGATCTAAAAAATGAGTAGAACAAGTGGTTATATCCTTGGTTTGCTACAAAGAGACCTCAGGTTCAACTCCAACAACGATATGAATAGAAACAGCAATTCTTTTAAAATGACTAGAATGAGTGATCCATATATAAATACAGGGAAGATGTGTCTTACATGCTTAGGCTAGATTGGTCTGGCTAGACATTCTCCATTCACAACCGGTAGTCTACCTACGTTGTTAGCATTGACACTATAGTCGATTCACTAATATTATAGTCAATCCATTGATTCCTTAAAATTATGAAACACTAACAAATAGGTCAAATATATAACATCTTATATCTAAACGCATTCTATAACATTTGTAAGACTCTAAACTCTGAAATAGAATGAAAATAAAATAAAGGTGGATAAAAACAAAATAAAAGGAAGATTGCGTCCCACAAGCACCCTTGTTTACATTTTAGTTTTGAAACAAAATAAAAGGCAAATGAAAAGAGTTGATTCTTTGTTGCTAAAGGAAACTAAAATCAAACCTAAATGAAAGATTAAGTTGGATTAAATATCAGTCTTAGAAGAAAATTGAATATTGAGTTCACCACATTAGTCTACTATTTTTAATTAATTGAACTAATTATATGATAATACTACTTGAATTGATAAGCTTTTCATGATAATATAAACCCTTCCATACCACAATACCATATCTAGAAGTGATAAACCCCACTTTCATGTCATTTTATTATTACTTTTTAATTATGCATATGTCACCAATGATGAAAGCTTCACAATCATAAGGATACTTCCATGCTCTGATGAAATTGTGTCGATGAAGGAACTCTAGTAATAAATATCTTTCAACTATGCTTTCTTTGTAGTATGTTTGTGCTTAGATGAGGGCAAGATCACTGGAAGGATGCAATGACCTTTCAAGTTTAAATTTATTTTGAGATGCGTATTGGTCCTACTGAGTTCCAAGTGAATTGGTGTATATTACCTACAAACTAATCATTACATGTTAGCTATAGTAATGTTTAGTATTTTTGATTTGATTAATAAAGGAAACTCCAATATATTGATGCACATTTAATTGTTGCAATATTAATGTACATTACAAGAGGTTTGAGAATAAATGGTTCAAATACCTGGGACTTCAGGTACGTGACCAACACATGAGATCCTAATTGATTCTAAGAACAAAATTATCTAAAACATCCATACTATATCAGTGTGGATTAGACAAAAATAATACACATGAGAGTAGTATGTGTGGTGATGGATGACCATGTCTCATGGGCCATAGAGATTGGATAACAAGTTATACACATAGATACTTGTTAGAGAACAAGTGTACTAGACGGACATGACTTAAGAGTGATGTTTAGACCATTATGTGACAGTCCTAACCGACTATCAAGTAAAACAATGGTAGTTTGGTCCTTTGACCTAAACTCACTACAATGGTATTATAACAATTGTCCTAGTTTGACACTACCCAATGTGATCTTGAAGAAGGTTTCCATAAAGGGAGTGGTTGGGAATGATGAGAATAATGTTATGCATTGTGAGTGATGTACAAAGAATTTGTCCCTCCAATATAATGGAGTAATATCTAAGGCCTCTTAACAAATGAGACTAGAGAAATGCATGGTCATGATCATATGATTTTTCATAAAATGCTAATTGGATATCAAAGAACTTAGATTCAACGTAACGAGGATGATGTGCCCATGCCTCTATTTCAATCTGGTTATCTATGACAAAATAATTTTACAACATGGTAGCACTAGTCGTCAATGGTTTAGTATTGTGTGACTAATCCTACTACTTGGATATGAATTATGTGTAGCTACACACTGCTCATTGCTTATGGATCTTAATATTTATTTCTGAATCCATTTCACATGTAGTATGGTTCCTGCAGGGTAACACGATTGAGAAACTTTGAGGAAAGTTGCAAATTGGACCTTATTATAATTGTTAAAATAAATCTAGTGACTTTGAAGTAAGTTTTGAGAACTTAAATGAAATACAAATCCAAACTTAATAAATAAGTTTCCATGTCAAGGACACACCCATCAAGAAAGAAGATGTTTGCATTGCTCCATGACTCTTGGAACAGTGTGTTCTATGAGACCTAGTGCATAGAAGATTCTAGAGGTGGGCATGGTCTGGGTAAGTCTAGTCTAATTCTAAAAGCACCAACCATACTATATATAGTGGTATAAATATCTCCTAGACCAAATTTGATTGTTGAATGGGTCTAGACAATAACTTGACAGCCAAAATATAGAAGAATTTGGTTAAATTTGGTCTAAAACTACTACTACATACTATTTACATAGTATTTACCAATATGAAACATAAATGAAGGCCCAATTAAAAAAAATATAAATTAAAAAAAATAATTTTGATATCAAATTTTTGGTTCTCTTTAAGAAAATCTACTTTCATTTTGTGAAATATAATATTATTTTCTAAACACTATATTTGTAGTTTTGCATGTAACAATAAATGTTGAAATTAATTTAATAGTTTGGCGATGTATCAATTACATCCTTGTATAAAATTCCTTTGCAAAACTGACATTAAGTATAAAATGAAGTAGTTTAACATATTGTCTATAAATCCATGATGTAATGAATAAAATAATTTACTAGTACATATAGATATATACACACACAAATATATATATATGGTGATTGGATATGTATAGGATACAAATTCCCTTATTAAATGGCATGATTTAGCTTGTTTCCAACATGTGATACATATCAAGGGCTTGATCGATATATGTGGGTGTTACAACCTCAATTTTTGGGTTCATATGGTGGGAAATGCAATTTTCCCAATAAAGGTATGATTTTGGGAATTGTATGAATTATATGTATTGAATGTATTCCCTTTGCAATATTTCCTTTATACATGTAATTTTGAGGACCATATTAAGTTAATAAGTCCAAGATGATAAAAAGAGAAAGAAAATTGAAAAAAATCAAATAATGCATAAATATGAAAAGAAATTGAGATAATAATGAAAATATGAGAAATATGCGGAAAGATGTGTGTTGTTGACTCATCAGGGATGAGATTTTAAATGCACAAGGTTTCTAATGGTAAAAGGAATCGAAATAAGGAATATAAAAGTATAAGAGAGAGAAAATATGTATAAAATGTACCTTGTTAATAGATAACTTGGATATGAAGAAAAGTTTCTCATACTTTCAAATTTGAGTCCGGAACTTGGCACATAAGAAGTCTATGTCATTATGGACTTTTTCTTTAAATTTTGGTATTAATTGGACATGTGGTTTAGGAGATATAATTTTTTTAATTTTTGCCAAAGTGAAATGGATTTCGGGGCAATGTATTAAATGTCACACTTTTATATTTTCTGGAAATAACTTATACCCGCCCCAGTTATAAGCGCGTGCTTTTTGGACCATTGGATATTTGATCCAATAGTTCACAATTGTCTTCTACCCTGAATCGAGAAAGGAAACATAGCACATTTTTTAGGGTAATTCGTACTCAATTTTCTCACGAGCCAATCCATGTACAAAGAAGGAAACCCCTTTAGAAGATTTGCAAGGCAAAAATGAACTGAATCATCCTAATTTTTGGGTGCTTTGGAAGTGCATTCGGGAAACCCCTAATTCCAGTTCTTCTCGTCGACCGTTCACCATGGCCATGGCCTATATAAAGGGATGATCCCCCTTTTGCAAGGCTGGGTACCCCTTCGTGAATCACGTTACGATTTAAGCAACACGACCCTACCTCCAATTCCTCTTCTCATTTCCCCTCTCATCAACTGTTTTCTTTGGATCAGTTGACGGTCACCCTCCTAGTCGTTCTAGCGACTCCGACCAACTCGGGCGTAGCTAAGACCACTATTGAGTTCGTAGGAGTGCGTCCGTGGTTGTGGTGGCCTTGTCGAGTGCCGAGAGAGGTTGGATCTAAAAGTCAACCATGGTGTTGACCATGGCTCGACACTTTTCTGCGTGCGAGGTACTTTGCGAGGTTGAATAAGACAAATAGCGGGATTACTATTTTACCCCGACCTCACACTTGAGAAGAAAGGGCGAAAAGGGCATTTTGTTGGTTTCATGGGTGACCAAGCCGCGCCTAGCGTGGCACTAGGTGGTGCACAACAGTTGGTCCAGCCGGGATCGGCGTGGACCCAAGTTTTTTAGGTAAGTAAGTGCCTACGTGGCATTTCCTTATTGGTTAACAAGGAATTACTTTGCAAAAGTCGTAATTAATTATTGGTAACTCTGATTAAGACAAACTATATATGAAAATTAATCGGAAGAACTCAAGAAATCCATTAAAAATACAATTGAAGCTTAATTTTTCGTGTAATTTGAAAAAGTACATAAAGTTTCTACTTTTAAAGTAGTTATGAATAAGAAACCCTAATATTGATGATGATGGGTTTTTAATGATATTCTTTGGATAATTTAAGCCAACCCGAATCTGTTGTTAATAAAAGAAAGATCTAGATCTAAAAAGAGGATCCTTGTGCATAATTTAGGGTTTATGTATATAAAGCACATTAACAGACTTGGAAACCCTAATCTATGTGTTTATGACTTTTAATGTGTGATATTTCGAGATCATATGCATAAGATGAAATTTGGTTGATCCTTAGCCAAATTGGTATTAAAGAGGCTTTAATGTGATTAAGTTGAATAATTAGGGTTTTGCCTCTAGTTATGCTATTTTTAGGGTTTTGTGGTTAGAATGGAGATAGGTTGTAGATAAACCCTAGCAATACCCTAATTCGGATTAGAAACCCTAGAAAGTGAATCCAAGTCAATAAAGTAGATTTTTGATAAAGTTTGTAGTAAATAGAGTACATATGCTTTTTAGGATTCTTGATTGTATGGTTGAACTACTTGCTTGGATTGCTTTCTTGGTTGGTATTGCTTAATGCTTGTGAAATCTACAAATCAAGTATGTGGTTACTTATGAATAATCACCTTTAGTTTCACGGAGTTTCCCAAATGTTTCTCGATTGATTGCAACCTAAATTGTTGGATGTTCAATTCTGCAATCCTATAAAGTCATATGTGTATCACGAGTAATAATGCATGTGCTTCTCGAACCTAGATGCCACCCTTATGTATGTTGCAAGACCAAGCCCCGGAGGAAAGTTCTGATTTGGTCAAGCCCTAGAGGGAAGACCATTGGGCACCTCGAGAGGTGACCCCAAACACCAAGATTAGGATGGATAAGGTGGCCTTATGTCCCTTGGAAGGACAAAACCCTAAGAGAGGGTAATCCAGGGTTTAGGGCAAAAGTGTTTGAGAATGTCACATTGAAAGCATAATTTGGATCGTTAATAACTTATTTGTGATAATTAGGTTGTTAGAAACTATTTGTGAAGTTGTGATTGTTCCCCCACATACCGGTATAAAAATATACTGACCGAAATTTTGTTTGTCGGTGTTTTAGGTACAATTATAGAAAAGGACAAAAAGTGAAATATTATGAAGATACAATTAATCAGGGTTCAAGGAGTATTAGACAGACATACTTTATCTATGGATAGAAGTCTAGATCAGAAATTTTTACAAGGTATGCAAAAGATTTATTTTATTCCATCTTTCAAGTTTAGTAATAGTAGAATTTGATAATTATTTATGATTAAATGTCAAACCATGGATCCTGAAATATTGGGACAGTGTCTCTAACATCTTGGTCTCCCTTGATTGGGGGTTATCGGGAGGCGGGGTCATTACATTTGGTATCAGAGCCAATGGTTTCTCATTTAATTTTTAATAATTATTAAATTTTACAAACTCTGTAGAACCTGAGGGAGTTATTAGAGGATTTTCCGACGATGGAGGTGTTTAGAAAAGGATCATGGTCTGGGGGCTGGCAATATTTTCCTCATCCCCGCTAGTCAGTCACGAGGACTCCCAGATGTAGTGTGACTGCCTAAACAATGTCTAAGGTTTTGACTCGAAATAAGATATCTTTAGGACTCTCTCATATATTTCGTCCCTTCTCAATGCTAATTCAATTAAGGATTCTAAGGTTTAGGGTTTTTCTCTCTCTTCCCCACCCTCTTGAGGTTAGGGTAAGTATAATAAGGATTAAGGAAACCTTCCAAATCAATGAAAATCATGTAAACAAGATGTTATGGACATAAGTTTAATAGTTTAAGAATAAACTAAAGATTAGTTACATGCTTAGGGTGCATGGTGTGAGTTGTCGTGCCCTCAGGTGATCTCTGAGGTTAGACCTTGTTGTAGGAGGATGAGGAGAGAGTTAGCCCATAGAGGTAGAGGCCTCCAGGAAGAGGTAGAGACCTATCACATCCTATGAGGAAGATGCTAACCCTAAAACCTAAGTGGTTGTTAAAGAGAGATGACATGATGAGTTGGATATCATAGTTAACCATGCATGCATGCACATGGGTTCAACAAGCATTTTTTACGTAAAAGTTTTGAGTATGTATGAGGAATGTGAACCATGGGTGGTTGTTGACCCTGGTGCCTTTTGGTGACCCAACCTTAGGTGGGACGTACCTGTTAGGGCGAGGAATAGCTCCCTCATTGAGAAGGCTAGAGGATACCATACATGAATCCTAACGAGCACACATGAGGAGATAAGAGGCATGCACCTACATAACAAGTGAGTAGCAACAAGGCTGGAAATAGGTTTGAGGCCTAAGCCAGAAGGGTTATGCCTGATAGGGTATGAGCTAGACATGTAGAGCTTTGGATAGCCTTAGCCAGATATAAGTTTTGATAGTATGTTCACCCAAGTAGGGATAGATGTGTATCCTTAATAGCATGATCCAACTTCTAAGAGAGAATCTCCAATGGTAAGATCGGTTGTAGGGTTAGCTCCAGAGAGTGAGCGAGACCCAATGAAGAAGGTTGGTGACCTTGACTCCAAGACACGAGGAGTCATGAGAAGTTGGGTATCATATGACCTAGAATGGACGACCCTGAGTAGATGTATGTGGTTACCTCATGAATGATCCTTGGAGGCTTATCGTACCTTGGATGATTTTAGAGGAACCAAACCCTTAAAAGAGAAAGAGGCTTCTTGAACCGATGTACAGAGGTTATAAGTACCTACCTTTAAGGTGTAGGATAGAGAGTTCCTTAGACCCTGAAGGGGTACACTAACAAGTTGGGAGGTCCCGCACCCAGTTAGTTGTCCTTGTGTGGGACTCTGAGGTGTGGTTCATGTGGAGAAAAATAGTAGGAAGTGCATGTCATACCTGGTACATGCTTCGTGCATGGTGGAACAACTGAGCATGCGCTAGGTAGTTGTTGCATAAGAAGTGAACCTGGGGGTTCCTAGACCAAAGAAGGGAAGTAGTAGTACATGGTGCAAATGATGTTCACAAGGCTGATTGAGTTCATAGAAATTGAGTATGGCACCCCCTCATGTTTTAGTGTAAAAGGAACCCCCACTCGAACTGAGATATATTGTTGATGATCCACTCACATAAGTTGGTGACATATGTGATGTTGGTCCAACCTTGAGGAATGATGAATATGTATGACATACAAGGAGCGTAGAGTGGTGTAAAAGTAGCATGATAGGGATAAGAATGTACATGATGATGTAAACCTTGGAGATAAGGGCGTTTGTGACCTTTGTTACTACCAAGAGATAGTTTTTCCCCATCCTGGGAAGGGACCCTTCTGTAGGGTGAGTACCAGCTACTGTTTAGGTTTGAGGTAACCTAAAGAGGTCTCTTATAAGAGTTTGATGAGATAAGTGAAGAGCACATAGTATGATCATGAATCCATAAACCCATGTGTAACCATCTGTAAAAGTTCATGAAGATATGTTGCCTTGGAGGTAACCTATATGAGGCCAAACTGAGGTAGGTAGGTCACCATGATTCCTTTGAGGGATGCAAAGTTAGCCCTGTATGCCTAGAGAGAGTACAAAGATTCATGTGAGGATTCAATATGAGATGTGCTTGAGTATCAACACAGAAACCATGATCTACTATAGAATCCTAAGTCAACTAAGGTCAAGTAGGGATAAGACCGATGGGAGTAGGAGTTGTATGTTCCCTGAATGTACAAGACCATAGGGTCAGGAGGTAACAACTAACTTTACCCAAAGACCATAGGTTATGAGGTTGTCCACCTTCATGAGTTCATGGGGCCTAAGGGGTAAATGTGAGAGGCACTCCCTAGATGCATAAGGGTCAGATCACCCCAAAAGTGTCGTCACCTTAGAGACCTTGAGGTAATGACTAAGGATTTTACATAATAGATATATCCATAGGTGATGGGAATAGTCTTCCCATGGGTGTATACCCATAATGGAGATGTTCATGGTGTGGAAACATGTGATGTACGTTTCAACTTAGATCGGAAAGTGTGATGGCGATGCATGATGCACCATCTCTACTCTTGGAACAGGTTAAAGTCTGTATTTGGACTACAGCCAAATGCCTATTTCATCTTGTTATGGGTTTGAGAGATAGGACAAAATGCATTCCATACTGAGGATAAAGGTGATATGAGTTGAAACCCTTCTACTATGTTTGAGGATAAAGGAAGTACCACACCTTTTGAGAGTATGTTGGATATGTGGTTTGGAAACACGAAGAGAACCAAGGTAATCATCATATGAGGACGTTCTTGTCAAGAGCAGTTTGGATCCTAAGAGTTGCATCTTGGGTATGGTAATTGAGATGATGAGCTTGAAGTTTTCTTGACTCAGTTTGACTTAAACTCGAGATGAGGATGATGAGTGGAGT
The DNA here is from genome assembly GCA_963693085.1 of Alisma plantago-aquatica. Lineage (NCBI taxonomy): Eukaryota > Viridiplantae > Streptophyta > Magnoliopsida > Alismatales > Alismataceae > Alisma > Alisma plantago-aquatica. The sequence continues at coordinate 732,996,843 of OY856413.1, read as the reverse complement.
ATATGAAGGTTTATGTTTATACCATTACCTAGCACATAAGGAAATTGATGTGGTAACCAATACTTTTTGCTGAGATACAACTTAGGTGTACAGTTGCGTTGTCTAGCCGATAAAGCGAGTTGAAAGAGATTACTGGGTGAACAATGTGATCGTTGGAAGGCTAGGCCTATGTGGATGACACCCATATACAACCAGACTCATTGGTCAATTTGGTGGTTACCCAGTTAGCCAGCCTAGAGCTTGATGAAGTAAAAGGGTTGTTGTAAGAACCTCAGATACACCTCTCAGGAAAAGAAGGTGGTGAAACCCACTAGAGTATTTTAGGGTTTCTGAAGAATCACCCTTGAGGAATCATGTCATGTAAGTTGTTCATGATTTTATGTACACCATACATTATGGTACTACTAAGATAGTTAAGGTTTACAGTAGTACTAGGAAGATCTGAGATGAAAAAGTATATAGAGTTGCATGAGGCCAGTTTCCATGCATGCCAAAGAGAGTGAAGGCCGAACACTAATAACCTAGTGGGTTGCTACAGATATGAGGAGTCCCTGAGAGGGAATGGGAGTAGATCACCATGGACAATGTGGTAGGTCTCCCCTGTACCAAGATAGGTCATGAGGTAATATGGGTTATTGTAGATCGCCTTACTAAGTTGACCTAATACCTTTCCTAAGAGAGAGAGAGAGCATCGTTAGTGTAATAGTTTTAGTTGAGCTATATATATATATATATATATATGTATATGGGAGAGAGAGATAGTTCAACTACACCGTGATCCGAGTTCAATATCTTGAGCATAACCTCAAGTTCACTTCCATGTGGTGGGAGTAGGTGTAAGAAGAACTCGATGTTGGATTGAAGTTGAGTACAACATATCACACCTGACTGATGGATAGTCGACAGAGTATGATAAAGACTTTAGAGGGTCTGATGAGAGCATATGTGCTCGTTCAAGGTGATACATGGGAGCAGTTCCTACCCCTAGTAGAGATTGCTTATTATGGTAGCCACCATAGCGAGTATTGGGATGTATGAAGCTTTGTAAGAGAGGATGTGTTGGTCACCACTTCACTTGGATGATGTCAGTGAAGAGGAGCTTGCGAAGGTCAGAGAGACCACAATATATGCAGATAAATACACTTCGATCGAGAAATGGCTGGGAAAGCCCAGGATCAACGGGAGTCGTGAGCTCATGCAAAGCAAACTGACATGTAGTTCACTGTGGGTAAACATGTGTTATGAAAACCCGACCCCTCTAAGCTATAGCTGAGAAAGCTGAGTCCCTGATACATGGGTCCATTTGAGATGGATTGGTGGAGTTTCTTATGTTTAGACTTACCCCCCAGGATAATATCATGTATGATGTGTTCCATGTGTCCGATCTAGGGCACTATGTGATGTACCCGAGCCATGTGGTGAGCATTGAACCTATTGAACTTCAATAAAGGCTAACATATCTTGAGCCACCTATGAGGGTACGAGATACCAAGGTGAGAGAGAACTCAGATGTAGGAATATAAGATGATAAATGTGCTTTGGAAGCACCATGGAGAGGATGAAGCCACATGGGAGCCAATTATGGACATAGGGAAGTCTTATCCTGAATTGTTTGTATGTTTGGTGGAACGTTGAGGAAAAAATTCCTATAAGAGGGGAAGGATGTTATACCCCGATTTTGGGTTCATATGGTGGGAAATGTAATTTTCCCAATAAAGGTATGATTTTGGGAATTGTATGAATTATATGTATTGAATAGATTCCCTTTGCAATATTTCCTTTGTGCATGTAATTTCATAGACCCTATTAAGTTAGTAAATCCAAGATGATAAAAAGAGAAAGAAATTTGAAAAAAAATCAAATAATGCATAAATAGGAAAAGAAATTGAGATAATAATGAAATATGAGAAATATGTGGAAAGATGTGTGTGGTTGACTCATCATGGATGAGATTTTGAATCCACAAGGTTTCTAATGGTAAAAGGAATCCAATTAAGGAATATAAAAGAATAAGAGAGAGAAAATATGTATAAAATGTTCTATTAATAGATAATTTGGATATGCAGAAAAGTCTCTTATACTTTTGAATTTAAGTCCCAAACATGGCAAGAAAGTAGTTTATGTCATTATGGACTTTCCTTTAAAATTTGGTATTAATTGGACTTTTGCTTTGGCAGATATTATTTTTGTGATATTTCCCAAAGTGAAAAGGATTTCGGGGAAATCTATTAAATGTCACACTTTTATATTTTTTTAAATAACTTATACCCCACCCCAATTATAAGTGTGTGCTTTTTGGACCATTGGATATTTGATCCAACAGTTCATAGTTGTCTTCTACCCTGAACCGAGAAAGGAAACAGAGCACAGTTTTGAGGGTAATTCCTACTCAATTTTCTTGCAAGCCAATCCATGTACAAAGAAGGAAGTCCCTTCAAAAGATTCACAAGGAAAAAATGAACAGAATCATCCTAATTTTTGGGGGCTTTGGAAGTGCATTCGGGAAGCCCCTAATTCTAGTTCTTCTCGCTTATCGTTCACCATGGCCATGGCCTATATAAGGGGATGATCCCCCTTTTGCGATGTTGGGTACCCCTTCATGAATCTCATTACGATTTAAGAACAACGCTACCTCCAATTCCTCTTCTTATTTCCCCTTTCATCAATTGTTTTCTTTGGATCAGTCAACGATCACCCTCCTAGTCGTTCCAGTGACTCTGTCCAACTCGGGCGTAGCTAAGACCACTATTGAGTTTGTAGGGGCACGGCGGAGGTCGTGGTGGCCTTGTCGAGTGCCGAGAGAGGTTGGATCTCAAAGTCAACCATGGTGCTGACCATGGCTCGACACTCTTCTGCGTGTGAGGCACTTTGCGAGGTTGAAGAAGACAAATAGAGGGATTACCGTTTTGCCCCGACCTGAAACTTGAGAAGAAAGGGAAAAAGGGCATTTTATTGGTTTTGCAGGTGACCAAGCCATGCCTAGCATGGCGCTAGGTGGTGCGCGGTTGTTGGTCCAGCCGGGATCGGTGTGGACCCAAGGTTTTGAGGTAAGTAAGTGCCTACGTGGCGTTTCCTTATTGGTTAATAAGGAACTAATTTGTGAAAATAGTAATTAATTATTGGTAACTTTTGTTGGATCCTAGATGGGTGATTAGATGCTCTAGAGGGGGGGTGAATAGAGCTGAAAGCACTTAAACAAAACTCATTAAACCTTCAAGATATATGACAAGATAAGGTTGCTAAATAGGTAATTTGAGTGCAACTAAAACATACATAGCAAGGGAGAGAGAGATTGAACATGCACCAATTAGACAAGCTATTTAGAGTGGTTCCACACTTCAAACTAGAAGTGTGTCAGTCCACTTGCCTAGAGAGGTCAACCTCTAGGACTTCCAAACTATTGCATTCTTATACTCATTCATAAGACTTACAATACATAACCAAAAAAAGGACTTACCTATCCAATACAAAGAGTCTTCAACCTTACCAAGGACTTACCCACTTTGCAAGAGTCTTCGGCCTTCTCCAAGGACTTACCCACTCTTGCACAAGTCTTCAGCCTTGCAGGAATTACCCACTCTTCTTGGATCTTCCGTCTTTGACTTCACCTTCACTCGGAGAAGCTTCCACCAAGGTCTTACCCACTTGAGCTTGAGTCTTCTGCCTTCTCCAAGGGCTTACCCACTCTAGATCCAAGTCTTTAGCCTTGATCTTCACCAAGGGACTCCTTCCCTTGTTCTTCTTCACCTCTCTTGGATAAGAGAGAGAACCTTCATCTTCTTGATTGAAAAGATAGAAATGGCGGTGGTGGAAGTGAGAGCCTCACAAGATATACAAGTAGTACTAGCTCTCTTACAGATTTCCTACTCACTCTAATGGATGTAGCAAGTGATTAAGCTTAGAGAGAGAGAGGAGGCTGTAGGAAGCACTCAGCTATAGAATAGGAACCTCACATAGAGTTTGCAATGAATGCTCAACCTTGGAATGAAGCCCAAGGGGTCCTATTTATAGCTGGGGATGCCTCTTAGCCTTTGGGAACACTTGTGAACAAAAACTAGCCATTTTGTGGCTTACAACGGATCTATTTTCACTTGTTGCAACTCCACAACGGCTAGAAGCACTTTTCTGCACTTTTCCATACAATGCAATCGATCGAGATTCAATGGGTGTAACTCGACTGATCAAGTAGCAGGCAAACCGATTTTCAAATGATCGGTCGAGTTTGTTATGAGGAAACTCGACCGAACATTTCAACTGGAAATGGCCTACTACCCAATCGGTCGAGTTCTGTGAGTGCACAACTCGATCGATGCAATCTTCAGAAAATCGACCAAGGTTGATCGGTCGAGTTTCAAGCCAAGGAAACTCGACCGACCAAGTGCCTGTAATCCATTTTCTAAATTGCAATAAAAGTGCTCTAATATTCGATCTAAGTGCTCCTGATATTTTTCTAAGCTTAATTACAAGTCATACAATCATTACAAGTGATTTACAACATGATTCTAATGGATATACATCATATTACAAAAATGTGCACTTGTATGACTTTGACTTGTCTTTTCTCCAATTTGATATGCGCAAGTTAGGGAAATTGGAGAGTGTCTATACCTAATCTGAAATCACTCAAGTAGAGACATTAGACACCAATATGTGTAATGGTTAGTCATCATCAAAACATGGGTTTAGTCAATTTAGACGTGAGTCAACATTGACCTAATTGACCTTGAGTCAAAAATCTCCCCCTTATTGAAGATGACAAACCATTCCATAAATGTATTGAAAGCTTTCAAGTCAAATCATACCTTCGGAGAAACCTAGGGGTTTCAATAGGACTGAGCTCATATTCTCCCCCTCAATTGATGTGCATGGAGTTCTCATACTCCCCCTCAATTGATGCTATTTCTCCTGCATGGTTAGCTTTCATAACATTTATAGAATACTATGTCTTCTACTCATATATGTTCTACACATATATGTCTTCTCCCCTTTACCTTTTCCCTTTACATGAACATGCTTCTCCTCATCATGTAAGACATGCCTTCTTCCTCTTTTAAAAGAAGACATACCTTTCTCCCCCTTTGTCATTTCAAAAAGTGGGGTTATGAAGAAAATAAGAAACATCACTTGTTAAAGAGAAAGGAGATAACACAAATATATGTATGGAGAGTAGAAGAGCACATATAGGGGCTTGTCCAAGGATAGAAAGAAAATCAAGTTAAAGCATATACTTGAACAACCCAAAATGCAAGATAAAGTGCTGCAGAAAAATAATAAATCGCAATTTTGACCCTCAAGATGACGAATTTTGACCAAAACCCATCAGAGCTCATGCCGAAGTGATGAGTCTTGCTTAGAATGCCGTTTCTGCATGAAAAACACTAGTCTTGCAGCAAAAACTGAAACTGGAGCAAAATCTACATAAAATCCAAAAAAAATACTCCACTTTCTACATATAATGTATATCTATGTACCCGGCATCACAATGTTATGCAAACAACTCAAGATAGTAGATATGCAATTTACAGAATAGGCTTGAGCATGTATGAGACAAGATGCAAGCATAGCATATATATGAGCAAAGATGTCAATCATAAACAAGGTTAGACCTACATGTATGTGAACTACTAGTAGATGATATCACAAGTTAGGACTACTAGTAGGATCTAGATCATAGCAAGAGATACCAAAGGATACACAAGATAAAACAAGCTATGATTAGATGTAAAGATATATCCAAACAAAGAGATAAGAAATTTTAGAAGCATGAAAGGATATAACTCACTACATATGCATCCTTACCATAAGATGATTACCCTTATGAACCTCAAGGTTGTATCAAAACAAGATATACACCTAGATAGATGTAGAAAGTTAGAGTACAACGGAAGCAGATTTTAGACACAACCAAGAGATCCAAAGAGATCATCATCAAAACCTGCAAAACAACTCAAAGCAAGTAATTGCAAGATATAGATATACCAATTTAGAGAAATTTGAAAGATAGAGTTGTAAGCAAGATAGGCAATTTAGAACATGGAAATATGGATATATAAAGGTACCAAATGAGAGTGCCAAAGAATAAGGCTATTGGTTGAGAAAATCTAGTTGAGAGGGATATTCTCACTCAATAAGCCAAATGTATATTCTGTGCACAGTGTTATGAGTTGAGTTCTGTGCATTGACAACTCAACTGATGACAACTGTTGGCAACACCCATTGGTTCCTATCGGTCAAGTTTCAATAGGGAAAACTCGACCGACAGAGCAGATGTCAAACAACACATATATTTCATAAAAACATAATTAAAGGCATGCGAAATATACAAACCATATCCAAACATGTCTAAGCAAGTTAGTAATGCACTATAGAAGCATTAGAAATAGTTTTTGAGAAAGAGTGTGAAGAGAAACACAAAATGCCACTTTTGACTCAAAAACCATATGTATAGTCTACACTAACTTGACAAAAACAAGTTACAAATGGTTATAAGCAATAAAACTTTTACCTTTGTTCTTACCATTGCTTTTTCCACTTGTTGTCACCCTCTACACATCTCACCTTTCTTCTTTTATGTGGATTGACAAGTCAATTTGCAATTCAATAGATCAAGTCAATCCATTTGCAAGTACCTACAAGAAGAAAGATGGAATGGTCCCCAATCATGTTTTTGGGTCTGGAGGGGTTAGTTTAGCAACCCAAGTCCTATTGCTCTTGGGTGCTTTCCTAAAAGGACAACAAGTAGAATAATGACCAATTTTATTGCAATAGTTGCATGTGCCCATAGTCTTGGAACTAGAGGATTTTCCATGGAATATTGGAGGTCCTTTATCTTTGTTGTTCCCTTGACTACTATCATACCTAGAAGTGTGTCAGTCCACTTTCCTAGAGAGGTCAACCTCTAGGACTTCCAAACTATTGCATTCTTATATTCATTCATAAGACTTACACTACATGACCAAATAAAGGACTAACCTATCCAATACAAAGAATCTTCAACCTTACCAATGACTTACCCACTTTGCAAGAGTCTTCGGCCTTCTCCAAGGACTTACCCACTCTTGCACAAGTCTTCACCCTTGCAGGAATTACCCACTCTTCTTGGATCTTCCGCCTTTGACTTCACCTTCACTCAGAGAAGCTTCCACCAAGGTCTTACCCACTTGAGCTTGAGTCTTCTGCCTTCTCCAAGGGTTTACCCACTCTAGCTCAAGGTCTTCAGCCTTGATCTTCACCAAGGGACTCCTTCCCTTGTTCTTCTTCACCTCTCTTGGACAAGAGAGAGAACCTTCATCTTCTTGATTGAAAAGATAGAAATGGAGGTGGTGGAAGTGAGAGCCTCACAAGATATACAAGTAGTACTAGCTCTCTTACAAATTTCCTACTCACTCTAATGGATGTAGCAAGTGATTAAGCTTAGAGAGAGAGAGGAGGCTGTAGGAAGCACTCAGCTATAGAATAGGAACCTCACATAGAGTTTGTAATGAATGCTCAACCTTGGAATGAAGCCCAAGGGGTCCTATTTATAGTGGGGGATGCCTCTTAGCCTTTGGGAACACTTGTGAATGAAAACTAGCCGTTTTGTGGCTTGCAACAGATCTATTTTCACTTGTTGCAACTCCACAACGGCTAGAAGCACTTTTCTGCACTTTTCCGTACAGTGCAATCGGTCGAGTTTCAAATGATCGGTCGAGTTTGTTCTGAGGAAACTCGACCGACCATTTCAACTGGAAATGGCCTACTACCCAATCGGTCATATTCTGTGAGTGCACAACTCGACCGATGCAATCTTCAAAAAATCGACCAAGGTTGATCGGTCGAGTTTCAAGCCAGGGAAACTCGACCGACCAAGTGCATGTAATCCATTTTCTAAATTGCAATAAAAGTGCTCTAATATTTGATCTAAGTGCTCCTGATATTTTTCTAAGCTTAATTACAAGTCATACAATCATTACAAGTGATTTACAACATGATTCTAATGGATATACATCATATTACAAAAACGTGCACTTGTATGACTCTGACTTGTCTTTTCTCCAATTTGATATGCGCAAGTTAGGGCTGTTGGAGTGTGTCTATACCTAATCTGAAATCACTCAAGTAGAGACATTAGACACCAATATGTGGAATGGTTAGTCATCATCAAAACATGGGTTTAGTCAATTTAGACGTGAGTCAACATTGACCTAATTGACCTTGAGTCAACAATCTCCCCCTTTTTGAAGATGACAAACCATTCCATAAATGTATTGAAAGCTTTCAAGTAAAATCATACCTTCGGAGAAACCTAGGGGTTTTAAAAGGACTGAGCTCATATGCTCCCCCTCAATTGATGTGCATGGAGTTCTCATAATCCCCCTAAATTGATGCTATTTCTCCTGCATGGTTAGTTTTCATAACATTTATAGAATACTATGTCTTCTACTCATATATGTTCTACACATATATGTCTTCTCCCCTTTACCTTTTCCCTTTACATGAACATGCTTCTCCTCTTCATGTAAGACATGCCTTCTTCCTCTTTTAAAAGAAGACATACCTTTCTCCCCCTTTGTCATTTCGAAAAGTGGGGTTATGAAGAAAATAAGAAACATCACTTGTTAAAGAGAAAGGAGATAACACAAATATATGTATGGAGAGTAGAAGAGCACAGATAGGGGCTTGTCCAAGCATAGAAAGAAAAGCAAGTTAAAGCATATACTTGAACAACCCAAAATGCAAGATAAAGTGTTGTAGAAAAATAATAAATCGCAAATTTGACCCCCAAGATGACGAATTTTGACCAAAAACCATCAGAGCTCATGCCGAAGTGATGAGTCTTGCTTAGAAGGTCGTTTCTGCATGAAAAACACTAGTCTTGCAGCAAAAACTGAAACTGGAGCAAAATCTTCATAAAATCCAAAAACATACTCCAATTTCTACATATAATGTATATCTATGTACCCGACATCACAATGTTATGCAAGCAACTCAAGATAGTAGATATGCAATTTATGGAACAGGCATGAGCATGAATGAGACAAGATGCAAGCATAGCATATATATGAGCAAAGATGTCAATCATAAACAAGGTTAGACCTACATGTATGTGAACTACTAGTAGATGATATTATAAGTTAGGACTACTAGTAGGATCTAGATCATAGCAAGAGATACCAAAGGATACACAAGATAAAGCAAGCTATGATTAGATGCCGATATATATGCAAACAAAGAGATAAGCAATTTTAGAAGCATGAAAGGATATAACTCACTAAATATGCACCCTTACCATAAGATGATTACCTTTATGAACCTCAAGGTTGTATCAAAACAAGATATACACCTAGATAGATGTAGCAAGTTAGAGTACAACGGAAGCAATTTTTAGACACAACCAAGAGATCCAAAGAGATCATCATCAAAACCTGCAAAACAACTCAAAGCAAGTAATTGCAAGATATAGATATACCAATTTAGAGCAATTTGAAAGATAGAGTTGTAAGCAAGATAGGCAATTTAGAACATGGCAATATGCATATATAAAGGTACCAAATGAGAGTGCCAAAGAATAAGGCTATTGGTTGAGAAAATCTAGTTGAGAGGGAAATTCTCACTCAATAAGCCAAATATATATTCTGTGCACAGTGTTATCGGTCGAGTTTTGTGCATTGACAACTCGACCGATGACAGCTGTTGGCAACACCCATTGGTGCCTATCGGTTGAGTTTCAATAGGGAAAACTCGACCGACAGAGCAGCTGTCAAACAACACATATATTTCATAAAAACATAATTAAAGGCATGCGAAATATACAAACCATATCCAAACATGTCAAAGAAAGTTAGTAATGCACTATAGAAGCATTAGAAACAGTTTTTGAGCAAGAGTGTGAAGAGAAAAACAAAATGCCACTTTTGACTCAAAAACCATATGTATAGTGCACACTAACTTGACAAAAACAATTTAGAAATGGTTATAAGCAATAAAACTTTTACCTTTGTGCTTACCATTGCTTTTTCCACTTGTTGTCACCCTCTACACATCTCACCTTTCTTCTTTTATGTGGATTGACAAGTCAATTTGCAATTCAATAGCTCAAGTCAATCCATTTGCAAGTACCTACAAGAAGAAAGATGGAATGGTCCCCAATCATGTTTTTGGGTCCGGAGGGGTTAGTTTAGCAACCCAAGTTCTATTGCTCTTGGGTGCTTTCCTAAAAGGACAACAAGTAGAATAATGACCAATTTTATTGCAATAGTTGAATGTGCCCATAGTCTTGGAACTAGAGGATTCTCCATGGAATATTGGAGGTCCTTTATCTTTGTTGTTCCCTTGACTACTATCATACCCTAAACCATGTCTACCAATTTGTTTAGTAGTATGGTGTAGGATATCATTAAGACTCTTTTTAACAACTAAGAATCTTTGCAAGGATGATCTCAAACTGTCATTATCATGCTTAAGAGAAGCAATAGTAGAAGACAAATTATTGATATTTTCTCTAGCATGCAAAAGATCATTTTCTAAGCAAATAGCTTTAGTTAAATAAGAATCTCTATCAATATGAAGAGAAGCAACATCATTCTCTCTATTTGTAGAACTAGAACAAGATTCATGCCCATTGATTTTAGCAAGCAAGGAGGCATTTTCTATTTCTAATTCATGCAAAACAAAATCTTTGTCCTTGTTTTCAGATTTAAGAACATCAATATCATGCATGAGAGAATCAATAATTAAAGTATGCTCTTCATTAGAACTAGGCACAAGAGGTTGAGCTTGTAGAAATCTAACCTTATCAAGTAAACTAGTATTTTCAAGTTTAAGAGAATCTACTTGACTAAGACAATCATTTTTATCATCAAGCAAGCAAGAATTAGCATGTTCAAGATCATCTAGTTCTACATGCAAATTATCAACAATTTTAGCAAACTTTTTCTTTTTCCTTTTAGAAGACTTAAGAGAGGCACAAATATCATGAATAATAGCAATCAAAGATTCTTTATCTAGAGAGTTTAGATTTACCTCACTTGAGTCTTCACTTGTTGATGCTATAAGAGAAAAATGGCATTCTCCTTCATCACTTGAGCTTGAGCTTGATCCTTCACTTGAATCTTCACTTGAGCTTGAGTTGGAGGAGCCACTTGAGCTTGATTGCCATTTCTTCTTGTGAAGATGGGTCTTTTTTCCTTGTGGGCAATCTTCCTTGTAGTGACCCTTCTTTCCACATGTGAAGCACCGGATGGAGGAGGACTTGCCTTTGTAGAATTTACACTTGGAGTACATGACATCTTCTTTAGCTTGATGGGATGGAGAGACTTGTTCCATGATAGCTTCAATTTGAGCTTTCATTTAAGCCTTGTTCATTCTCTTTAGCTCTTTCTTCTCTTATCTTTCTACTTCCTCCCTCTTGTCAAGTGTAGCTTCATGTGCTTGTAGATTTCCAATGAGCTCTTCAATAGGAATATCCTTAAGAGACCTTGCTTCTTCAATTAAAGTCACCTTGGGTTCCCACCTCTTGGGGAGAGTTCTAAGGATTTTAGAGTTGATCTCTCCACTAGACATAGGATGTCCTAGAACAGCAAGACTATTCACAATGGTGTTGAGCCTTGAGTACATGTTGGCTATACTCTCCTCCTTTCCCATCTTGAAGTTCTCAAGAAGCCCTTTGAGCATGTAGACTTTGCTTTCCTTCACTTGATCTGTTCCTTCATAACTAATGCAAAACTTTCTCCATACTTCATAGGTTGTTTCACATGAAGAAATCCGGTTGAACTCGGTGGGGGTCATGGAGGCATAGAGGATGTGCATGGCTCTAGCATTCAAGGTTTGTTTCATCAAGGTGGCTTCATCCCATTCTTCAATCTTTGTCTTTGGTAGCATGTATGGGCTGTTCACCATTTGCCACATCTCAAGACTTGATCCTTGGATGTAGAATTGAAGCCTTCTTCTCCAATAGAAAAAATTGCTCCCATCAAAGATTGGTAGGCTGATTCTCCCTCCTTGTTAGTCACCCATCTTCTCCTACTTGTTGAAGTATGCTTGGAGAAGACCCGCTCTGATACCAATTGTTGGATCCTAGATGGGTGATTAGATGCTCTAGAGGGGGGGGGTGAATAGAGCTGAAAACACTTAAACAAAACTCATTAAACCTTCAAGATATATGACAAGATAAGGTTGCTAAATAGGTAATTTGAGTGCAACTAAAACATACATAGAAATGGAGAGAGAGATTGAACATGCACCAATTAGACAAGCTATTTAGAGTGGTTCCACACTTCAAACTAGAAGTGTGTCAGTCCACTTGCCAAGAGAGGTCAATCTCTAGGACTTCCAAACTATTGCATTCTTATATTCTTTCATAAGACTTACAATACATGACCAAACAAAGGACTTACCTATCCAATACAAAGAGTCTTCAACCTTACCAAGGACTTACCCACTTTGCAAGAGTCTTCGGCCTTCTCCAAGGACTTACCCACTCTTACATAAGTCTTCAGCCTTGCAGGAATTACCCGCTCTTCTTGGATCTTCCGTCTTTGACTTCACCTTCACTCGGAGAAGCTTCCACCAAGGTCTTACCCACTTGAGCTTGAGTCTTCTGCCTTCTCCAAGGGCATACCCACTCTAGCTCCAAGTCTTCAGCCTTAATCTTCACCAAAGGACTCCTTCCCTTGTTCTTCTTCACCTCTCTTGGATAAGAGAGAGAACCTTCATCTTCTTGATTGAAAAGATAGAAATGGAGGTGGTGGAAGTGAGAGCCTCACAAGATATACAAGTAGTACTAACTCTCTTACAGATTTCCTAGTCACTCTAATGGATGTAGCAAGTGATTAAGCTTAGAGAGAGAGAGGAGGCTGTAGGAAGCACTCAGCTATAGAATAGGAACCTCACATAGAGTTTGCAATGAATGCTCAACCTTGGAATGAAGCCCAAGGGGTCCTATTTATAGCTGGGGATGCCTCTTAGCCTTTGGGAACACTTGTGAACGAAAACTAGCCATTTTGTGGCTTGCAACGGATCTATTTTCACTTGTTGCAACTCCAGAACGGCTAGAAGCACTTTTCTGCACTTTTCCGTACAGTGCAATCGGTCGAGTTTCAATGGGTGTAACTCGACCGATCAAGCAGCAGGCAAACTGATGTTCAAATGATCGGTCGAGTTTGTTCTGAGGAATCTCGACCGACCATTTCAACTGGAAATGGCCTACTACCCAATCGGTCGAGTTCTGTGACTGCACAACTCGACCGATGCAATCTTCAGAAAATTGACCAAGGTTGATCGGTCGAGTTTCAAGCCAGGGAAACTTGACCGACCAAGTGCCTGTACTCCATTTTCTAAATTGCAATAAAAGTGCTCTAATATTCGATCTAAGTGCTCCTGATATTTTTCTAAGCTTAATTACAAGTCATAAAATCATTACAAGTGATTTACAACATGATTCTAATGGATATACATCATATTACAAAAACGTGCACTTGTATGACTTTGACTTGTCTTTTCTCCAATTTGATATGCGCAAGTTAGGGCAATTGGAGTGTGTCTATACCTAATCTAAAATCACTCAAGTAGAGACATTAGACACCAATATGTGGAATGGTTAGTCATCATCAAAACATGGGTTTAGTCAATTTAGACGCGATTCAACATTGACCTAATTGACCTTGAGTCAACAATCTCCCCCTTTTTGAAGATGAAAAACCATTCCATAAATGTATTGAACGCTTTCAAGTAAAATCATACCTTCGGAGAAACCTAGGGGTTTCAATAGGACTAAGCTCATATGCTCCCCCTCAATTGATGTGCTTGGAGTTCTCATACTCCCCCTCAATTGATGCTATTTCTCCTGCATGGTTAGCTTTCATAACATTTATAGAATACTATGTCTTCTACTCATATATGTTCTACACATATATGTCTTCTCCCCTTTACCTTTTCCCTTTACATGAACATGCTTCTCCTCTTCATGTAAGACATGCCTTCTTCCTCTTTTAAAAGAAGACATACCTTTCCCCCCCTTTGTCATTTCAAAAAGTGGGGTTATGAAGAAAATAAGAAACATCACTTAATAAAGAGAAAGGAGATAACACAATTATATGTATGGAGAGTAGAAGAGCACAGATAGGGGCTTGTCCAAGCATAGAAAGAAAGGCAAGTTAAAGCATACACTTGAACAACCCAAAATGCATGATAAAGTGCTGCAGAAAAATAATAAATCACAATTTTGACCCTCAAGATGACGGATTTTGATCAAAAACCATCAGAGCTCATAGCAAGGTCGTTCTTAGAAGGCCGTTTCTGCTTGAAAAACACTATTCTTGCAGCAAAAACTGAAACTGGAGCAAAATCAACATAAAATCCAAAAAAAATACTCCAATTTCTACATATAATGTAGATCTATGTACCCGACATCACAATGTTATGCAAGCAACTCAAAATAGTAGATATGCAATTTACGGAACAGGCTTGAGCATGTATGAGAGAAGATCCAAGCATTGCATATATATGAGCAAAGATGTCAATCATAAACAAGGTTAGACCTACATGTTTGTGAACTACTAGTAGATGATATCACAAATTAGGACTACTAGTAGGATCTAGATCATAGCAAGAGATACCAAAGGATACACAAGATAAAGCAAGCTATGATTAGATGCAGAGATATATCCAAACAAAGAGATAAGCAATTTTAGAAGCATGAAAGGATATAACTCACTAAATATGCATCCTTACCAGAAGATGATTAACCTTATGAACCTCAAGGTTGTATCAAAACAAGATATACACCTAGATAGATGTAGCAAGTTAGAGTACAACGGAAACAATTTTTAGACACAACCAAGAGATCCAAAGAGATCATCATCAAAACCTGCAAAACAACTCAAAGCAAGTAATTGCAAGATATAGATATACCAATTTAGAGCAATTTGAAAGATAGAGTTGTAAGCAAGATAGGCAATTTAGAACATGGCAATATGCATATATAAAGGTACCAAATGAGAGTGCCAAAGAATAAGGCTATTGGTTGAGAAAATCTAGTTGAGAGGGAAATTCTCACTCAATAAGCCAAATGTATATTCTGTGCACAGTGTTATCAGTCGAGTTCTGTGCATTGACAACTCGACCGATGACAGCTATTGGAAACACCCATTGGTGCCTATCAGTCGAGTTTCAATAGGGCAAACTCGACCGACAGAGCAGCTGTCAAACAACACATATATTTCATAAAAACATAATTAAAGGCATGTGAAATATACAAACCATATCCAAACATGTCTAAGCAAGTTAGTAATGCACTATAGAAGCATTAGAAACAATTTTTGAGCAAGAGTGTGAAGAGAAACAAAAAATGCCTCTTTTGACTCAAAAACCATATGTATAGTGCACACTAACTTGACAAAAACAAGTTAGAAATGGTTATAAGCAATAAAACTTTTACCTTTGTGCTTACCATTACATTTTCCACTTGTTGTCACCCTCTACACATCTCACCTTTCTTCTTTTATGTGGATTGACAAGTCAATTTGCAATTCAATAGCTCAAGTCAATCCATTTGCAAGTACCTACAAGAAGAAAGATGGAATGGTCCCCAATCATGTTTTTGGGTCCGGAGGGGTTAGTTTAGCAACCCAAGTCCTATTGCTCTTGGGTACTTTCCTAAAAGTACAACAAGTAGAATAATGACCAATTTTATTGCAATAGTTGCATGTGCCCATAGTCTTGGAACTAGAGGATTCTCCATGGAATATTGGAGGTCCTTTATCTTTGTTATTCCCTTGACTACTATCATACCCTAAACCATGTCTACCAATTTGTTTAGTAGTATGGTGTAGGATATCATTAAGACTCTTTTTACCAACTAAGAATCTTTGCAAGGATGATCTCAAACTATCATTATCATGCTTAAGAGAAGCAATAGTAGAAGACAAATTATTGATATTATCTCTAGCATGCAAAAGATCATTTTCTAAGCAAAGAGCTTTAGTTAAATAAGAATCTCTATCAATATGAAGAGAAGCAACATCATTCTCTCTATTTGTAGAACTAGAACAAGATTCATGCCCATTGATTTTAGCAAGCAAGGAGGCATTTTCTATTTCTAATTCATGCAAAACAAAATCTTTGTCCTTGTTTTCAGATTTAAGAACATCAATATCATGCATGAGAGAATCAATAATTAAAGTATGCTCTTCATTAGGACTAGGAAGAAGAGGTTGAGCTTCTAGAAATCTAACCTTATCAAGTAAACTAGTATTTTCAAGTTTAAGAGAATCTACTTGACTAAGACAATCATTTTTATCATCAAGCAAGCAAGAATTAGCATGTTCAAGCTCATCTAGTTCTACATGCAAATTATCAACCATTTTAGCAAGCTTTTTCTTTTTCCTTTTAGAAGACTTAAGAGAGGCACAAATATCATGAATAATAGCAATCAAAGATTCTTTATCTAGAGAGTTTAGATTTACCTCACTTGAGTCTTCACTTGTTGATGCTATAAGAGCAAAATGGCATTCTCCTTCATCACTTGAGCTTGAGCCTGATCATTCACTTGAATCTTCACTTGAGCTTGAGTTGGAGGATCCACTTGAGCTTGATTGCCATTTCTTCTTGTGAAGATGGGTCTTTTTTCCTTATGGGCAATCTTCCTTGTAGTGACCCTTCTTTCCACATGTGAAGCACTGGATGGAGGAGGACTTGCCTTTGTAGAATTTACCCTTGGAGTACATGGCATCTTCTTTAGCTTGAGAGGATGGAGAGACTTGTTCCATGATAGCTTCAATTTGAGCCTTCATTTCAGCCTTCTTCATTCTCTTTAGCTCTTTCTTCTCTTGTCTTTCTACTTCCTCCCTCTTGTCAAGTGTAGCTTCATGTCCTTTTAGATTTCCAATGAGCTCTTCAATAGGAATATCCTTAAGAGACCTTGCTTCTTCAATTGAAGTCACCTTGGGTTCCCACCTCTTGGGGAGAGTTCTAAGGATTTTAGAGTTGATCTCTCCACTAGACATAGGATGTCCTAGAACAGCAAGACCATTCACAATGGTGTTGAGCCTTGAGTACATGTTGGCTATACTCTCCTCCTTTCCCATCTTGAAGTTCCCAAGCAGCCCTTTGAGCATGTGGACTTTGCTTTCCTTCACTTGATCTGTTCCTTCATAAGTGATGCAAAGCTTTCTCCATACTTCATAGGTTGTTTCACATGAAGAAATCCAGTTGAACTTGGTGGGGGTCATGGAGGCATAGAGGATGTGCATGGCTCTAGCATTCAAGGTTGCTTTCATCAACGTGCCTTCACCCCATTTTTCAATCTTTGTCTTTGGTAGCATGTATGGGCTATTCACCATTTGCCACATCTCAAGACTTGATCCTTAGATATAGAATTGAAACCTTCTTCTCTAATAGAGGAAATTGCTCCCATCAAAGATTGGTAGGCTGATTCTCCCTCCTTGGTAGTCACCCATCTTCTCCTACTTGTTGAAGTATGCTTGGAGAAGACCCACTCCGATACCAATTGTTGGATCCTAGATGGGTGATTAGATGCTCTAGAGGGGGGTGAATAGAGCTGAAAGCACTTAAACAAAACTCATTAAACCTTCAAGATATATGACAAGATAAGGTTGCTAAATAGGTAATTTGAGTGCAATTAAAACATACATAGCAAGGGAGAGAGAGATTGAACATGCACCAATTAGACAAGCTATTTAGAATGGTTCCACACTTCAAACTAGAAGTGTGTCAGTCCACTTGCCTAGAGAGGTCAACCTCTAGGACTTACAAACTATTACATTCTTATATTCATTCATAAGACTTACAATACATGACCAAACAAAGGACTTACCTATCCAATACAAAGAGTCTTCAACCTTACCAAGGACTTACCCACTTTGCAAGAGTCTTCGACCTTCTCCAAGTACTTACCCACTCTTGCACAAGTCTTCAGCCTTGCAGGAATTACCCACTCTTCTTGGATCTTCCGCCTTTGACTTCACCTTCACTCGGAGAAGCTTCCACCAAGGTCTTACCCACTTGAGCTTGAGTCTTCAACCTTCTCCAAGGGCTTACCCACTCTAGCTCCAAGTCTTCAGCCTTGATCTTCACCAAGGGACTCCTTCCCTTGTTTTTCTTCACCTCTCTTGCACAAGAGAGAGAAACTTCATCTTCTTGATTGAAAAGATAGAAATGGAGGTGGTGGAAGTGAGAGCCTCACAAGATATACAAGTAGTACTAGCTCTCTTACAGATTTCCTACTCACTCTAATGGATGTAGCAAGTGATTAAGCTTAGAGAGAGAGGAGGCTGTAGGAAGCACTCATCTATAGAATAGGAACCTCACATAGAGTTTGCAATGAATGCTCAACCTTGGAATGAAGCCCAAGGGGTCCTATTTATAGCTGGGGATGCCTCTTAGCCTTTGGGAATAATTGTGAACGAAAACTAGCCATTTTGTGGCTTGCAACGGATCTATTTTCACTTGTTGCAACTCCACAACGGCCAGAAGCACTTTTCTGCACTTTTCCGTACAGTGTAATCAGTCGAGTTTCAATGGGTGTAACTCGACCGATCAAGTAGCAGGCAAACCGATGTTCAAATGATCGGTCGAGTTTGTTCTGAGGAAACTCGACCGACCATTTCAACTGGAAATGGCCTACTACCCAATCGGTCGAAATCTGTGAGTGCACAACTCGACCGATGAATCTTCAGAAAATCGACCAAGGTTGATCGGTCGAGTTTCTAGCCAGGGAAACTCGACCGACCAAGTGCCTGTAATCCATTTTCTAAATTGCAATAAAAGTGCTCTAATATTCGATCTAAGTCATCCTGATATTTTTCTAAGCTTAATTACAAGTCATACAATCATAACAAGTGATTTAAAACATGATTCTAATGGATATACATCATATTACAAAAATGTGCAATTGTATGACTTTGACTTGTCTTTTCTCCAATTTGATATGCGCAAGTTAGGGCAATTGGAGTGTGTCTATACCTAATCTGAAATCACTCAAGTAGAGACATTAGACACCAATATGTGGAATGGTTAGTCATCATCAAAACATGGGTTTAGTAAATTTATATGTGAGTCAACATTGACCTAATTGACCTTGAGTCAACAATCTCCCCCTTTTTGAAGATGACAAACCATTCCATAAATGTATTGAAAGCTTTCAAGTAAAATCATACCTTCAGAGAAACCTAGGGGTTTGAATTGGAATGAGCTCATATTCTCCCCCTCAATTGATGTGCATGGAGTTCTCATACTCCCCCTCAATTGATGCTATTTCTCCTGCATGGTTAGCTTTCATAACATTTATAGAATACTACATCTTCTACTCATATATGTTCTACACATATATGTCTTCTCCCCTTTACCTTTTCCCTTTACATGAACATGCGTCTCCTCTTCATGTAAGATATGCCTTCTTCCTCTTTTAAAAGAAAACATACCTTTCTCCCCCTTTGTCATTTCAAAAAGTGGGGTTATGAAGAAAATAAGAAACATCACTTATTAAAGAGAAAGGAGATAACACAAATATATGTATGGAGAGTAGAAGAGCACAGATAGGGGCTTGTCCAAGCATAGAAAGAAAAGCTAGTTAAAGCATTTACTTGAACAACCCAAAATGCAAGATAAAGTGCTGTAGAAAAATAATAAATCACAATTTTTACCCTCAAGATGACAGATTTTGACCAAAAACCATCTGAGCTCATGGCTAAGCGATGAGTCTTGCTTAGAAGGTCGTTTCTGCATGAAAAACACTAGTCTTACAGCAAAAACTGAAACTGGAACAAAATCTGCATAAAATCCAAAAAAAATACTCCAATTTCTACATATAATGTAGATCTATGTACCCAGCATCACAACGTTATGCAAGCAACTCAAGATAGTAGATATGCAATTTACGGAACAGGCTTGAGCATGTATGAGACAAGATGCAAGCATAGAATATATATGAGCAAAGATGTCAATCATAAACAAGGTTAGACCTACATGTATGTGAACTACTAGTAGATGATATCACAAGTTAGGACTACTAGTAGGATCTAGATCATAGAAAGAGATACCAAAGGATACACAATATAAAGCAAGCTATGATTAGATGCAGAGATAAATCCAAACAAAGAGATAAGAAATTTTAGAAGCATGAAAGGATATAACTCACTAAATATGCATCCTTACCATAAGATGATTACCCTTATGAACCTCAAGGTTGTATCAAAACAAGATATACACCTAGACAGATGTAGCAAGTTAGAGTACAACGGAAGCAATTTTTAGACACAACCAAGAGATCCAAAGAGATCATCATCAAAACCTACAAAACAACACAAAGCAAGTAATTGCAAGATATAGATATACCAATTTAGAGCAATTTGAAAGATAGAGTTGTAAGAAAGATATGCAATTTAGAACATGGCAATATGCATATAAAAAGGTACCAAATGAGAGTGCCAAAGAATAAGGCTATTGGTTGAGAAAATCTAGTTGAGAGGGAAATTCTCACTCAATAAGCCAAATGTATATTCTGTGCACAGTGTTATCGATCGAGTTTTGTGCATTGACAACTCGACCGATGACAGCTGTTGGCAACACCCATTGGTGCCTATCGGTCTAGTTTCAATAGGGCAAACTCGACCGACAGAGAAGCTGTCAAACAACACATATATTTCATAAAAACATAATTAAAGTCATTCGAAATATACAAACCATATCCAAACATGTCTAAGCAAGTTAGTAATGCACTATAGAAGCATTAGAAATAGTTTTTGAGTAAGAGTGTGAAGAGAAACACAAAATGCCACTTTTGACTCAAAAACCATATGTATAGTGCACACTAACTTGACAAAAACAAGTTAGAAATGGTTATAAGCAATACAACTTTTACCTTTGTGCTTACCATTGCTTTTTCCACTTGTTTTCACCCTCTACACATCTCACCTTTCTTCTTTTATGTGGATTGACAAGCCAATTTATAATTCAATAGCTCAAGTCAATCCATTTGCATGTACCTACAAGAAGAAAGATGGAATGGTCCGCAATCATGTTTTTGGGTCCAGAGGGGTTAGTTTAGCAACCCAAGTCCTATTGCTCTTTGGTGCTTTCCTAAAAGGATAACAAGTAGAATAATGACCAATTTTATTGCAATAGTTGCATGTGCCCATAGTCTTGGAACTAGAGGATTCTCCATTGAATATTGGAGGTCCGTTATCTTTGTTGTTCCCTTGACTACTATCATACCCTGAACCATGTCTACCAATTTGTTTAGTAGTATGGTGTAGGATATCATTAAGACTCTTTTTACCAACTAAGAATCTTTGCAAGGATGATGTCAAACTGTCATTATCATGCTTAAGAGAAGCAATAGTAGAAGAAAAATTATTGATATTATCTCTAGCATGCAAAAGATCATTTTCTAAGCAAAGAGCTTTAGTTAAATAAGAATCTCTATCAATATGAAGAGTAGCAACATCATTCTCTCTATTTGTAGAACTAGAACAAGATTCATGCCTATTGATTTTAGCAAGCAAGGAGGCATTTTCTATTTCTAATTCATGCAAAACAAAATCTTTGTCCTTGTTTTCAGATTTAAGAACATCAATATCATGCATGAGAGAATCAATAATTAAAGTATGCTCTTCATTAGAACTAGGCACACGAGGTTGAGCTTCTAGAAATATAACCTGATCAAGTAAACTAGTATTTTCAAGTTTAAGAGAATCTACTTGACTAAGACAATCATTTTTATCATCAAGCAAACAAGAATTAGCATGTTCAAGATCATCTAGTTCTAAATGCAAATTATCAACAATTTTAGCTACCTTTTTCTTTTTCCTTTTAGAAGACTTAAGAGAGGCA
The DNA here is from genome assembly GCA_963693085.1 of Alisma plantago-aquatica. Classification (NCBI taxonomy): domain Eukaryota; kingdom Viridiplantae; phylum Streptophyta; class Magnoliopsida; order Alismatales; family Alismataceae; genus Alisma; species Alisma plantago-aquatica. Next base: position 732,975,015 of record OY856413.1, on the reverse strand, counting down.
CAAATATCATGAATAATAGCAATCAAAGATTCTTTATCTAGAGAGTTTAGATTTACCTCACTTGAGTCTTCACTTGTTGATGCTATAAGAGCAAAATGGCATTCTCCTTCATCACTTGAGCTCGAGCTTGATCTTTCACTTGAATCTTCACTTGAGCTTGAGTTGGAGGGAGCCACTTGAGCTTGATTGCCATTTCTTCTTGTGAAGATGGGTCTTTTTTCCTTGTGAGCTATCTTCCTTGTAGTGACCCTTCTTTCCACATGTGAAGCACCGGATGGAGGAGGACTTGCCTTTGTAGAATTTACCCTTGGAGTACATGGCATCTTCTTTAGCTTGAGAGGATGGAGACACTTGTTCCATGATAGCTTCAATTTGAGCCTTCATTTCAGCCTTCTTCATTCTTCTTAGCTCTTTCTTCTCTTGTCTTTCTACTTCCTCCCTCTTGTCAAGTGTATCTTCATGTGCTTGTAGATTTCCAATGAGATCTTCAATAGGAATATCCTTAAGAGACCTTGCTTCTTCAATTGAAGTCACCTTGGGTTCCCACCTCTTGGGGAGAGTTCTAAGGATTTTAGAGTTGATCTCTCCACTAGACATAGGATGTCCTAGAACAGCAAGACCATTCACAATGGTGTTGAGCCTTGAGTACATGTTGGCTATACTCTCCTCCTTTCCCATCTTGAAGTTCTCAAACATCCCTTTGAGCATGTACACTTTGCTTTCCTTCACTTTATATGTTCTTTCATAAGTGATGCAAAGCTTTCTCCATACTTCATAGGCTGTTTCACATGAAGAAATCCGGATGAACTCGGTGGGGGTCATGGAGGCATAGAGTATGTGCATGGCTCTAGCATTCAAGGTTGCTTTCATCAATGTGGCTTCATCCCATTCTTCAATCTTTGTCTTTGGTAGCATGTATGGGCTGTTCACATTTGCCACATCTCAAGACTTGATCCTTGGATGTAGAATTGAAGCCTTCTTCTCCAATAGAGGAAATTGCTCCCATCAAAGATTGGTAGGAAGATTCTCCCTCCTTGGTAGTCACCCATCTTCTCCTACTTGTTGAAGTATGCTTGGAGAAGACCCGCTCTGATACCAATTGTTGGATCCTAGATGGGTGATTAGATGCTCTAGAGGGGGGGTGAATAGAGCTGAAAGCACTTAAACAAAACTCATTAAACCTTCAAGATATATCACAAGATACGGTTGTTTAATAGGTAATTTGAGTGCAACTAAAACATACATAGCAAGGGAGAGAGAGATTGAACATGCACCAATTAGACAAGCTATTTAGAGTGGTTCCACACTTCAAACTAGAAGTGTGTCAGTCCACTTTCCTAGAGAGGTCAACCTCTAGGACTTCCAAACTATTGCATTCTTATATTCATTCATAAGACTTACAATACATGACCAAACAAAGGACTTACCTATCCAATACAAAGAGTCTTCAACCTTACCAAGGACTAACCCACTTTGCAAGAGTCTTCGGCCTTCTCCAAGGACTTACCCAATCTTGCACAAGTCTTCAGCCTTACAGGAATTACCCACTCTTCTTGGATCTTCCGCCTTTGACTTCACCTTCACTCGGAGAAGCTTCCACCAAGGTCTTACCCACTTGAGCTTGAGTCTTCTGCATTCTCCAAGGGCTTACCCACTCTAGCTCCAAGTCTTCAGCCTTGATCTTCACCAAGGGACTCCTTCTCTTGTTCTTCTTCACCTCTCTTGGACAAGAGAGAGAACCTTCATCTTATTGATTGAAAAGATAGAAATGGAGGTGGTGGAAGTGAGAGCCTCACAAGATATACAAGTAGTACTAGCTCTCTTACAGATTTCCTACTCACTCTAATGGATGTAGCAAGTGATTAAGATTAGAGAGAGAGGAGGTGGTAGGAAGCACTCAGCTATAGAATAGGAACCTCACTTAGAGTTTGCAATAAATGCTCAACCTTAGAATGAAGCCCAAGGGGTCCTATTTATAGCTGGGGATGCCTCGTAGCCTTTGGGAACAGTTGTGAACGAAAACTAGCCATTTTGTGTCTTGCAACAGATCTATTTTCACTTGTTGCAACTCCACAATGGCTAGAAGCACTTTTCTGCACTTTTTCGTATAGTGCAATCGGTCGAGTTTCCATGGGTGTAACTCGACCGATCAAGTAGCAGGCAAACCGATGTTCAAATGATCGGTCCAGTTTGTTTTGAGGAAACTCGACCGACCGTTTCAACTGGAAATGGCCTACTACCCAATCGGTCGAGTTCTGTGAGTGCACAACTCGACCGATGCAATCTTCAGAAAATCGACCAAGGTTGATCGGTCGAGTTTCAAGCCAGGGAAACTTGACCGACCAAGTGCCTGTAATCCATTTTCTAAATTGCAATAAAAGTGCTCTAATATTCGATCTAAGTGCTCCTGATATTTTTCTAAGCATAATTACAAATCATACAATCATTACAAGTGATTTACAACATGATTCTAATGGATATACATCATATTACAAAAACGTGCACTTGTATGACTTTGACTTGTCTTTTCTCCAATTTGATATGCGCAAGTTAGGGCAATTGGAGTGTGATTATACCTAATCTGAAATCACTCAAGTAGAGACATTAGACACCAATATGTGGAATGGTTAGTCATCATCAAAACATGGGTTTAGTCAATTTAGACGTGAGTCAACATTGACCTAATTGACCTTGAGTCAACAATCTCCCCTTTTTGAAGATGACAAACCATTCCATAAATGTATTGAAAGCTTTCAAGTAAAATCATACTTTCAGAGAAACCTAGGGGTTTCAATAGGACTGAGCTCATATGCTCCCCCTCAATTGATGTGCATGGAGTTCTCATACTCCCCCTCAATTGATGCTATTTCTTATGCATGGTTAGGTTTCATAACATTTATAGAATACTATGTCTTCTACTCATATATGTTCTACACATATATGTCTTCTCCCCTTTACCTTTTCCCTTTACATGAACATGCTTCTCCTCTTCATGTAAAACATGCCTTCTTCCTCTTTTAAAAGAAGACATACCTTTCTCCCCCTTTGTCATTTCAAAAAGTGGGGTTATGAAGAAAATAAGAAACATCACTTGTTAAAGAGAAAGGAGATAACACAAATATATGTATGGAGAGTAGAAGAGCACAGATAGGGGCTTGTCCAAGCATAGAAAGAAAAGCAAGTTAAAGCATATACTTGAACAACCCAAAATGCAAGATAAAGTGCTGTAGAAAAATAATAAATCGCAATTTTGACCCTCAAGATGACGGATTTTGACCAAAAACAGTAGTCTTGCAGCAAAAACTGAAACTGGAGCAAAATCTGCATAAAATCCAAAAAAAATACTCCAATTTATACATATAATGTAGATCTATGTACCCGACATCACAATGTTATGCAAGAAACTCAAGATAGTAGATATGCAATTTACGAAACAGGCTTGAGCATGTATGAGACAAGATGCAAGCATAGCAGATATATGAGAAAAGATGTCAATCATAAACAAGGTTAGACCTACATGTATGTGAACTACTAGTAGATGATATCACAAGTTAGGACTACTAGTAGGATCTAGATCATAGCAAGAGATACCAAAGGATACACAAGATAAAGCAAGCTATGATTAGATGCAGAGATATATCTAAACAAAGAGATAAGCAATTTTAGAAGCATGAAAGGATATACCTCACTAAATATGCATCCTTACCATAAGATGATTACCCTTATGAACCTCAAGGTTGTATCAAAAAAAGATATACACCTAGATAGATGTAGCAAGTTAGAGTACAACGAAAGCAATTTTTAGACACAACCAAGAGATCCAAAGAGATCATCATCATAATCTACAAAACAACTCAAAGCAAGTAATTGCAAGATATAGATATACCAATTTAGAGCAATTTGAAAGACAGAGTTGTAAGCAAGATAGGCAATTTAGAACATGGCAATATGCATATATAAAGGTACCAAATGAGAGTGCCAAAGAATAAGGCTATTGGTTGAGAAAATCTAGTTGAGAGGGAAATTCTCACTCAATAAGCCAAATGTATATTCTGTGCACAGTGTTATCGGTCGAGTTCTGTGCATTGACAACTCGACCGATGACAGTTGTTGGAAACACCCATTGGTGCCTATCGGTCGAGTTTCAATAGGGCAAACTCGACCGACAGAGCAGCTGTCAAACAACACATATATTTTATTAAAACATAATTAAAGGCATGTGAAATATACAAACCATATCCAAACATGTCTAAGCAAGTTAGTAATGCACTATAGAAGCATTAGAAATAGTTTTTGAGCAATAGTGTCAACAGAAACATAAAATGCCACTCTTGACTCAAAAACCATATATGTATAGTGCACACTAACTTGACAAAAACAAGTTAGAAATGGTTATAAGCAATAAAACTTTTACCTTTGTGCTTAGCATTGCTTTTTCCACTTGTTGTCACCCTCTACACATCTCACCTTTCTTCTTTTATGTGGATTGACAAGTCAATTTGCAATTCAATAGCTCAAGTCAAACCATTTGCAAGTACCTACAAGAAGAAAGATGGAATGGTCCCCAATCATGTTTTTGGGTCTGGAGGGGTTAGTTTACCAACCCAAGTTCTATTGCTCTTGGGTGCTTTCCTAAATGGACAACAAGTAGAATAATGACCAATTTTATTGCAATAGTTGCATGTGCCCATAGTCTTGGACTAGAGGATTCTCCATGGAATATTGGAAATATACATACGTTCGTGCTTAGACCTACATGTATGTGAACTACTAGTAGATGATATCACAAGTTAGGACTACTAGTAGGATCTAGATCATAGCAAGAGATACCAAAGGATACACAAGATAAAGCAAGCTATGATTAGATGCAGAGATATATCTAAACAAAGAGATAAGCAATTTTAGAAGCATGAAAGGATATAACTCACTAAATATGCATCCTTACCATAAGATGATTACCCTTATGAACCTCAAGGTTGTATCAAAAAAAGATATACACCTAGATAGATGTAGCAAGTTAGAGTAAAACGGAAGCAATTTTTAGACACAACCAAGAGATCCAAAGAGATCATCATCAAAACCTGCAAAACAACTCAAACCAAGTAATTGCAAGATATAGATATACCAATTTAGAGCAATTTGAAAGATAGAGCTGTAAGCAAGATAGGCAATTTAGAACATGGCAATATGCATATATAAAGGTTCCAAATGAGAGTGCCAAAGAATAAGGCTATTGGTTGAGAAAATCTAGTTGAGAGGGAAATTCTCACTCAATAAGCCAAATGTATATTCTGTGCACAGTGTTATCGGTCGAGTTCTGTGCATTGACAACTTGACCGATGACAGCTGTTGGCAACACCCATTGGTGCCTATCGGTCGAGTTTCAATAGGGCAAACTCGACCGACAGAGCAGCTGTCAAACAACACATATATTTCATAAAAACATAATTAAAGGCATGCAAAATATACAAACCATATCCAAACATGTCTAAGCAAGTTAGTAATGCACTATAGAAGCATTAGAAATAGTTTTTGAGCAATAGTGTGAAGAGAAACACAAAATGCCACTCTTGACTCAAAAACCATATGTATAGTGCACACTAACTTGACAAAAACAAGTTAGAAATGGTTATAAGCAATAAAACTTTTACCTTTGTGCTTAGCATTGCTTTTTCCACTTGTTGTCACCCTCTACACATCTCACCTTTCTTCTTTTATGTGGATTGACAAGTCAATTTGCAATTCAATAGCTCAAGTCAATCCATTTGCAAGTACCTACAAGAAGAAAGATGGAATGGTCCCCAATCATGTTTTTGGGTCTGGAGGGGTTAGTTTACCAACCCAAGTCCTATTGCTCTTGGGTGCTTTCCTAAAAGGACAACAAGTAGAATAATGACCAATTTTATTGCAATAGTTGCATGTGCCCATAGTCTTGGAACTAGAGGATTCTCTATGGAATATTGGAGGTCCTTTATCTTTGTTGTTCCCTTGACTACTATCACACCCTAAACCATGTCTACCAATTTGTTTAATAGTATGGTGTAGGATATCATTAAGACTCTTTTTACCAACTAAGAATCTTGGCAAGGATGATCTCAAACTGGAATTATCATGCTTAAGAGAAGCAATAGTAGAAGACAAATTATTGATATTATATCTAGCATGCAAAAGATCATTTTCTAAGCAAAGAGCTTTAGTTAAATAAGAATTTCTATCAATATGAACAGCAGCAACATCATTCTCTCTATTTGTAGAACTAGAACAAGATTCATGCCCATTGATTTTAGCAAGCAAGGAGGCATTTTCTATTTCTAATTCATGCAAAACAAAATCTTTGTCCTTGTTTTCAGATTTAAGAACATCAATATCATGCCTGAGAGAATCAATAATTAAAGTATGCTCTTCATTAGAACTAGGCACAAGAGGTTGAGCTTCTAGAAATCTAACCTTATCAAGTAAACTAGTATTTTCAAGTTTAAGAGAATCTACTTGACTAAGACGATCATTTTTATCATCAAGCAAACAAGAATTAGCATGTTCAAGATCATCTAGTTCTGCATGCAAATTATCAACAATTTTAGCAAGCCTTTTCTTTTTCCTTTTAGAAGACTTAAGAGAGGCACAAATATCATGAATAATAGCAATCAAAGATTCTTTATCTAGAGAGTTTATATTTACCTCACTTGAGTCTTCACTTGTTGATGCTATAAGAGAAAAATGGCATTCTCCTTCATCACTTGAGCTTGAGCTTGATCCTTCACTTGAATCTTCACTTGAGCTTGAGTTGGAGGAGCCACTTGAGCTTGATTGCCATTTCTTCTTATGAAGATGGGTCTTTTTTCCTTGTCGGCAATCTTCCTTGTAGTGACCCTTCTTTCCACATGTGAAGCACCGGATGGAGGAGGACTTGCCTTTGTATAATTTACCCTTGGAGTACATGGCATCTTCTTTATCTTGAGAGGATGGAGAGACTTGTTCCATGATAGCTTCAATTTGAGCCTTCATTTCAGCCTTCTTCATTCTCTTTAGGTCTTTCTTCTCTTGTCTTTCTACTTCCTCCCTCTTGTCAAGTGTAGCTTCATGTGCTTGTAGATTTCCAATGAGCTCTTCAATAGGAATATCCTTAAGAGACCTTGTTCGTCAATTGAAGTCACCTTGGGTTCCCACCTCTTGGGGAGAGTTCTAAGGATTGTAGAGTTGATCTCTCCACTAGACATAGGATGTCCTGGAAAAGTAAGACCATTCACAATGGTGTTGAGCCTTGAGTACATGTTGTCTATACTCTCCTCCTTTCCCATCTTGAAGTTCTCAAGCAACCCTTTGAGCATGTAGACTTTGTTTTCCTTCACTTGATTTGTTCCTTCATAAGTGATGCAAAGCTTTCTCCATACTTCATAGGCCGTTTCACATGAAGAAATCCGGTTGAACTCGGTGGGGGTCATGGAGGCATAGAGAATGTGCATGGCTCTGGAATTCAAGGTTACTTTCATCAAGGTGGCTTCATCCCATTCTTTAATCTTTGTCTTTGGTAGCATGTATGGGCTGTTCACCATTTGCCACATCTCAAGACTTGATCCTTGGATGTAGAATTGAAGTCTTCTTCTCTAATAGAGGAAATTGCTGCCATCAAAGATTGGTAGGCTGATTCTCCCTCCTTGGTAGTCACCCATCTTCTCCTACTTGTTGAAGTATGCTTGGAGAAGACCCGCTCTGATACCAATTGTTGGATCCTAGATGGGTGATTAGATGCTCTAGAGGGGGGGGGTGAATAGAGCTGAAAGCACTTAAACAAAACTCATTAAACCTTCAAGGTATATGTCAAGATAATGTTGCTAAATAGGTAATTTGAGTGCAACTAAAACATACATAGCAAGGGAGAGAGAGATTGAACATGCTCCAATTAGACAAGCTATTTAGAGTGGTTCCACACTTCAAACTAGAAGTGTGTCAGTCCACTTGCCTAGAGAGGTCAACCTCTAGGAATTCCAAACTATTGCATTCTTATATTCATTCATAAGACTTACAATACATGACCAAACAAAGGACTTACCTATCCAATACAAAGAGTCTTGAACCTTACCAAGGACGTACCCACTTTGCAATAGTCTTTGACCTTCTCCAAGGACTTACCCACTCTTGCACAAGTCTTCAGCCTTGCAGGAATTACCCACTCTTCTTGGATCTTCCGCTTTTGACTTCACTTTCACTCGGAGAAGATTCCACCAAGGTCTTACCCACTTGAGCTTGAGTCTTTTGCATTCTCCAAGGGCTTACCCACTCTAGCTCCAAGTTTTCAGCCTTGATCTTCACCAAGGGACTCCTTCCCTTGTTCTTCTTCACCTCTCTTGGACAAGAGAGAGAACCTTCATCTTCTTGATTGAAAAGATAGAAGTGGAGGTGGTGGAAGTGAGAGCCTCACAAGATATACAAGTAGTACTAGCTCTCTTAGAGATTTCCTACTCACTCTAATGGATGTAGCAAGTGATTAATCTTAGAGAGAGAGGGGAGGCTGTAGGAAGCACTCAGCTATAGAATAGGAACCTCACATAGAGTTTGCAATGAATGCTCGACCTTGGAATGATGCCCATGGGGTCCTATTTATAGTTGGGGATGCCTCTTAGCCTTTGGGAACACTTGTGAACGAAAACTGGCCGTTTTGTGGCTTGCAACAGATCTATTTTCACTTGTTGCAACTCCACAACGGCTAGAAGCACTTTTCCGTACAGTGCAATCGGTCGAGTTTCAATGGGTGTAACTCGACCGATCAAGTAGCAGGCAAACCGATGTTCAAATGATCGGTCGAGTTTGTTCTGAGGAAACTTGACCGACCATTTCAACTGGAAATGGCCTACTACCCAATCGGTCGAGTTCTGTGAGTGCACAACTCGACCGATGCAATCTTCAGAAAATTGACCAAGGTTGATCGGTCGAGTTTCAAGCCAGGGAAACTCGACCGACCAAGTGCCTGTAATCCATTTTCTAAATTGTAATAAAAGTGCACTAATATTCCATCTAAGTGCTCCTGATATTTTTCTAAGATTAATTACAAGTCATACAATCATTACAAGTTATTTACAACATGATTCTAATGGATATACATCATATTACAAAAACGTGCACTTGTATGACTTTGACTTGTCTTTTCTCCAATTTGATGTGTGCAAGTTAGGGCAATTGGAGTGTGTCTATACCTAATCTGAAATCACTCAAGTAGAGACATTAGCTTTGATGTGTGCAAGTTAGGGCAATTGGAGTGTGTCTATACTCCCCCTCAGTTGATGTTATTTCTCCTGCATGGTTAGCTTTCATAACATTTATAGAATACAATGTCTTCTACTCAATATAGTTCTACACATATATGTCTTCTCCCCTTTACCTTTTCCCTTTACACAAACATGCTTCTCCTCTTCATGTAAGACATGCCTTCTTCCTCTTTTAAAAGAAGACATACCTTTCTCCCCCTTTGTCATTTCAAAAAGTGGGGTTATGAAGAAAATAAGAAACATCACTTGTTAAAGAGAAAGGAGATAACACCAATATTTGTATGGAGAGTAGAAGAGCACAGATAGGGGCTTGTCCAAGCATAGAAAGAAAAGCAAGTTAAAGCTTATACTTGAACAACCCAAAATGCAAGATAAAGTTCTCCAGAAAAATAATAAATCACAATTTTGACCCTCAAGATGACGGATTTTGACCAAAAACCATCAGAGCTCATGGCAAATTGATGAGTCTTGCTTAGAAGGCCGTTTCTGCATGAAAAACACTAGTCTTGCAGCAAAAACTGAAACTGGAGCAAAATCTGCATAAAATCCAAAAAAAAATACTCCAATTTCTACATATAATGTAGATCTATGTACCCGGAATCACAATGTTATGCAAGCAACTCAAGATAGTAGATATGCAATTTATGGAACAGGCTTGGGCATGTATGAGACAAGATGCAAGTATAGCATATATATGAGCAAAGATGTCAATCATAAACAAGGTTAGACCTACATGTATGTGAACTACTAGTAGATGATATCACAAGTTAGGACTACTAGTAGGATCTAGATCATAGCAAGAGATACCAAAGGATACACAAGATAAAGCAAGCTATGATTAGATGTAGAGATATATCCAAACAAAGAGATAAGCAATTTTAGAAGAATGAAAGGATATAACTCACTAAATATGCATCCTTACCATAAGATGATTACCCTTATGAACCTCAAGGTTGTATCAAAACAAGATATACACCTAGATAGATGTATCAAGTTAGAGTACAATAGAAGAAATTTTTAGACACAGCCAAGAGATCCAAAGAGATCATCATCAAAACCTGCAAAACAACTCAAAACAAGTAATTGCAAGATATAAATATACCAATTTAGAGCAATTTGAAAGATAGAGTTGTAAGCAAGATAGGCAATTTAGAACATGGAAATATGCATATATAAAGGTACCAAATGAGAGTGCCAAAGAATAAGGCTATTGGTTGAGAAAATCTAGTTGAGAGGGAAATTCTCACTCAATAAGCCAAATGTATATTCTGTGCACAGTGTTATCGGTCGAGTTCTGTGCATTGACAACTTGACCGATGACAGCTGTTGGCAACACCCATTGGTGCCTATCGGTCGAGTTTCAATAGGGCAAACTCGACCGACAGAGCAGATGTCAAACATCACATATATTTCATAAAAACATAATTAAAGGCATGCAAAATATACAAACAATATCCAAACATGTCTAAGCAAGTTAGTAATGCACTATAGAAGCATTAGAAACCGTTTTTGAGCAATAGTGTGAAGAGAAACACAAAATTCCACTTTTGACTCAAAAACCATATGTATAGTGCACACTAACTTGACAAAAACAAGTTAGAAATGGTTATAAGAAATAAAACTTTTACCTTTGTGCTTACCATTACTTTTTCCACTTGTTGTCACCCTCTACTCATCTCACCTTTCTTCTTTTATGTGGATTTACAAGTCAATTTGCAATTCAATAGCTCAACTCAATCCATTTGCAAGTACCTACAAGAATAAAGATGGAATGGTCCCCAATCATGTTTTTGGGTCTGGAGGGGTTAGTTTAGCAACCCAAGTCCTATTTCTCTTGGGTGCTTTCCTAAAAGGACAAGTAGAATAATGACCAATTTTATTGCAATAGTTGCATGTGCCCATAGTCTTAGAACTAGAGGATTCTCCATGGAATATTGGAGGTCCTTTATCTTTGTTGTTCCCTTGACTACTATCATACCCTAAACCATGTCTACCAATTTGTTTAGTAGTATGGTGTAGGATATCACTAAGACTCTTTTTACCAACTAAGAATCTTTGCAAGGTAGATCTCAAACTGTCATTATCATGCTTAGAGAAGCAATAGTAGAAGACAAATTATTGATATTATCTCTAGCATGCAAAAGATCATTTTCTAAGCAAAGAGCTTTAGCTAAATAAGAATCTGTATCAACATGAAGAGCAGCAACATCATTCTCTGTATTTGTAGAACTAGAACAAGATTCATGCCCATTGATTTAAGCAAGAAAGGAGGCATTTTCTATTTCTAATTCATGCAAAACAAAATATTTGTCCTTGTTTTCAGATTTAAGAACATCAATATCATGCATGAGAGAATCAATAATTAAAGTATGCTCTTCATTAGAACTAGGCACAAGAGGTTGAGCTTCTAGAAATCGAACCTTATAAAGTAAAGTAGTATTTTCAAATTTAAGAGAATCTACTTGACTAAGACAATCATTTTTATAATCAAGCAAGCAAGAATTAGCATGTTCAAGATCATCTAGTTCTACATGCAAATTATCAACAATTTTAGCAAGCTTTTTCTTTTTACTTTTAGAAGACTTAAGAGAGGCACAAATATCATGAATAATAGCAATCAAAGGTTCTTTATATAGAGAATTTAGATTTACCTCACTTGATTCTTCACTTGTTGATGCTATAAGAGCAAAATGGCATTCTCATTCATCACTTGAGCTTGAGCTTGATCCTTCACTTGAATCTTCACTTGAGCTTGAGTTGGAGGAGCCACTTGAGCTTAATTGCCATTTCTTCTTGTGAAGATGGGTCTTTTTGCCTTGTGGGCAATCTTCCTTGTAGTGACCCTTCTTTCCACATGTGAAGCACCGGATGGAGGAGGACTTGTATTTGTAGAATTTACCCTTGGAGTACATGGCATCTTCTTTAGCTTGAGAGGATGGAGAGACTTGTTCCATGATAGCTTCAATTTGAGCCTTCATTTCAGCCTTCTTCATTCTCTTTAGCTCTTTATTCTCTTGTATTTCTACTTCCTCCCTCTTGTCAAGTGTAGCTTCATGTGCTTGTCGATTTCCAATGAGCTCTTCAATAGGAATATCCTTAAGAGACCTTACTTCTTCAATTGAAGTCACCTTGGGTTCCCACCTCTTGGGGAGAGTTCTAAGGATTTTAGAGTTGATCTCTCCACTAGACATAGGATGTCCTAGAACAGCAAGACCATTCACAATGGTGTTGAGCCTTGAGTACATGTTGGCTATACTCTCCTCCTTTCCCATTTTGAAGTTCTCAAGAAGCCCTTTGAGCATGTAGACTTTGCTTTCCTTCACATGATATGTTCCTTCATAAGTGAAGCAAAGCTTTCTCCATACTTCATAGGCTGTTTCACATGAAGAAATCCGGTTGAACTCAGTGGGGGTCATGGAGGCATAGAGGATGTGCATGGCTCTAGCATTCAAGGTTGCTTTCATCAAGGTGGCTTCATCCCATTCTTCAATCTTTGTCTTTGGTAGCATGTATGGACTGTTCACCATTTGCCACATCTCAAGACCTGATCCTTGGATGTAGAATTGAAGCCTTCTTCTCCAATAGAGGAAATTGCTCCCATCAAAGATTGGTAGGCTGATTCTCCCTCCTTGGTAGTCACCCATCTTCTCCTTCTTGTTGAAGTATGCTTGGAGAAGACCCGCTCTGATACCAATTGTTGGATCCTAGATGGGTGATTAGATGCCTTAGAGGGGGGGGGTGAATAGAGCTGAAAGCACTTAAACAAAACTCATTAAACCTTCAAGATATATGACAAGATAAGGTTGCTAAATAGGTAATTTGAGTGCAACTAAAACATACATAGCAAGGAAGAGAGAGATTGAACATGCACCAATTAGACAAGCTATTTAGAGTGGTTCCACACTTCAAACTAGAAGTGTGTCAGTCCACTTTCCTAGAGAGGTCAACCTCTAGGAATTCCAAACTATTTCATTCTTATATTCATTCATAAGACTTACAATACATGACCAAACAAAGGACTTACCTATCCAATACAAAGAGTCTTCAACCTTACCAAGGACTTACCCACTTTGCAAGAGTCTTCGGCCTTGCAGGAATTACCCACTCTTCTTGGATCTTGCGCCTTTGACTTCACCTTCACTCAGAGAAGCTTCCACCAAGGTCTTACCCACTTGATCTTGAGTCTTCTGCCTTCTCCAAGGGCTTACCCACTCTAGCTCCAAGTCTTCAGCCTTGATCTTCACCAAGGGACTCCTTCCCTTGTTCTTCTTCACCTCTCTTGGACAAGAGAGAGAACCTTCATCTTCTTGATTGAAAAGATAGAAATGGAGGTGGTGGAATTGAGAGCCTCACAAGATATACAAGTAGTACTAGCTCTCTTACATATTTGTAAGACCCCTAAACTTGTTTAATATGTTGAACAACCTTAATTACCATAATTTAATGCTTAGTGCATCATTAAGTTGATTAAGTTGAATTAAGCACTCACTGATGCAATTAGTGTTTTGATCGAGTGTTACAGTCTAAATAGCATGTTTTCTTGCATCGAGGTTGTAGTGGATTCCGTGCTTGAAGTTTTGCAAAAAGAATCGTTCGATTTGGACCTTCGAGGCATAAGTTATGGCACTTTTATTTTTCTTGGACCTAATTTGCAATTTTTCCATAACTAATAGCCCCCTTACCCTTATCTTCCTTTTTCCGAAATTATTTCACCTGATAAAATAGGACTACTGCTTGAAAGCGGCACACAGACCAGCTGCTAGCCCGATCGGCCGCAACAGAGGAGATATTAGGGGCGATTCTCGAGCCCTTAGCTCCGATTCAGCTTGGCTTATCCTTCCCCTTCCTTCCTACCTCCTCCACGCCCTAGCGGCGCCCAGCTGTGCCCCCATCTGCCCCGACCTCTAGAAGCAGTCGGCCGACCACCACAGTGGCAACAGTAGTCCGATCGAGCAAGATAAGCGGAGAGGTGGGGTGGTTCTTGGCCCCTTAGCTTCGACCAGTGACCAGCTACTCAACGACACCCTCCTTCCTCACCTTAACCTCCAAGAAGCGACGCCCAAGCAGGGGGGGTGACGCCCCTACCTAGAAGCAGCTAGGGCGGTCGACCTGCTGCACAATAGCAGATGTGTATGCGACCAGTAACCAAAGGAAAGAGAAGGGTGGCTGCGGGGCACCTCAAACCAGCAATCAACACCTCCATCTCCTTCCTCCCTAGCCTACAGCCTGACCTCCTTGGCCAAGCGGCCGTTCTGCAACCCACCATTTTCTACGACAGTAGCTAGGGGAATTAGCTTGGGGTGCCTAGCAGCAGGAGAAGCTGCTTTGAGCTCGGCTTGGAGTTCTAAGTTCGAAATAGCAGCCCTAGCCACGAGCAGCCATCCGCGTTTGAGATTCTAGCTAAGCTCTCCATTAACCTGTGCGTGAAGCATCTTGCTACAGGTTGTTTTGAAATACCAAAGGTAGAAGACAACCAAATTCCGCCCGGAAACAGGCCCTGGACACATTTCCGGACGAATCCGGACATTCTAAATCGCTGTGAGTAGGGTTTCACTCATTTATGATGAATTAACTCTGGCGTTTGAAACGTTTTGGTTAATTGCGCGATTTTCACTGATAACAACAATTATCATGCGTTGGGCAGTATTTGGCGTCGCCCGACTTTTTATTTCATAAATCACTTCTTTACACTTTTATATGATCTAGTTTATCATTTGATCAATGTAGATTGGACCAGTAAATTTACATGGTTCATCGGAACCTAAATTGCACATTTGATGAAGAAAGGTGCTAGATGGACGAATTCCTAGCTTACTCTTGGATTTTCTACCATACCTGCTCGAGATTTTCTTCTATGCGGGGTTTCATCTTCGCATTATATGCAAGTTTTATAACTTGCTCCACGTTTATTGCTTACCATAAACTTTCTAGGTCATGTTCTTGCTTGAAAATGATGATTCATGCACTAAAAAACTATGCTTGACTTAAATTTCGATTTTTATAATGTTCCATGTTCTGATTTCAGTTATATATGAATCTGTGATCATGTGTGTGTTAGCACTAAGGTATAATGTGACTTGGATCAGGTTGTTTTGACAACCTATATTCACCCCTTAGGTCAGGTTTTGGACCAATTAGAAGTTTAATGATCAACCATTAAATACCCTACTGATGTTATCAATCAATGTTGACATTAGCTTGATATTTGATGCTGATTAAGGAATATAGTGTTGATCTAACAACCTATAGTGATTTAATGATCACTAATGATGGTGGATCAGGTCTCTATAATTTATGGTGAGTTAATCATATAGTTTTAGCATCAATTAATCCTTAGACCAATGGTTTCTTAGGTCTTGATGCAATGGTCGAACTTATACTATAATTGATGGTGTTAATATATGAACTTGACCCAATGGTCAAGATATAATGTTTATTCCTCCAATAAAGTGGAATTATGGATAATGTAGTATGTTAATCCTAATAATGGGATTTAGATGATTTTCTTTGTATGATCAACTTAAGGATTTTACTTGTTGGCAATGGATGGCTTGTTCGAAATGAACAATTGATTGTGGGTTTTACCCTACTTTTAATAGAACCTTTTGTGTTGTTAATCAAGGGATGTTTAGGGTTAGATGGTGATTCTTTCTAGAGCACAAATCAAGGACTTAGTAGGTGGTTTATCCAGATGTTTACTTATGTAAACAACCAATAGTCTTGCCTTTTTAATCATCCAATGGTTCTGTATGGCATTGTGGTATAGTGATATGGGTTGAATGATGATGGAAAAAATGGAGGGTTACCCTTAATAAGTTAGTCTTAGCTATTCATTCATATGAATAGAAGGGTTGATAAACATATTGTGTTGATATGTAACCCTAATGAGGTATAGCTTGTTATACCTAGCTTTAATATAACTAAATGATGGTAATTGGGTATGAATAGTCCTTGAATAACTAATACAACCATGGAGTACTCTATTATTGTTGAAACCCTAGTATGTTATAACCTGATGGTTACACCTTGAATTAGGTGTGGGCTCATACTTGAGAATAGTATGGAATGTAATGGTGATGTTTCACCTTATGCATCCATGATCCAATGGGGATGTCGTGAGTTAGGGTTTGAGTATAAGTGATGATTAGTAACATTGATATAATTTATCATGTTGAACCTAAATCTAATGCAATCAGATAAAAATGGGCATTCATGTTTAACATTCTTATATGATGGAATTATTGTAGAATAACCTCCTTACTATGATCATAACCTTGATATGTTAATTGGTGGTTATTATAGTCACATGGTTGATACTTTCTTATGATAAACATGTGTATAATGAATATGATGAGAGTTAATCATATCTAGATTCCTTGCATGTTGATGTAATAAAGGAAGGTTCTTAATGTTAATATAACCCTGCTATGATTGTTTATGAATACCACCTAGTTCATAAATGCAATATTGTACTGATCTGGTGTATTATATATAATTGATGTTGTTGAGCCTTGTTATAAGGCATGCAAAGATAATGATGATCTTGCAGGGAATAATATGATGGTCTTAATGACCTTTGGGCGTGGTTGAGCCCTGAATGAGGTGAAATCCTCTTATGTTGATAAGGGTTGATACCCTGTGATATTGTGAAAAAGATTATTATCTTGCGATAGCATGATGACTGGTGTAGTCTCATGAGTGGCAAATGAATAGTACCATGTGATGATGAGATGAGAATTTATGTTTCACACATTTTATATATTTTCAAGTTTTGATATTTATATGCTTGCTAGAAGTGAATTAGGCTTTGTATGTCCACTTGTTTGATGCAACCTTAATTCACCCAATTGGTATAACTAATCAAGTGCAACTCTAATCATGTAGTGTCCTGTGTCGTAGAACCATCTTCAGTGTCAGAACTTGCTGGATGGTGAAACGAGTATTCCTAAGGGAAACTCGGAGCGCATATTATTGAATATGCGGGGGTGGCAGGTTGAGGATAAATCCTTGTCATCCACAATATAGATTATGGAGGTTGTCTATGGTCATGCCTCATACATCTGATGTGATTGAGAACGACTGCGGTCGTGTCTCTATGGTTATAACATGATGTGATTAGAGGACACCTACGGTTGTACCTCAGTGTTTGGGTTTGAATACCCTGGTTTCTAGTGTCGTGACCTGTACCAAGGTCGGACTAGTGGTTTTCATCTTGACTATATGTCACTGTGGTGGCAGCTTTGACTGATATGTCACTGCCTTTTTACTCGTACTGACCGAGGGGAAGAGATCTTAGGATGCCGATACTCCTAGATCTTATACGGAACTGAATATCCCTTCGCAGGGGTCGGTTGGACTTTGAATGGTACGATTCAAATTCCCCAGGGCATAATAAAAGATGTAATACAGCCGTATAGCATATCTGTTTAGGGTTATACATGACGCTTCACATTGGATGATAAACCTTGTTTGTTCTCTTTACATAAAGATGATGCTTAGTGCAATTAAGAAATAGTAATTATACTTATGTTGTGGATATGCATAAGACTGTAAATATGTACATACAGTAGTCATGCTCATGTTGATATCTATACTGCTAATCATGCTTATGGAAATACTCATGCTTATGTTGATAGCTTTGCTTATGATATTGATATGTTCAAACTATTAGACATGCTAATGTTGTTAGATATGCTTATGATGCTAGACTTATTCATGTTAATAGAGATAACATGCTACTAGACTTGCTTATGCTAGTTATGCATATGCTATTGAATCTCTCATACGGTTAATAAGGAAAATGATGATGGTCATCTTGATGATGATAATTGTTATCTGCTCATTTATGTATTTTGTTAATCATCAATACTGTTGATCTTATTTGTTATATCTGATTAAACTGTTTAACTGCTTAATTACTTACCATGTTGTAATCAATAAACTTTGTTGATGGTTATATCACTTGTAGGTACTGGGTCTCACCCTTGTGGTTCGCCACATTTTTTTAGGTAATCGGAAGTGACAAAAACAAACATGTGGCAGCCAAGAGGAGCTATGGTAATGAATATTTGATAAAGTTGATTAGATGTCTAGTTTGTTCTAGAGTCGTCCCTGTACTGTCAGGTCCGGGCGAGATAAAGTTTGTATATAATGTTTCAAATGAATCAGACTTTTGTTAGCATATTAATGCTTGTTTGCGTGGTATAACATGGATACAAGAAAGATGTCGGGATCCTTCAAACGTTTCTGAGCGGGTGTTGATATTGAAATTGGTTTTAATTTACCCATATTTTTGGGTAGGTGATTAATTAGAGATTGATTGTGTTTTGTGTTTTGAGTGATCTCGTTTCGCGTGACGGGTCCCCACAGATTTCCTACTCACTGTAATGGATGTAGCAAGTGATTAAGCTTAGAGAGAGAGAGGAGGCTGTAGGAAGCACTCAGCTATAGAATAGGAACCACACATAGAGTTTGCAATGAATGCTCAACCTTGGAATGAAGCCCAAGGGGTCCTATTTATAGCTGGGGATGCCTCTTAGCCTTTGGGAACACTTGTGAACGAAAACTAGCCATTTTGTGGCTTGCAACGGATCTATTTTCACTTGTTGCAACTCCACAACGGCTAGAAGCACTTGTCTGCACTTTTTTGTACAGTGCAATTAGTCGAGTTTCAATGGGTGTAACTCGACCGATCAAGTAGCAGGCAAACTGATGTTCAAATGATCGGTCGAGTTTGTTATGAGGAAACTCGACCGACCATTTCAACTGGAAATGGCCTACTACCCAATTGGTCGAGTTCTGTGAGTGCACAAGTCGACCGATGCAATCTTCAGAAAATCGAACAAGGTTGATCGGTCGAGTTTCAAGCCAGGGAAACTCGACCGACCAAGTTCCTGTAATCCATTTTCTAAATTGCAATAAAAGTGCTCTAATATTCGATCTAACTACTCCTGATAGTTTTCTAAGCTTAATTACAAGTCATACAATCATTATAAGTGATTTACAACATGATTGTAATGGATATACATCATATTACAAAAATGTGCACTTGTATGACTTTGACTTGTCTTTTCTCCAATTTGATATGCGCAAGTTAGGGCAATTGGAGTGTGTCTATACCTAATCTGAAATCACTCAAGTAGAGACATTAGACACCAATATGTGGAATGGTTAGTCATCATCAAAACATGGGTTTAGTCAATTTAGACATGACTCAACATTGACCTAATTGACCTTGAGTCAACAATCTCCCCCTTTTTGAAGATGACAAACCATTCCATAAATGTATTGAAAGCTTTCAAGTAAAATAATACCTTCGGAGAAACATAGGGGTTTCAATAGGACTAAGCTCATATGCTCCCCCTCAATTGATGTGCATGGAGTTCTCATACTCCCCCTCAATTGATGCTATTTCTCCTGCATGGTTAGCTTTCATAACATTTATAGAATACTATGTCTTCTACTCATATATGTTATACACATATATGTCTTCTCCCCTTTAACTTTTGCCTTTACATGAACATGCTTCTCCTCTTCATGTAAGACATGCCTTCTTCCTCTTTAAAAAGAAGACATACCTTTCTCCCCCTTTGTCATTTCAAAAAGTGGGGTTATGAAGAAAATAAGAAACATCACTTGTTAAAGAGAAAGGAGATAACACAAATATATGTATGGAGAGTAGAAGAGCACAGACAGGGGCTTGTCCAAGCATAGAAAGAAAAGCAAGTTAAAGCATATACTTGAACAACCCAAAATGCAAGATAAAGTGCTGCAGAAAAATAATAAATCAAAATATTGACGCTCATGATGACGGATTTTGACCAAAAACCATCAGAGCTCATGGGAAATTGATGAGTCTTGCTTAGAAGGCCGTTTCTGCATGAAAAACACTAGTCTTGCAGCAAAAACTGAAACTGGAGCAAAATCTGCATAAAATCCAAAAAAAATACTCCAATTGCTACATATAATGTAGATCTATGTACCCGACATCACAATGTTATGCAAGAAACTCAAGATAGTAGATATGCAATTTACGGAACAGGCTTGAGCATGTATGAGACAAGATGCAAGCATAGCATATATATGAGCAAAGATGTCAATCATAAATAAGTTTAGACCTACATGTATGTGAACTACTAGTAGATGATATCATAAGTTAGGACTATTAGTAGGATCTAGATCATAGCAAGAGATACCAAAGGATACACAAGATAAAGCAAGCTATGATTAGATGAAGAGATATATCCAAACAAAGAGATAAGCAATTTTAGAAGCATGAAAGGATATAACTCACTAAATATGCATCCTTACCATAAGATGATTACCCTTATGAACCTCAAGGTTGTATCAAAAGAAGATATACACCTAGATAGATGTAGCAAGTTAGAGTACAATGGAAGCAATTTTTAGACACAACCAAGAGATCCAAAGAGATCATCATCAATACCTGCAAAACAACTCAAAGCAAGTAATTGCAGGATATAGATATACCAATTTCGAGCAATTTGAAAGATAGAGTTGTAAGAAAGATAGGCAATTTAGAACATGGCAATATGCATATATAAAGGTACCAAATGAGAGTGCCAAAGAATAAGACTATTGGTTGATAAAATCTAGTTGAGAGGGAAATTCTCACTCAATAAGCCAAATGTATATTCTGTGCACAGTGTTATCGGTCGAGTTCTGTGCATTGACAACTTGACCGATGAAAGCTGTTGGAAACACCCATTGGTGCCTATCGGTCGAGTTTCAATAGGGCAAACTCGACCGACAAAGTAGATGTCAAGCAGCATATATATTTCATAAAAACATAATTAAAGGCATGCAAAATATACAAACCATATCCAAACATGTCTAAGCAAGTTAGTAATGCACTATAGAAGCATTAGAAACAATTTTTGAGCAAGAGTGTGAAGAGAAACACAAGATGCCACTTTTGACTCAAAAACCATATGTATAGTGCACACTAACTTGACAAAAACAAGTTAGAAATGGTTATAAGCAATAAAACTTTTACCTTTGTGCTTACCATTACTTTTTCCACTTGTTGTCACCCTCTACACATCTCACCTTTCTTGTTTTATGTGGATTGACAAGTCAATTTGCAATTCAATAGCTCAAGTAAATCAATTTGCAAGTACCTACAAGAAGAAAGATGGAATGGTCCCCAATCATGTTTTTGGGTCCGGAGGGGTTAGTTTAGCAACCCAAGTCCTATTGCTCTTGGGTGCTTTCCTAAAAGGACAACAAGTAGAATAATGACCAATTTTATTGCAATAGTTGCATGTGCCCAAAGTCTTGGAACTAGAGGATTCTCCATGGAATATTGGAGGTCCTTTATCTTTGCTGTTCCCTTGACTACTATCATACCCTAAACCATGTCTACCAATTTGTTTAGTAGTATGGTGTAGGATATCATTAAGACTCTTTTTACCAACTAAGAATCTTTGCAAGGATGATCTCAAGCTATCATTATCATGCTTAAGAGAAGCAATAGTAGAAGACAAATTATTGATATTATCTCTAGCATGCAAAAGATCATTTTCTATGCAAAGAGCTTTAGTTAAATAAGAATCTCTATCAATATGAAGAGCAGAAACATCATTCTCTCTATTTGTAGAACTAGAACAAGATTCATGCCCATTGATTTTAGCAAGCAAGGAGGCATTTTCTATTTCTAATTCATGCAAAACAAAATCTGTCCTTGTTTTCAGATTTAAGAACATCAATATAATGCATGAGAGAATCAATAATTAAAATATGCTCTTCATTAGAACTAGGCACAAGAGGTTGAGATTCTAGAAATCTAACCTTATCAAGTAAACTAGTATTTTCAAGTTTAAGAGAATCTACTTGACTAAGACAATCATTTTTATCATCAAGCAAGCAAGAATTAGCATGTTCAAGATCATCTAGTTCTACATGCAAATTATCAACAATTTTAGCAAGCTTTTTCTCTTTCCTTTTAGAAGACTTAAGAGAGGCACAAATATCATGAATAATAGCAATCAAAGATTCTTTATCTAGAGAGTTTAGATTTACCTCACTTGAGTCTTCACTTGTTGATGCTATAAGAGCAAAATACATTCTCCTTCATAACTTGAGCTTGAGCTTGATCCTTCACTTGAGCTTGAGCTTGATCCTTCACTTGAATCTTCACTTGAGCTTGAGTTGGAGGATCCACTTGAGTTTAATTGCCTTTCTTCTTGTGAAGATGGGACTTTTTGCCTTGTGGGCAATCTTCCTTGTAGTGACCCTTCTTTCCACATGTGAAGCACCAGATGGAGGAGGACTTGTCTTTGTAGAATTTACCCTTGGAGTACATGGCATCTTCTTTAGCTTGAGAGGATGGAGAGACTTGTTCCCTGATAGCTTCAATTTGAGCCTTCATTTCAGCCTTCTTCATTCTCTTTAGCTCTTTCTTCTCTTGTCTTTCTACTTCCTCCCTCTTGTCAAGTGTAGCTTCATGTGCTTGTAGATTTCCAATGAGCTCTTCAATAGGAATATCCTTAAGAGGCCTTGTTTCTTTAATTGAAGTCACCTTGGGTTCCCACCTCTTGGGGAGAGTTCTAAGGATTTTAGAGTTGATCTCTCCACTAGACATAGGATGTCCTAGAATAGCAAGACCATTCACAATGGTGTTGATCCTTGAGTACATGTTGGCTATACTCTCCTCCTTTCCCATCTAGAAGTTCTCAAGAATCCCTTTGAGCATGTAGACTTTGCTTTCCTTCACTTGATCTGTTCCTTCATAAGTGATGCAAATCTTTCTCCATACTTCATAGGCTGTTTCACATGAAGAAATCCAGTTGAACTCGGTGGGGGTCATGGAGGCATAGAGGATGTGCATGGCTCTAGCATTCAAGGTTGATTTCATCAAGGTGGCTTCATCCCATTCTTCAATCTTTGTCTTTGGTAGCATGTATGGGCTGTTCACCATTTGCCACATCTCAAGACTTGATCCTTGGATTAGAATTGAAGCCTTCTTCTCCAATAGAGGAAATAGCTCCCATCAAAGATTGGTAGGCTGATTCTCCCTCCTTGGTAGTCACCCATCTTCTCCTAGTTGTTGAAGTATGCTTGGTGAAGACCCGCTCTGATACCAATTGTTGGATCCTAGATGGGTGATTAGATGCTCTAGAGGGGGGGGTGAATAGAGCTGAAAGCACTTAAACAAAACCCATTAAACCTTCAAGATATATGACAAGATAAGGTTGCTAAATAGGTAATTTGAGTGTAACTAAAACATACATAGCAAGGGAGAGAGAGATTGAACATGCACCAATTAGATAAGCTATTTAGAGTGGTTCCACACTTCAAACTAGAAGTGTGTCAGTCCACTTGCCTAGAGAGGTCAACCTCAAGGACTTCCAAACTATTGCATTCTTATATTAATTCATAAGACTTACAATACATGACCAAACAAAGGACTTACCTATCCAATACAAAGAGTCTTCAACCTTACCAAGGACTTACCCACTTTGCAAGAGTCTTCGGCCTTCTCCAAGGACTTACCCACTCTTGCATAAGTCTTCAGCCTTGCAGGAATTACCCGCTCTTCTTGGATCTTCCGTCTTTGACTTCACCTTCACTCGGAGAAGCTTCCACCAAGGTCTTACCCACTTGAGCTTGAGTCTTCTGCCTTCTCCAAGGGCTTACCCACTCTAGCTCCAAGTCTTTAGCCTTGATCTTCACCAAGGGACTCCTTCCCTTGTTCTTCTTCACCTCTCTTGGACAAGAGAGAGAACCTTCATCTTCTTGATTGAAAAGATAGAAATGGAGGTGGTGGAAGTGAGAGCCTCACAAGATATACAAGTAGTACTAGCTCTCTTACAGATTTCCTACTCACTCTAATGGATGTAGCAAGAAATTAAGCTTAGAGAGAGAGAGGAGGCTGTAGGAAGCACTCATCTATAGAATAGGAACCTCACATAGAGTTTGCAATGAATGCTCAACCTTGGAATGAAGCCCAAGGGGTCCTATTTATAGCTAGGGATGCCTCTTAGCCTTTGGGAACACTTGTGAATGAAAACTAGCCGTTTTGTGGCTTGCAACGGATCTATTTTCACTTATTGCAACTCCACAACGGCTAGAAGCACTTTTCTGCACTTTTCCGTACAGTGCAATCGGTCGAGTTTCAATGGGTGTAACTCGACCGATCATGTAGCAGGCAAACCGATGTTCAAATGATCGGTCGAGTTTGTTCTGAGGAAACTCGACCGACCATTTCGACTGGAAATGGCCTACTACCCAATTGGTCAAGTTCTGTGAGTGCACAACTCGACCGATGCAATCTTCAGAAAATTGACCAAGGTTGATCGGTCGAGTTTCAAGCCAGGGAAACTCGACCGACCAAGTGCCTGTAATCCATTTTCTAAATTGCAATAAAAGTGCTCTAATATTCGATCTAAGTGCTCCTGATATTTTTCTAAGCTTAATTACAAGTCATACAATCATTACAAGTGATTTACAACATGTTATAATTCATATACATCATATTACAAAAGCGTGCACTTGTATGACTTTGACTTGTCTTTTCTCCAATTTGATATGCGCAAGTTAGGGCAATTGGAGTGTGTCTATACCTAATCTGAAATCACTCAAGTAGAGACATTAGACACCAATATGTGGAATGGTTAGTCATCATCAAAACATGGGTTTAGTCAATTTAGATGTGAGTCAACATTGACCTAATTGACCTTGAGTCAACAATCTCCCCCTTTTTGAAGATGACAAACCATTCCATAAATGTATTGAAAGCTTTCAAGTAAAATCATACCTTCGGAGAAACCTAGGGGTTTCAATAAGACTGAGCTCGTATGCTCCCCCTCAATTGATGTGCATGGAGTTCTCATACTCCCCCTCAATTGATGCTATTTCTCCTGCATCGTTAGCTTTCATAACATTTATAGAATACTATGTCTTCTACTCATATATGTTCTACAAATATATGTCTTGTCCCCTTTACTTTTTCCCATTACATGAACATGCTTCTCCTCTTCATGTAAGACATGCCTTCTTCCTCTTTTAAAAGAAGACATACCTTTCTCCCCCTTTGTCATTTCAAAAAGTGGGGTTATGAAGAAAATAAGAAACATCACTTGTTAAAGAGAAAGGAGATAACACAAATATATGTATGGAGAGTAGAAGAGCACAGATAGGGGCTTGTCCAAGCATATAAAGAAAAGCAAGTTAAAGCATATACTTGAACAACCCAAAATGCAAGACAAAGTGCTGCAGAAAAATAATAAATCGCAATTTTGACCCTCAAGATGACGGATTTTGACCAAAAACCATCAGAGCTCATGGGAAAGTGACGAGTCTTGCTTAGAAGGCCGTTTCTGCATGAAAAACACTAGTCTTGCAGCAAAAACTGAAGCCGAAGCAAAATATGCATAAAATCCAAAAAAAATACTCCAATTTCTACATATAATGTAGATCTATGTACCCGGCATCACAATGTTATGCAAGCAACTCAAGATAGTAGATATGCAATTTACGGAACAAGCTTGAGCATGTATGAGACAAGATGCAAGCATAGCATATATATGAGCAAAGATGTCAATCATAAACAAGGTTAGACCTACATGTATGTGAACTACTAGTAGATGATATCACAAGTTAGGACTACTAGTAGGATCTAGATCATAGCAAGAGATACCAAAGGATACACAAGATAAAGCAAGCTATGATTAGATGCAGAGATATATCCAAACAAAGAGATAAGCAATTTTAGAAGCATGAAATGATATAACTCACTAAATATGCATCCTTACCATAAGGTGGTTACCCTTATGAACCTCAAGGTTGTATCAAAACAAGATATACACCTAGATAGATGTATCAAGTTAGAGTACAACAAAAGCAATTTTTAGACACAACCAAGAGATCCAAAGAGATCATCATCAAAACCTGCAAAATAACTCAAAGAAAGTAATTGCAAGATATAGATATACCAATTTAGAGCAATTTGAAAGATAGAGTTGTAAGCAAGATAGGAAATTTAGAACATGGCAATATGCATATATAAAGGTACCAAATGAGAGTGCCAAAGAATAAGGCTATTGGTTGAGAAAATCTAGTTGAGAGGGAAATTCTCACTTAATAAGCCAAATGTATATTCTGTGCACAGTGTTATCGGCCGAGTTCTGTGCATTGACAACTCGACCGATGACAGCTGTTGGCAACACCCATTGGTGCCTATTGGTCGAGTTTCAATAGGGCAAACTCGACCGACAGAGCAGCTGTCAAACAACACATATATTTCATAAAAACATAATTAAAGGCATGCGAAATATACAAACCATATCCAAACATGTCTAAGCAAGTTAGTAATGCACTATAGAAGCATTAGAAACAATTTTTGAGCAAGATTGTGAAGAGAAACACAAAATGCCACTTTTGACTCAAAAACCATATGTATAGTGCACACTAACTTGACAAAAACAAGTTAGAAATGGTTATAAGCAATAAAACGTTTACCTTTGTGCTTACCATTGCTTTTTCCACTTGTTGTCACCCTCTACACATCTCACCTTTCTTCTTTTATGTGGATTGACAAGTCAATTTGCAATTCAATAGCTCAAGTCAATCCATTTGCAAGTACCTACAAGAAGACAGATGGAATGGTCCCCAATCATGTTTTTGGGTCCGGAGGGGTTAGTTTAGCAACCCAAGTCCTATTGCTCTTGGATGCTTTCCTAAAAGGATAACAAGTAGAATAATGACCAATTTTATTGCAATAGTTGCATGTGCCCATAGTCTGGGAACTAGAGGATTCTCCATGGAATATTGGAGGTCCTTTATCTTTGTTGTTCCCTTGACTACTATCATACCCTAAACCATGTCTACCAATTTGTTTAGTAGTATGGTGTAGGATATCATTAAGACTCTTTTTACCAACTAAGAATCTTTGCAAAGATGATCTCAAACTGTCATTATCATGCTTAAGAGAAGCAATAGTAGAAGACAAATTATTGATATTATCTCTAGCATGCAAAAGATCATTTTCTAAGCAAAGAGCTTTAGTTAAATAAGAATCTCTATCAATATGAAGAGCAGAAACATCATTCTCTCTATTTGTAGAACTAGAACAAGATTCATGCCCATTGATTTTAGCAAGCAAGGAGGCATTTTCTATTTCTAATTCATGCAAAACAAAATCTTTGTCCTTGTTTTCAGATTTAAGAACAACAATATCATGCACGAGAGAATCAATAATTAAAGTATGCTCTTCATTAGAACTAGGCACTATTTGTTGAGCTTCTAGAAATCTAACCTTATCAAGTAAACTAGTATTTTCAAGTTTAAGAGAATCTACTTGGCTAAGAAAATCATTTTTATCATCAAGCAAGAAAGAATTAGCATGTTCAAGATCATCTAGTTCTACATGCAAATTATCAACAATTTTAGCAAGCTTTTTCTTTTTCCTTTTAGAAGACTTAAGAGAGGCACAAATATCATGAATAATAGCAATCAAAGATTCTTTATCTAGAGAGTTTAGATTTACCTCACTTGAGTCTTCACTTGTTGATGCTATAAGAGAAAAATGGCATTCTCCTTCATCACTTGAGCTTGAGCTTGATCCTTCACTTGAATCTTCACTTGAGCTTGAGTTGGAGGAGCCACTTGAGCTTGATTGCCATTTCTTCTTGTGAAGATGGGTCTTTTTGCCTTGTGGGCAATCTTCCTTGTAGTGATCCTTCTTTCCACATGTGAAGCACCGGATGGAGGAGGACTTGCCTTTGTAGAATTTACCCTTGGAGTACATGGCATATTCTTTAGCTTGAGAGGATGGAGAAACTTGTTCCATGATAGCTTCAATTTGAGCCTTCATTTCAGCCTTCTTCATTCTCTTTAGCTCTTTCTTCTCTTGTATTTCTACTTCCTCCCTCTTGTCAAGTGTAGCTTCATGTGCTTGTAGATTTCCAATGAGCTCTTCAATAGGAATATCCTTAAGAGACATTGCTTCTTCAATTGAAGTCACCTTGGGTTCCCACCTCTTAGGGAGAGTTCTAAGGATTTTAGAGTTGATCTCTCCACTAGACATAGGATGTCCTAGAACAGCAAGACTATTCACAATGGTGTTGAGCCTTGAATACATGTTGGGTATACTCTCCTCATTTCCCATCTTGAAGTTCTCAAGCAGCCCTTTGAGCATGTAGACTTTGCTTTCCTTCACTTGATATGTTCCTTCATAAGTGATGCAAAGATTTCTCCATACTTCATAGGCTGTTTCACATGAAGAAATCCGGTTGAACTCGGTGGGGGTCATGGAGGCATAGAGGATGTGCATGGATCTAGAATTCAAGGTTTCTTTCGTCAAGGTGGCTTCATCCCATTCTTCAATCTTTGTCTTTGGTAGCATGTATGGGCTGTTCACCATTTGCCACATCTCAAAACTTGATCCTTGGATGTAGAATTGAAGCCTTCTTCTCCAATAGAGGAAATTGCTCCCATCAAAGATTGGTAGGCTGATTCTGCCTCCTTGGTAGTCACCAATCTTCTCCTACTTGTTGAAGTATGTTTGGAGAAAACCCGCTCTGATACCAATTGTTGGATCCTAGATGGGTGATTAGATGCTCTAGAGGGGGGAGGTGAATAGAGTTGAAAGCACTTAAACAAAACTCATTAAACCTTCAAGATATATGACAAGATAAGGTTGCTAAATAGGTAATTTGAGTGCAACTAAAACATACATAGCAAGGGAGAGAGAGATTGAACATGCACCAATTAGACAAGCTATTTAGAGTGGTTCCACACTTCAAACTAGAAGTGTGTCAATCCACTTGCCTAGAGAGGTCAACCTCTAGGACTTGCAAACTATTGCATTCTTATATTCATTCATAAGACTTACAATACATGACCAAACAAAAGACTTACCTATCCAATACAAAGAGTCTTCAACCTTTCCAAGGATTTACCCACTTTGCAAGAGTCTTCGGCCTTCTCCAAGGACTTACCCACTCTTGCACAAGTCTTCAGCCTTGCAGGAATTACCCACTATTCTTGGATCTTCCGCCTTTGACTTCACCTTCACTCGGAGAAGCTTCCACCAAGGTCTTACCCACTTGAGCTTGAGTCTTCTGCCTTCTCCAAGGGCTTACCCACTCTAGCTCCAAGTCTTCAGCCTTGATCTTCACCAAGGGACTCCTTCCCTTGTTCTTCTTCACCTCTCTTGGACAAGAGAGAGAACCTTCATCTTCTTGATTGAAAAGATAGAAATGGAGGTGGTGGAAGTGAGAGCCTCACAAGATATTCAAGTAGTACTAGCTCTCTTATAGATTTCGTACTCACTCTAATGGATGTAGCAAGTGATTAAGCTTAGAGAGAGAGGAGGCTGTAGGAAGCACTCAACTATAGAATAGGAACCTCACATAGAGTTTGCAATGAATGCTCAACCTTGGAATGAAGCCCAAGGGGTCCTATTTATAGCTGGGGATGCCTCTTAGCCTTTGGGAACACTTGTGAACGAAAACTAGTCATTTTGTGGCTTGCAACAGATCTATTTTCACTTGTTGCAACTCCACAACGGCTAGAAGCACTTTTTTGCACTTTTCCGTACAATGCAATCAATCGAGTTTCAATGGGTGTAACTCGACCGATCAAGTAGCAGACAAACCGATGTTCAAATGATCGGTCGAGTTTGTTCTGAGGAAACTCGACCGACCATTTCAATTGGAAATGGCCTACTAACCAATCGGTCGAGTTCTGTGAGTGCACAACTCGACCGATGCAATCTTCAGAAAATCGACCAAGGTTGATCGGTCGAGTTTCAAGCCAGGGAAACTCGACCGACCAAGTGCCTGTAATCCATTTTCTAAATTGCAATAAAAGTGCTCTAATATTAGAGCTAAGTGCTCCTGATATTTTTCTAAGCTTAATTACAAGTCATACAACCATTACAAGTGATTTACAACATTATTCTAATGGATATACATCATATTACAAAAACGTGCACTTGTATGACTTTGACTTGTCTTTTCTCCAATTTGATATGCGCAAGTTAGGGCAATTGGAGTGTGTCTATACCTAATCTGAAATCACTCAAGTAGAGACATTAGACACCAATATGTGGAATGGTTAGTCATCATCAAAACATGGGTTTAGTCAATTTAGACGTGAGTCAACATTGACCTAATTGACCTTGAGTCAACAATCTCCCCCTTTTTGAAGATGACAAACCATTCAATAAATGTATTCAAAGCTTTTAAGTAAAATCATACCTTCGGAGAAACTTAGGGGTTTCAATAGGACTGATCTCATATGCTCCCCCTCAATTGATGTGCATGGAGTTCTCATACTCCCCCTCAATTAATGCTATTTCTCCTGCATGGTTAGCTTTCATAACATTTATAGAATACTATGTCTTCTACTCATATATGTTCTAGACATATATGTCTTCTCCCCTTTACCTTTTCCCTTTACATGAACATGCTTCTCCTCTTCATGTAAGACATGCCTTCTTCCTCTTTTAAAAGAAGACATACCTTTCTCCCCCTTTGTCATTTCAAAAAGTGGGGTTATGAAGAAAATAAGAAACATCACTTGTTAAAGAGAAAGGAGATAACACAAATATATGTATGGAGAGTAGAAGAGCACAGATAGGGGCTTGTCCAAGAATAGAAAGAAAAGCAAGTTAAAGCAAGTTAAAGCATATACTTGAATAACAAAAAATGCAAGATAAAGTGCTACAGAAAAATAATAAAACACAATTTTGACCCTCAAGATGACGAATTTTGACCAAAAACCATCAGAGCTAATGGCAAAGCGATGAGTCTTGCTTAGAAGGCCGTTTCTGCATGAAAAACACTAGTCTTGCAGCAAAAACTGAAACTGGAGAAAAATCTGCATAAAATCCAAAAAAAATACTCCAATTTCTACATATAATGTAGATCTACGTACACGACATCACAATGTTATGCAAGCAACTCAAGATAGTAGATATGCAATTTACGGAACAGGCTTGAGCATGTATGAGACAAGATGCAAGCATAGGATATATATGAGCAAAGATGTCAATCATAAACAAGGTTAGACCTACATGTATGTGAACTACTAGTGGATGATATCACAAGTTAGGACTACTAGTAGGATCTAGATCATAGCAAGAGATACCAAAGGATATAGAAGATAAAGCAAGCTATGATTAGATGCAGAGATTTATCCAAACAAAGAGATAAGCAATTTTAGAAGCATGAAAGGATATAACTCACTAAATATGTATCCTTACCATAAGATGATTACCCTTATGAACCTCAAGGTTGTATCAAAAGAAGATATACACCTAGATAGATGTAGCAAGTTAGAGTACAATGGAAGCAATTTTTAGACACAACCAAGAGATCCAAAGAGATCATCATCAAAACCTGCAAACCAACTCAAAGAAAGTAATTGCAAGATATAGATATACCAATTTAGAGCAATTTGAAAGATAGAGTTGTAAGAAAGATAGGCAATTTAGAACATGGCAATATGCATATATAAAGGTACCAAATGAGAGTGCCAAAGAATAAGGCTATTGGTTGAGAAAATCTAGTTGAGAGGGAAAATCTCACTCAATAAGCCAAATGTATATTCTGTGCACAGTGTTATCGGTCGAGTTCTGTGCATTGACAACTCGACCGATGACAGCTGTTGGCAACACCCATTGGTGCCTATCGATCGAGTTTCAATAGGGCAAACTCGACCGACAGAGCAGCTGTCAAACAACACATATATTTCATAAAAACATAATTAAAGGCATGCGAAATATACAAACCATATCCAAACATGTCTAAGCAAGTTAGTAATGCACTATAGAAGCATTAGAAACAGTTTTTGAGCAACAGCGTGAAGAGAAACACAAAATGCCACTTTTGACTCAAAAACCATATGTATAGTGCACACTAACTTGACAAAAACAAGTTAGAAATGGTTATAAGCAATAAAACTTTTACCTTTGTGCTTACCATTGCTTTTTCCACTTGTTGTCACCCTCTACACATCTCACCTTTCTTCTTTTATGTGGATTGACAAGTCAATTTGCAATTCAATAGCTCAAGTCAATCCATTTGCAAGTACCTACAAGAAGAAAGATGGAATGGTCCCCAATCATGTTTTTGGGTCCAGAGGGGTTAGTTTAGCAACCCAAGTCCTATTGCTCTTGGGTGCTTTCCTAAAAGGACAACAAGTAGAATAATGACCAATTTTATTGCAATAGTTGCATGTGCCCATAGTCTTGGAACTAGAGGATTCTCTATGGAATATTGGAGGTCCTTTATCTTTGTTGTTCCCTTGACTACTATCACACCCTAAACCATGTCTACCAATTTGTTTAATAGTATGGTGTAGGATATCATTAAGACTCTTTTTACCAACTAAGAATCTTTGCAAGGATGATCTCAAACTGTCATTATCATGCTTAAGAGAAGCAATAGTAGAAGACAAATTATTGATATTATCTCTAGCATGCAAAAGATCATTTTCTAAGCAAAGATCTTTAGTTAAATAAGAATCTCTATCAATATCAAGAGCAGCAACATCATTCTCTCTATTTGTAGAACTAGAACAAGATTCATGCCCATTGATTTTAGCAAGCAAGGAGGCATTTTCTATTTCTAATTCATGCAAAAAAAAAATCTTTGTCCTTGTTTTCAGATTTAAGAACATCAATATCATGCATGAGAGAATCAATAATTAAAGTATGCTCTTCATTAGAACTAGGCACAAGAGGTTGAGCTTCTAGAAATCTAACCTTATCAAGTAAACTAGTATTTTCAAGTTTAAGAGAATCTACTTGACTAAGACAATCATTTTTATCATCAAGCAAGCAAGAATTAGCATGTTCAAGATCATCTAGTTCTACATGCAAATTATCAACAATTTTAGCAAGCTTTTTCTTTTTCCTTTTTGAAGACTTAAGAGAGGCACAATTATCATGAATAATAGCAATCAAAGATTCTTTATCTAGAGAGTTTAAATTTACCTCACTTGAGTCTTCACTTGTTGATGCTATAAGAGCAAAATCGCATTCTCCTTCATCACTTGAGCTTGAGCTTGATCCTTTACTTGAATCTTCACTTGACCTTGAGTTGGAGGAGCCACTTGAGCTTGATTGCCATTTCTTCTTGTTAAGATAGTTCTTTTTGCCTTGTGGGCAATCTTCCTTGTAGTGACCATTCTTTCCACATGTGAAGCACCGGATGGAGGAGGACTTGCCTTTGTAGAATTTACTCTTGGAGTACATGGCATCTTCTTTAGCTTGAGAGGATGGAGAGACTTGTTCCATGATAGCTTCAATTTGAGCCTTCATTTCAGCCTTCTTCATTCTCTTTATCTCTTTCTTCTCTTGTCTTTCTACTTCCTCCCTCTTGTCAAGTGTAGCTTCATGTTCTTGTAGATTTCCAATGAGCTCTTCAATAGGAATATCCTTAAGAGACCTTGTTTCTTCAATTGAAGTCACCTTGGGTTCCCACCTCTTGGGGAGAGTTCTAAGGATTTTAGAGTTGATCTCTCCACTAGACATAGGATGTCCTAGAACAGCAAGACCATTCAAAATGGTGTTGAGCCTTGAGTACATGTTGGCTATACTCTCCTCCTTTCCCATCTTGAAGTTCTCAAGCAGCCCTTTGAGCATGTAGACTTTGCTTTCCTTCACTTGATATGTTCCTTCATAAGTGATGCAAAGCTTTCTCCATACTTCATAGTCTGTTTCACATTAAGAAATCTGGTTGAACTCAGTGGGGGTCATAGAAGCATAGAGGATGTGCATGGCTCTAGCATTCAAGGTTGCTTTCATCAAGGTGGCATCATCCCATTCTTCAATCTTTGTCTTTGGTAGCATATATGGGCTGTTCACCATTTGCCACATCTCAAGACTTGATCCTTGGATGTAGAATTGAATCCTTCTTCTCCAATAGAGGAAATTGCTCCCATCAAAGATTGGTAGTCTGATTCTCCCTCCTTGGTAGTCACCCATCTTCTCCTACTTGTTGAAGTATGTTTGGAGAAGACCCGCTCTGATAATAATTATTGGATCCTAGATGGGTGATTAGATGCTCTAGAGGGGGGGGTGAATAGAACTGAAAACACTTAAACAAAACTCATTAAACCTTCAAGATATATGACAAGATAAGGTTGCTAAATAGGTAATTTGACTGCAACTAAAACATACATAGCAAGGGAGAGAGAGATTGAATATTCACCAATTAGACAAGCTATTTAGAGTGGTTCCACACTTCAAACTAGAAGTGTGTCAGTCCACTTGCCTAGAGAGGTCAACCTCTAGGACTTCCAAACTATTGCATTCTTATATTCATTCATAAGACTTACAATACATGACCAAACAAAGGACTTACCTATCCAATACAAAGAGTCTTCAACCTTACCAAGGACTTACCCACTTCGCCAGAGTCTTCGGCCTTCTCCAAGGACTTACCCACTCTTGCACAAGTCTTCAGCTTTGTAGGAATTACCCACTCTTCTTGGATCTTCTGCCTTTGACTTCACCTTCACTCAGAGAAGCTTCCACCAAGGTCTTACCCACTTGAGCTTGAGTCTTCTGCCTTCTCCAAGGGCTTACCCACTCTAGCTCCAAGCCTTCAGCCTTGATCTTCACCAAGAGACTCCTTCCCTTGTTCTTCTTCACCTCTCTTGGACAAGAGAGAGAACCTTCATCTTCTTGATTGAGAAGATAGAAATGGAGGTGGTGGAAGTGAGAGCCTCACAAGATATACAAGTAGTACTAGCTCTCTTACAGATTTCCTACTCACTCTAATGGATGTAGCAAATGATTAAGCTTAGAGAGAGAGAGGAGGCTGTAGGAAGCACTCAGCTATAGAATAGGAACCTCACATAGAGTTTGCAATGAATGCTCAACCTTGGAATGAAGCCCAAGGGGTCCTATTTATAGCTAGGGATGCCTCTTAGCCTTTGGGAACACTTGTGAATGAAAACTAGCCATTTTGTGGCATACAACAGATTTATTTTCACTTGTTGCAACTCGACAACGGCTAGAAGCACTTTTCTGCATTTTTCCTTACAGTGCAATCGGTCGAGTTTCTATGGGTGTAACTCGACTGATCAAGTAGCAGGCAAACCGATGTTAAAATGATCGGTCGAGTTTGTTATGAGGAAACTCGACCGACCATTTTAACTGGAAATGGCCTACTACCCAATCGGTCGAGTTCTGTGAGTGCACAACTTGACCGATGCAATCTTCAGAAAATCGACCAAGGTTGATCAGTCGAGTTTCAAGCCATGGAAACTCGACCGACCAAGTGCCTGTAATGCATTTTCTAAATTGCAATAAAAGTTCTCTAATATTCGATCTAAGTGCTCCTGATATTTTTCTAAGCTTAATTACAAGTCATACAATCATTACAAGTGATTTACAACATGATTCTAATGGATATACATCATATTAAAAAAAGGTGCACTTGTATGACTTTGACTTGTCTTTTCTCCAATTTGATATGCACAAGTTAGGGCAATTGGAGTGTGTCTATACCTAACCTGAAATCACTCAAGTAGAGACATTAGACACCAATATGTGGAATGGTTAGTCATCATCAAAACATGGGTTTAGTCAATTTAGACGAGAGTCAACATTGACCTAATTGACCTTTAGTCAACAATCTCCCCCTTTTTGAAGATGACAAACCATTCCATAAATGTATTGAAAGCTTTCAAGTAAAATCATACCTTCGGAGAAACCTAGGGGTTTCAATAGGACTGAGCTCATATGCTCCCCCTCAATTGATGTGCATGGAGTTCTCATACTCCCCCTCAATTGATGCTATTTCTCCTGCATGGTTAGCTTTCATAACATTTATAGAATACTATGTTTTCTACTGATATATGTTCTACACATATATGTCTTCTCCCCTTTACCTTTTCCCTT
This sequence comes from Alisma plantago-aquatica, assembly GCA_963693085.1. Lineage (NCBI taxonomy): Eukaryota > Viridiplantae > Streptophyta > Magnoliopsida > Alismatales > Alismataceae > Alisma > Alisma plantago-aquatica. The sequence continues at coordinate 732,938,871 of OY856413.1, read as the reverse complement.
TACATGAACATGCTTCTCCTCTACATGTAAGACATGCCTTCTTCCTCTTTTAAAAGAAGACATACCTTTCTCCCCCTTTGTCATTTCAAAAAGTGGGATTATGAAGAAAATAAGAAACATCACTTGTTAAAGAGAAAGGAGATAACACAAATATATGTATGGAGAGTAGAAGAGCACAGATAGGGGCTTGTCCAAGCATAGAAAGAAAAGCAAGTTAAAGCATATACCTGAACAACCCAAACTGCAAGATAAAGTGCTGCACAAAAATAATAAATCGCAATTTTGACGCTCAAGATGACAGATTTTGACCAAAAACCATCAGAGCTCATGGCAAAGAGATGAGTCTTGCTTAGAAGGCTGTTTCTGCATGAGAAACACTAGTCTTGCAACAAAAACTGAAACTGGAGCAAAATCTGCATAAAATCCAAAAACAATACTCCAATTTCTACATATAATGTAGATCTATGTACCCGGCATCACAATGTTATGCAAGAAACTCAAGATAGTAGATATGCAATTTACGGAACATGCTTGAGCATGTATGAGACAAGATGCAAGCATAGCATATATATGAGCAAAGATGTCAATCATAAACAAGTTTAGACCTACATGTATGTGAACTACTAGTAGATGATATCACAAGTTTGGACTATTAGTAGGATCTAGATCATAGCAAGAGATACCAAAGGATACACAAGATAAAGCAAGCTATGATTAGATGCAGAGATATATCCAAACAAAGAGATAAGAAATTTTAGAAGTATGAAAGGATATAACTCACTAAATATTCATCCTTACCATAAGATGATTACCCTTATGAACCTTAAGGTTGTATCAAAAGAAGATATACACCTAGATAGATGTAGCAAGTTAGAGTACAATGGAAGCAATTTTTAGACACAACCAAGAGATCCAAAGAGATCATCATCAATATCTGCAAAACAACTTAAAGCAAGTAATTGCAGGATATAGATATACCAATTTTGAGCAATTTGAAAGATAGAGTTGTAAGCAAGATAGGCAATTTAGAACATGGCAATATGCATATATAAAGGTACCAAATGAGAGTGCCAAAGAATAAGGCTATTGGTTGAGAAAATCTAGTTGAGAGGGAAATTCTCACTCAATAAGCCAAATGTATATTCTGTGCACAGTGTTATTGGTCGAGTTCTGTGCATTGACAACTTGACCGATGAAAGATGTTGGCAACACCCATTGGTGCCTATCGGTCGAGTTTCAATAGGGCAAACTCGACTGACAGAGTAGATGTCAAACATCACATATATTTCATAAAAACATAATTAAAGGCATGTGAAATATACAAACCATATCCAAACATGTCTAAGCAAGTTAGTAATGCACTATAGAAGCATTAGAAACAATATTTGAGCAAGAGTTTGAAGAGAAACACAAAATGCCACTTTTGGCTCAAAAACCATATGTATAGTGCACACTAACTTGACAAAAACAAGTTAGAAATGGTTATAAGAAATAAAACTTTTACCTTTGTGCTTACCATTACTTTTTCCACTTGTTGTCACCCTCTACACATCTCACCTTTCTTGTTTTATGTGGATTGACAAGTCAATTTGCAATTCAATAGCTCAAGTCAATCAATTTGCAAGTACCTACAAGAAGAAAGATGGAATGGTCCCCAATCATGTTTTTGGGTCCCCAATCAAAGATTCTTTATCTAGAGAGTTTAGATTTACCTCACTTGAGTCTTCACTTGTTGATGCTATAAGAGAAAAATGGCATTCTCCTTCATCACTTGAGCTTGAGCTTGATCCTTCACTTGAATCTTCACTTGAGCTTGAGTTGGAGGAGCCACTTGAGCTTAATTGCATTTCTTCTTGTGAAGATGGGTCTTTTTGCCTTGTGGGCAATCTTCCTTGTAGTGACCCTTCTTTCCACATGTGAAGCACCGGATGGAGGAGGACTTGTCTTTGTATAATTTACCCTTGGAGTACATGGCATCTTCTTTAGCTTGAGAGGATGGAGAGACTTGTTCCATGATAGCTTCAATTTGAGCCTTCATTTCAGCCTACTTCATTCTCTTTAGGTCTTTCTTCTCTTGTCTTTCTACTTCCTCCCTCTTGTCAAGTGTAGCTTCATGTGTTTGTAGATTTCCAATGAGCTCTTCAATAGGAATATTCTTAAGAGACCTTGTTTCTTTAATTGAAGTCACCTTGGCTTCCCACCTCTTGGGGAGAGTTCTAAGGATTTTAGAGATGATCTCTCCACTAGACATAGGATGTCCTAGAACAGCAAGACCATTCACAATGGTGTTGAGCCTTGAGTACATGTTGGCTATACTCTCCTCCTTTCCCATCTAGAAGTTCTCAAGAAGCCCTTTGAGCATGTAGACTTTGCTTTCCTTCACTTGATTTGTTCCTTCATAAGTGATGCAAAGATTTCTCCATACTTCATAGGCTGTTTCACATGAAGAAATCCGGTTGAACTCGGTGGGGGTCATGGAGGCATAGAGAATGTGCATGGCTCTAGCATTCAAGGTTGCTTTCATCAAGGTGGCTTCATCCCATTCTTCAATCTTTGTCTTTGGTAGCATGTATGGGCTGTTCACCATTTGCCACATCTCAAGACTTGATCCTTGGATTAGAATTGAAGCCTTCTTCTCCAATAGAGGAAATTGCTCCCATTAAAGATTGGTAGGCTGATTCTCCCTCCTTGGTAGTCACCCATCTTCTCCTACATGTTGAAGTATGCTTGGTGAAGACCCTCTCTGATACCAATTGTTGGATCCTAGATGGGTGATTAGATGCTCTAGAGGGGGGGGGGTGAATAGAGCTGAAAGCACTTAAACAAAACCCATTAAACCTTCAAGATATTTGACAAGATAAGGTTGCTAAATAGGTAATTTGAGTGCAACTAAAACATACATAGAAAGGGAGAGAGAGATTGAACATGCACCAATTAGATAAGCTATTTAGAGTGGTTCCACACTTCAAACTAGAAGTGTGTCAGTCCACTTGCCTAGAGAGGTCAACCTCTAGGACTTCCAAACTATTGCATTCTTATATTCATTCATAAGACTTACAATACATGACCAAACAAAGGACTTACCTATCCAATACAAAGAGTCTTCAACCTTACCAAGGACTTACCCACTTTGCAAGAGTCTTCGGCCTTCTCCAAGGACTTACCCACTCTTGCATAAGTCTTCAGCCTTGCAGGAATTACCCACTCTTCTTGGATCTTCTGCCTTTGACTTCACCTTCACTCGGAGAAGCTTCCACCAAGGTCTTACCCACTTGAGCTTGAGTCTTCTGCCTTCTCCAAGGGCTTACCCACTCTAGCTCCAAGTCTTCAACCTTGATCTTCACCAAGGGACTCCTTCCCTTGTTCTTCTTCACCTCTCTTGGACAAGAGAGAGAACCTTCATCTTCTTGATTGAAAAGATAGAAATGGAGGTGGTGGAAGTGAGAGCCTCACAAGATATACAAGTAGTACTAGCTCTCTTACAGATTTCCTACTCACTCTAATGGATGTAGCAAGTGATTAAGCTTAGAGAGAGAGAGAGAGGAGGCTGTAGGAAGCACTCAGCTATAGAATAGGAACCTCACATAGAGTTTGCAATGAATGCTCAACCTTGGAATGAAGCCCAAGGGGTCCTATTTATAGCTGGGGATGCCTCTTAGCCTTTGGGAACACTTGTGAATGAAAACTAGCCATTTTGTGGCTTGCAACGGATCTATTTTCACTTGTTGGAACTCCACAACAGCTAGAAGCACTTTTCTGCACTTTTCCGTACAGTGCAATCGGTTGAGTTTCAATGGGTGTAACTCGACCGATCAAGTAGCAGGCAAACCGATGTTCAAATGATTGGTCGAGTTTGTTCTGAGGAAACTCGACCGACCATTTCTACTGGAAATGGCCTACTACCCAATCGGTCGATTTCTGTGCGTGCACAACTCGACCGATGCAATCTTCAGAAAATTGACTAAGGTTGATCGGTCGAGTTTCAAGCCAAGGAAACTCGATCGACCAAGTGCCTGTAATCCATTTTCTAAATTGCAATAAAAGTGCTCTAATATTCGATCTAAGTGCTCCTAATATTTTTCTAAGCTTAATTACATGTCATACAATCATTACAAGTGATTTACAACATGTTATAATGCATATACATCATATTACAAAAGCGTGCACTTGTATGACTTTGACTTGTCTTTTCTCCAATTTGATATGCGCAAGTTAGGGCAATTGGAGTGTGTCTATAGCTAATCTGAAATCACTCAAGTAGAGACATTAGACACCAATATGTGGAATGGTTAGTCATCATCAAAACATGGGTTTAGTCAATTTAGACGAGAGTCAACATTGACCTAATTGACCTTGAGTCAACAATCTCCCCCTTTTTGAAGATGACAAACCATTCCATAAATGTATTGAAAGCTTTCAAGTAAAATCATACCTTCGGAGAAACCTAGGGGTTTCAATAGGACTGAGCTCATATGCTCACCCTCAATTGATGTGCATGGAGTTCTCATACTCCCCCTCAATTGATGCTATTTCTCCTGCATGGTTAGCTTTCATAACATTTATAGAATAATATGTCTTCTACTGATATATGTTCTACACATATATGTCTTCTCACCTTTACCTTTTCCCTTTACATGAACATGCTTCTCCTCTTCATGTAAGACATGCCTTCTTCCTCTTTTAAAAGAAGACATACCTTTATCCCCCTTTGTCATTTCAAAAAGTGGGGTTATGAAGAAAATAAGAAACATCACTTGTTAAAGAGAAAGGAGATAACACAAATATATGTATGGAGAGTAGAAGAGCACAGATAGGGGCTTGTCCAAGCATAGAAAGAAAAGCAAGTTAAAGCATATACTTGAACAACCCAAAATGCAAGATAAAGGGCTGTAGAAAAATAATAAATCGCAATTTTGACCATCAAGATAACGGATTTTGACCAAAAACCATCAGAGTTCATGGCAGAGCGATGCGTCTTACGTAGAAGGTTGTTTCTGCATGAAAAACACTAGTCTTGCAGCAAAAATTGAAACTGGAGCAAAATATGCATAAAATAAAAAAAAAATACTCCAATTTCAACATATAATGTAGATCTATGTACCCGGCATCACAATGTTATGCAAGCAACTCAAGATAGTAGATATGCAATTTACGAAACAGGCTTGAGCATGTATGAGACAAGATGCAAGCATAGCATATATATGAGCAAAGATGTCAACCATAAACAAGGTTAGACCTACATGTATGTGAACTACTAGTATATGATATCACAAGTTAGGACTACTAGTAGGATCTAGATCATAGCAAGAGATACCAAAGGATACACAAGATAAAGCAAGCTATGATTAGATGTAGAGATATATCCAAACAAAGAGATAAGAAATTTTAGAAGCATGAAAGGATATAACTCAATAAATATGCATCCTTACCATAAGATGATTACCCTTATGAACCTCAAGGTTGTATCAAAACAAGATATACACCTAGATAGATGTAGCAAGTTAGAGTACAAAAGAAGAAATTTTTAGACACAACCAAGAGATCCAAAGAGATCATCATCAAAACCTACAAAACAACTCAATGCAAGTAATTGCAGGATATAAATATACCAATTTAAAGCAATTTGAAAGATAGAGTTGTAATCAAGATAGGCAATTTAGAACATGGTAATATACATATATAAAGGTACCAAATGAGAGTGCCAAAGAATAAGGCTATTGGTTGAGAAAATCTAGTTGAGAGGGAAATTCTCACTCAATAAGCCAAATGTATATTTTGTGCACAGTGTTATTGGTCGAGTTCTGTGCATTGACAACTCGACCGATGACAGCAGTTGGCAACACCCATTGGTGCCTATCGGTCGAGTTTCAATAGGGCAAACTCGAACGACAGAGCATCTGTCAAACATCACATATATTTCATAAAAACATAATTAAAGGCACGCGAAATATACAAACCATATCCAAACATGTCTAAGCAAGTTAGTAATGCACTATAGAAGCATTAGAAATAGTTTTTGAGCAAGAGTGTGAAGAGAAACACATAATTCCTTGTTCTTTTATGTGGATTGACAAGTCAATTTGCAATTCAATAGCTCAAGTCAATCCATTTGCAAGTACCTACAAGAAGAAAGATGGAATGGTCCCCAATCATGTTTTAGGGTCCGGAGGGGTTAGTTTAGCAACCCAAGTCCTATTGCTCTTGGGTGCTTTCCTAAAAGGACAACAAGTAGAATAATGACCAATTTTATTGCAATAGTTGCATGTGCCCATAGTCTTGGAACTAGAGGATTCTCCATGGAATATTGGAGGTCCTTTATCTTTGTTGTTCCCTTGACTACTATCATACCCTAAACCATGTCTACCAATTTGTTTAGTAGTATGGTGTAGGATATCATTAAGACTCTTTTTACCAACTAAGAATCTTTGCAAGGATGATCTCAAACTGTCATTATCATGCTTAAGAAAAGCAATAGTAGAAGGCAAATTATTGATATTATCTCTAGCATGCAAAAGATCATTTTCTAAGCAAAGAGATTTAGTTAAATAAGAATCTCTATCAATATGAAAAGCAGCAACATCATTCTCTCTATTTGTAGAACTAGAAAAAGATTCATGCCCATTGATTTTAGCAAGCAAAGAGGCATTTTCTATTTCTAATTCATGCAAAACAAAATCTTTGTCCTTGTTTTCAGATTTAAGAACATCAATATCATGCATGAGAGAATCAATAATTAAAGTATGCTCTTCATTAGAACTAGGCACAAGAGGTTGAGCTTCTAGAAATCTAACCTTATCAAGTAAACTGGTATTTTCAAGTTTAAGAGAATCTACTTGACTAAGACAATCATTTTTATCATCAAGCAAGCAAGAATTAGCATGTTCAAGATCATCTAGTTCTACATGCAAATTATCAACAATTTTAGCAAGCTTTTTCTTTTTCCTTTTAGAAGACTTAAGAGAGGCACAAATATCATGAATAATAGCAATCAAATATTCTTTATCTAGAGAGTTTAGATTTACCTCACTTGAGTCTTCACTTGTTGATGCTATAAGAGCAAAATGGCATTCTCCTTCATCACTTGAGATTGAGCTTGATCCGTCATTTGAATCTTCACTTGAGATTGAGTTGGAGGAGGCACTTGAGCTTGATTGCCATTTCTTCTTGTGAAGATGGGTCTTTTTGCCTTGTGGGCAATCTTCCTTGTAGTGACCCTTCTTTCCACATGTGAAGCATCAGATGGAGGAGGACTTGCCTTTGTAGAATTTACCCTTGGAGTACATGGCATCTTCTTTAGCTTGAGAGGATGGAGAGACTTGTTCCATGATAGCTTCAATTTGAGCCTTCATTTAAGCCTTCTTCATTCTCTTTAGCTCTTTCTTCTCTTGTCTTTCTACTTCCTCCCTCTTGTCAAGTGTAGCTTCATGTGCTTGTAGATTTCCAATGAGCTCTTCGATAGGAATATCCTTATGAGACCTTGCTTCTTCAATTGAAGTCACCTTGGGTTCCCACCTCTTGGGGAGAGTTCTAAGGATTTTAGAGTTGATCTCTTCACTAGACATAGGATGTCCTAGAACAGCAAGACCATTCACAATGGTGTTGAGCCTTGAGTACATGTTGGCTATACTCTCCTCCTTTCCCATCTTGAAGTTCTCAAGCAGCCCTTTAAGCATGTGGACTTTGCTTTCCTTCACTTGATCTGTTCCTTCATAAGTGATGCAAAGCTTTCTCCATACTTCATAGGCTGTTTCACATGAAGAAATCCGGTTGAACTCGGTGGGGGTCATGGAGGCATAGAGGATGTGCATGGCTCTTGAATTCAAGGTTGCTTTCATCAAGGTGGCTTCATCCCATTCTTCAATCTTTGTCTTTGGTAGCATGTATGGGTTGTTCACCATTTGCCACATCTCAAGACTTGATCCTTGGATGTAGAATTGAAGCCTTCTTCTCCAATAGAGGAAATTGCTCCCATCAAAGATTGGTAGGCTGATTCTCCCTCCTTGGTAGTCACCCATCTTCTCCTACTTGTTGAAGTATGCTTGGAGAAGACCCGCTCTGATACCAATTGTTGGATCCTAGATGGGTGATTAGATTTTCTAGAGGGGGGGTGAATAGAGTTGAAAGCACTTAAACAAAACTCATTAAACCTTCAAAATCTATGACAAGATAAGGTTGCTAAATAGGTAATTTGAGTGCAACTAAAACATACATAGCAAGGGAGAGAGAGATTGAACATGCACCAATTAGACAAGCTATTTAGAGTGGTTCCACACTTCAAACTAGAAGTGTGTCAGTCCACTTGCCTAGAGAGGTCAACCTCTAGGACTTCCAAACTATTGCATTCTTATATTCATTCATAAGACTTACAATACATGACCAAACCAAGGACTTACCTATCAAATACAAAGAGTCTTCAACCTTACCAAGGACTTACCCACTTTGCAAGAGTCTTCGGCCTTCTCCAAGGACTTACCCACTCTTGCACAAGTTTTCAGCCTTGTAGGAATTACCCACTCTTCTTGGATCTTTCGCCTTTGACTTCACCTTCACTCGGAGAAGCTTCCACCAAGGTCTTACCCACTTGAGCTTGAGTCTTCTGCCTTCTCCAAGGGCTTACCCACTCTAGCTCCAAGTCTTCAGCCTTGATCTTCACCAAGGGACTCCTTCCCTTGTTCTTCTTCACCTCTCTTGGACAAGAGAGAGAACCTTCATCTTCTTGACTGAAAAGATAGAAATGGAGGTGGTGGAAGTGAGAGCCTCATAAGATATACAAGTAGTACTAGCTCTCTTACAGATTTTGTACTCACTCTAATGGATGTAGCAAATGATTAAGCTTAGAGAGAGAGAGGAGGCTGTAGGAAGCACTCAGCTATAGAATAGGAACCTCACATAGAGTCTGCAATGAATGCTCAACCTTGGAATGCAGCCCAAGGGGTCCTATTTATAGCTGGGGATGCCTCTTAGCCTTTGGGAACACTTGTGAACGAAAACTAGCCGTTTTGTGTCTTGCAACAGATCTATTTTCACTTGTTGCAACTCCACAACGGCTAGAAGCACTTTTCTGCACTTTTCCGTACAGTGCAATCGGTCGAGTTTCAATAGGTGTAACTCGATCGATCAAGTAGCAGGCAAACCCATGTTCAAATGATCGGTCGAGTTTGTTCTGAGGAAACTCAACCAACCATTTCAACTGGAAATGGCCTACTACCCAATCGGTCGAGTTCTGTGAGTGCACAACTCGACCGATGCAATCTTCAGAAAATCGACCAAGGTTGATCGGTCCAGTTTCAAGCCAGGGAAACTCGACCGACCAAGTGCATGTAATCCATTTTCTAAATTGCAATAAAAGTGCTCTAATATTCGATCTAAGTGCTCCTGATATTTTTCTAAACTTAATTACATGTCATACAATCATTACAAGTGATTTACAACATGATTCTAATGGATATACATCATATTACAAAAATGTGCACTTGTATGACTTTGACTTGTCTTTTCTCCAATTTGATATGCGCAAGTTAGGGAAATTGGAGTGTGTCTATACCTAATTTGAAATCACTCAAGTAGAGACATTAGACACCAATATGTGGAATGGTTAGTCATCATCAAAACATGGGTTTAATCAATTTAGACGTGAGTCAACATTGACCTAATTGACCTTGAGTCAACAATCTCCCCCTTTTTGAAGATGACAAACCATTCCATAAATGTATTGACAGCTTTCAAGTAAAATCATACATTCGGAGAAACCTAGGGGTTTCAATAGGCCTAAGCTCATATGCTCCCCCTCAATTGATGTGCATGGAGTTCTCATACTCCCCCTCAATTGATGTTATTTCTCCTGCATGGTTAGCTTTCATAACATTTATAGAATACTATGTCATCTACTGATATATGTTCTACACATATATGTCTTCTCCCCTTTACCTTTTCCCTTTACATGAACATGCTTCTCCTCTTCATGTAAGACATGCCTTCTTCCTCTTTTAAAAGAAGACATACCTTTCTCCCCCTTTGTCATTTTAAAAAGTGGGGTTATGAAGAAAATAAGAAACATCACTTGTTAAAGAGAAAGGAGATAACACAAATATATGTATGGAGAGTAGAAGAGCACAGATAGGGGCTTGTCCAAGCATAGAAAAAAAAGCAAGTTAAAGCATATACTTGAACTACCCAAAATGCAAGATAAAGTGCTGTAGAAAAATAATAAATCACAATTTTGACCCTCAAGATGACAGGTTTTGACCAAAAACCATCAGAGCTCATGGCAAAGCGATGAGTCTTTCATAGAAGGCCGTTTCTGCATGAAAAACACTAGTCTTGCAGAAAAAACTGAAATTGGAGTAAAATCTGCATAAAGTCCAAAAAAATACTCCAATTTCTACATATAATGTAGATCTATGTACCCGACATCACAATGTTATGCAAGCAACTCAAGATAGTAGATATGCAATTTACGGAACAGGCTTGAGCATGTATGAGACAAGATGCAAGCATAGCATATATATGAGCAAAGATGTCAATCATAAACAAGGTTAGACCAACATGTATGTGAACTACTAGTAGATGATATCACAAGTTAGGCCTACTAGTAGGATATAGATCATAGTAAGAGATACCAAAGGATACACAAGATAAAGCAAGCTATGATTAAATGTAGAGAAATATCCAAACAAAGAGATAAGCAATTTTAGAAGCATGAAAGGATATAACTCACTAAATATGCATCCTTACCATAAGATGATTACCCTTATGAACCTCAAGGTTGTATCAAAACAAGATATACACCTAGATAGATGTAGCAAGTTAGAGAACAACGGAAGCAATTTTTAGACACAACCAAGAGATCCAAAGAGATCATCATCAAAACCTGCAAAACAACTCAAAGCAAGTAATTGCAAGATATAGATATACCAATTTAGAGCAATTTGAAAGATAGAGTTGTAAGCAAGATAGGCAATTTAGAACATGGCAATATGCATATATAAAGGTACCAAATGAGAGTGCCAAAGAATAAGGCTATTGGTTGAGAAAATCTAGTTGAGAGGGAAATTCTCACTCAATAAGCCAAATGTATATTCTGTGCATAGTGTTATCGGTCGAGTTCTGTGCATTGACAACTCGATCGATGACAGTTGTTGGCAACACCCATTTGTGCCTATCGGTCGAGTTTCAATAGGGCAAACTCGACCGACAGAGTAGCTATCAAACATCACATATATTTCATAAAAACATAATTAAAGGCATGCGAAATATACAAATCATATCCAAACATGTCTAAGCAAGTTAGTAATGCACTATAGAAGCATTAGAAATAGTTTTTGAGTGACAGTGTGAAGAGAAACACAAAATGCCACTTTTGACTCAAAAACCATATGTATAGTGCACACTAACTTGACAAAAACAAGTTAGAAATGGTTATAAGCAATAAAACTTTTACCTTTGTGCTTACCATTGCTTTTTTCACTTGTTTTCACCCTCTACACATCTCACCTTTCTTCTTTTATGTGGATTCACAACTCAATTTGCATTTCAATAGCTCAAGTCAATCCATTTGCAAGTACCTACAAGAAGAAAGATGGAATGGTCCCCAATCATGTTTTTGGGTCCGGAGGGGTTAGTTTAGCAACCCAAGTCCTATTGCACTTGGGTGCTTTCCTAAAAGGACAACAAGTAGAATAATGACCAATTTTATTGCAATAGTTGCATGTGCCCATAGTCTTGGAACTAGAGGATTCTCCATGGAATATTGGAGGTCCTTTATCTTTGTTGTTCCCTTGACTACTATCATACCCTAAACCATGTCTATCAATTTGTTTAGTTGTATGGTGTAGGATATCATTAAGACTCTTTTTACCAACTAAGAATCTTTGCAAGGATGATCTCAAACTGTCATTATCATGCTTAAGAGAATCAATAGTAGAAGACAAATTATTGATATTATCTCTAGCATGCAAAAGATCATTTTCTAAGCAAAGAGCATTAGTTAAATAAGAATCTCTATCAATATGAAGAGCAACAACATCATTCTCTCTATTTGTAGAACTAGAACAAGATTCATGCCCATTGATTTTAACAAGCAAGGGGCATTTTCGATTTCTAATTAATGCAAAACAACATCTTTGTCCTTGTTTTCAGATTTAAGAACATCAATATCATGCATGAGAGAATCAATAATTAAAGTATGCTCTTCATTAGAACTAGGCACAAGAGGTTGAGCTTCTAGAAATCTAACCTTATCAAGTAAACTAGTATTTTCAAGTTTAAGAGAATCTACTTGACTAAGACAATCATTTTTATCATCAAGCAAGCAATAATTAGCATGTTCAAGATCATCTAGTTCTACATTCAAATTATCAACAATATTAGCAAGCTTTTTCTTTTTCCTTTTATAAGATTTAAGAGAGGCACAAATATCATGAATAATAGCAATCAAAGATTCTTTATCTAGAGAGTTTAGATTTACCTCACTTGAGTCTTCACTTGTTGATGCTATAAGAGAAAAAATGGCATTCTCCTTCATCACTTGAGCTTGAGCGTGATCCTTCACTTGAATCTTCACTTGAGCTTGAGTTGGAGGAGCCACTTGATCTTGATTGCCATTTCTTCTTGTGAAGATGGGTCTTTTTTCCTTGTGGGCAATCTTCCTTGTAGTGGCCCTTCTTTCCACATGTGAAGCACCGGATGGAGGAGGACTTGCCTTTGTAGAATTTACCCTTGGAGTACATGGCATCTTCTTTAGCTTGAGAGGATGGAGAGACTTGTTCCATGATAGCTTCAATTTGAGCCTTCATTTCAGCCTTCTTCATTCTCTTTATCTCTTTCTTCTCTTATCTTTCTACTTCCTCCCTCTTGTCAAGTGTAGCTTCATGTGCTTGTAGATTTTCAATGAGCTCTTCAATAGGAATATCCTTAAGAGACCTTGCTTCTTCAATTGAAGTCACCTTGGGTTCCCACCTCTTGGGGAGAGTTCTAAGGATTTTAGAGTTGATCTCTCCACTAGACATAGGATGTCCTAGAACAGCAAGACCATTCACAATGGTATTGAGCCTTTAGTACATGTTGGCTATACTCTCCTCCTTTCCCATCTTGAAGTTCTCAAGCAGCCCTTTGAGCATGTAGACTTTGCTTTCGTTCACTTGATCTGTTCCTTTATAAGTGATGCAAAGCTTTCTCCATACTTCATAGGCTATTTCACATGAAGAAATCCGGTTGAACTCGGTGGGTGTCATTGAGGCATAGAGGATGTGCATGGCTCTGGCATTCAAGGTTGCTATCATCAAGGTGGCTTCATCCCATTCTTCAATCTTTGTCTTTGGTAGAAATATGGGCTGTTCACCATTTGCCACATCTCAAGACTTGATCCTTGGATGTAGAATTGAAGCCTTGTTCTCCAATAGAGGAAATTGCTCCCATCAAAGATTGGTAGGCTGATTCTGCCTCCTTGGTAGTCACCCATCTTCTCCTACTTGTTGAAGTATGCTTGGAGAAGACCCGCTCTGATACCAATTGTTGGATCCTAGATGGGTGATTAGATGCTCTAGAGGGGGGTGAATAGAGATGAAAGCACTTAAACAAAACTCATTAAACCTTCAAGGTATATGACAAGATAAGGTTGCTAAATAGGTAATTTGAGTGCAACTAAAACATACATAGCAAGGGAGAGAGAGATTGAACATGCACCAATTAGACAAGCTATTTAGAGTGGTTCCACACTTCAAACTAGAAGTGTGTCAGTCCACTTGCCTGGAGAGGTCAACCTCTAGGAATTCGAAATTATTGCATTCTTATATTCATTCATAAGACTTACAATACTTGACCAAACAAAGGACTTACGTATCCAATACAAAGAGTCTTAAACCTTACCAAGGACTTACCCACTTTGCAAGAGTCTTCGGCCTTCTCTAAGGACTTACCCACTCTTGAACAAGTCTTCAGCCTTGCAGGAATTACCCACTCTTCTTGGATCTTCCGCCTTTGACTTTACCTTCACTCGGAGAAGATTCCACCAAGGTCTTACCCACTTGAGCTGCTCCAAGTCTTCAGCCTTGATCTTCACCAAGGGACTCCTTCACTTGTTCTTCTTCACCTCTCTTGGACAAGAGAGGGAACCTTCATCTTCTTGATTGAAAAGATAGAAATGGAGGTGGTGGAAGTGAGAGCCTCACAAGATATACAAGTAGTACTAGCTCTCTTACAGATTTCCTACTCACTCTAATGGATGTAGCAAGTGATTAAGATTAGAGAGAGAGGAGGCTATAGGAAGAACTCAACTATAGAATAGGAACCTCACATAGAGTTTGCAATGAATGCTCAACCTTGGAATGAAGCCCAAGGGGTCTTATTTATAGCTGGGGATGCCTCTTAGCCTTTGGGAACACTTGTGAATGAAAACCAGTCGTTTTGTGGCTTGCAACGGATCTATTTTCACTTGTTGCAACTCCACAACGGCTAGAAGCACTTTTCTGCACTTTTCCATACAGTGCAATCGATCGAGTTTCAATGGGTGTAACTCAACCGATCAAGTAGCAGGAAAACCGATGTTCAAATGATCGGTCGAGTTTGTTCTGAGGAAACTCGACCGACCATTTCAAATGGAAATGGCCTACTACCCAATCGGTCGAGTTCTGTGAGTGCACAACTCGACCGATGCAATCTTCAGAAAATCGACCAAGGTTGATCGGTCGAGTTTCAAGCCAGGGAAACTCGACCAACCAAGTGCCTGTAATCCATTTTCTAAATTGCAATAAAAGTGCTCTAATATTCGATCTAAGTGCTCCTGATATTTTTCTAAGCTTAATTACAAGTCATACAATCATTACAAGTGATTTACAACATGATTCTAATGGATATACAACATATTACAAAAACATACACTTATATGAGTTTGACTTGTCTTTTCTCCAATTTGATATGCGCAAGTTAGGGCAATTGGAGTGTGTCTATACCTAATCTGAAATCACTCAAGTAGAGACATTAGACACCAATATGTGGAATGGTTAGTCATCATCAAAACATGGGTTTAGTCAATTTAGACGTGAGTCAACATTGACCTAATTGACCTTGAGTCAACAATCTCCCCCTTTTTGAAGATGACAAACCATTCCATAAATGTATTGAAAGCTTTCAAGTAAAATCATACCTTCGTAGAAACCTAGGGGTTTCAATAGGACTGAGCTCATATGCTCCCCCTCAATTGATGTGCATGGAGTTCTCATACTCCCCCTCAATTGATGCTATTTCTCCTGAATGGTTAGCTTTCTTAATATTTATAGAATACTATGCCTTCTACTCATATATGTTCTACACATATATGTCTTCGCTCCTTTACCTTTTCCCTTTACATGAACATGCTTCTCCTCTTCATGTAAGACATGCCTTCTTCCTCTTTTAAAAGAAGACATACCTTTCTCCCCCTTTGTCATTTCAAAAAGTGGGGTTATGAAGAAAATAAGAAACATCACTTGTTAAAGAGAAAGGAGATAACACAAATATATGTATGGAGAGTAGAAGAGCACAAATAGGGGCTTGTCCAAGCATAGAAAGAAAACCAAGCTAAAGCATATACTTGAACAACCCAAAATGCAAGATAAAGTGCTGTAGAAAAATAAAAAATCACAATTTTGACCCTCAAGATGATGAATTTTGACCAAAAACCATCAGAGCTCATGGAAAAGCGATGAGTCTTGCTTAGAAGGCTGTTTCTGCATGAAAAACACTTGTCTTGCAGCAAAAACTGAAACTGGAGAAAAATCTGGATAAAATCCAAAAAAAAACTCCAATTTCTACATATAATGTAGATCTATGTACCCGACATCACAATGTTATGCAAGCAACTCAAGATAGTAGATATGCAATTTACGGAACAAGCTTGAGCATGTATGAGACAAGATGCAAGCATAGCATATATATGAGCAAAGATGTCAATCATAAACAAGGTTAGACCTAAATGTATGTGAACTACTAGTAGATGATATCACAAGTTAGGACTACTAGTAGGATCTAGATAATAGCAAGAGATACCAAAGGATACACAAGATAAAGCAATCTATGATTAGATGTAGAGATATATCCAAACAAAGAGATAAGCAATTTTAGAAGCATGAAAGGATATAACTCACTAAACATGCATCCTTACCATAAGATGATTACCCTTATGAACCTCAAGGTTGTATCAAAACAAGATATACACCTAGATAGATGTAGCAAGTTAGAGTACAACGGAAGCAATTTTTAGACACAACTAAGAGATCCAAAGAGATCATCATCAAAACCTGCAAAACAACTCAAAGCAAGTAATTGCAAGATATAGATATACCAATTTAGAGCAATTTGAAAGATATAGTTGTAAGCAAGACAGGCAATTTAGAACATGGAAATATGCATATATAAAGGTACCAAATGAGAGTGCCAAAGAATAAGGCTATTGGTTGAGAAAATCTAGTTGAGAGGGAAATTCTCACTCAATAAGCCAAATGTATATTCTGTGCACAGTGTTATTGATCGAGTTCTGTGCATTGACAACTCGACCGATGGCAGCTGTTGGCAACACCCATTGGTGCCTATCAGACGAGTTTCAATAGGGGAAACTCGACCGATAGAGCAGCAGTCAAATAGCACATATATTTCATAAAAACATAATTAAAGGCATGCGAAATATACAAACCATATCCAAACATGTCTAAGCAAGTTAGTAATGCACTATAGAAGCATTAGAAACAGTTGTTGAGCAAGAGTGTGAAGAGAAACACAAAATGCCACTTTTGACTCAAAAACCATATGTATAGTGCACACTAACTTGACAAAAACAAGTTAGAAATGGTTATAAGCAATAAAACTTTTACCTTTATGCTTACCATTGCTTTTTTCACTTGTTGTCACCCTCTACACATCTCACCTTTCTTCTTTTATGTGGATTGACAACTCAATTTGCAATTCAATAGCTCAAGTCAATCCATTTGCAAGTACCTACAAGAAGAAAGATGGAATGGTCCCCAATCATGTTTTTGGGTCCAAAGGGGTTAGTTTAGCAACCCAAGTCCTATTGCTCTTGGGTGCTTTCCTAAAAGGACAACAAGTAGAATAATGACCAATTTTATTGCAATAGTTGCATGTGCCCATAGTCTTGGAACTAGAGGATGCTCCACGGAATATTGGAGGTCCTTTATATTTGTTGTCCCTTTACTACTATCATACCCTAAACCATGTCTACCAATTTGTTTAGTAGTATGGTGTAGGATATCATTAAGACTCTTTTTACCAACTAAGAATCTTTGCAAGGATGATCTCAAACTGTCATTATAATGCTTAAGAGAAGCAATAGTAGAAGACAAATTATTGATATTATCTCTAGCATGCAAAAGATCATTTTCTAAGCAAAGAGCTTTAGTTAAATAAGAATCTCTATCAATATGAAGAGCAGCAACATCATTCTCTCTATTTGTAGAACTAGAACAAGATTCATGCCCATTGATTTTAGCAAGCAAGGAGGCATTTTCTATTTCTAATTCATGCAAAACAAAATCTTTGTCCTTGTTTTCAGATTTAAGAACATCAATATCATGCATGAGAGAATCAATAATTAAAGTTTTCTCTTCATTAGAGCTAGGCACAAGAGGTTGAGCTTCTAGAAATCTAACCCTATCAAGTAAACTAGTATTTTCAAGTTTAAGAGAATCTACTTGACTAAGACAATCATTTTTATCATCAAGCAAGCAAGAATTAGTGTGTTCAAGATCATCTAGTTCTACATGCAAATTATCAACAATTTTAGCAAACTTTTTCTTTTTCCTTTTAGAAGACTTAAGAGAGGCACAAATATCATGAATAATAGCAATCAAAGATTCTTTATCTAGAGAGTTTAGATTTACCTCACTTGAGTCTTCACTTGTTGATGCTATAAGAGCAAAATGGCATTCTCCTTCATCACTTGATCTTGAGCTTGATCCTTCACTTGAATCTTCACTTGAGCTTGAGTTGGAGGAGCCACATGAGATTGATTGCCATTTCTTCTTGTGAAGATGGGTCTTTTTGCCTTGTGGGCAATCTTCCTTGTAGTGACCCTTCTTTCCACATTTGAAGCACCAGATGGAGGAGGACTTGACTTTGTAGAATTTACCCTTGGAGTACATGGCATCTTCTTTAGCTTGAGAGGATGGAGAGACTTGTTCCATGATAGCTTCAATTTGAGCCTTCATTTCAGCCTTCTTCATTCTCTTTAGCTCTTTCTTCTCTTGTCTTTCTACTTCCTCGCTCTTGTCAAGTGTAGCTTCATGTGCTTGTAGATTTTCCAATGAGCTCTTCAATAGGAATATCCTTAAGAGACCTTGCTTCTTCAATTGAAGTCACCTTGGGTTCCCACCTCGTGGGGAGAGTTCTAAGGATTTTAGAGTTGATCTATCCACTAGACATAGGATGTCCTAGAACAGCAAGACCATTCACAATGGTGTTGAGCTTTGAGTACATGTTGGCTATACTCCCCTCCTTTCCCATCTTGAAGTTCTCAAGCAGCCCTTTAAGCATGTAGACTTTGCTTTCCTTCACTTGATCTGTTCCTTCATAAGTGATGCAAAGCTTTCTCCATACTTCATAGGCTGTTTCACATGAAGAAATCCGGTTGAACTCGGTGGGGGTCATGGAGGAATAGAGGATGTGCATGGCTCTAGCATTCAAGGTTGTTTTCATCAAGGTGGCTTCATCCCATTCTTCAATCTTTGTCTTTGGTAGAATGTATGGGTTGTTCACCATTTGCCACATCTCAAGACTTGATCCTTGGATGTAGAATTGAAGCCTTCTTCTCCAATAGAGGAAATTGCTCCCATCAAAGATTGGTAGGCTGATTCTCCCTCCTTGGTAGTCACCCATCTTCTCCTACTTGTTCAAGTATGCTTGGAGAAGATCTGCTCTGATACCAATTGTTGGATCCTAGATGGGTGATTAGATGCTCTAGAGGGGGGGTGAATAGAGCTGAAAGCACTTAAACAAAACTCATTAAACCTTCATGATATATGACAAGATAAGGTTGCTAAATAGGTAATTTGAGTGTAACTAAAACATACATAGCAAGGGAGAGAGAGATTGACCATGCACCAATTAGACAAGCTATTTAGAGTGGTTCCACACTTCAAACTAGAAGTGTGTCAGTCCACTTGCCTAGAGAGGTCAACCTCTAGGACTTCCAAACTATTGCATTCTTATATTCATTCATAAGACTTATAATACATGACCAAATAAAGGACTTACCTATCCAATACAAAGAGTCTTCAACCTTAACAAGGACTTACCCACTTTGCAAGAGTCTTCGCCTTCTCCAAGGACTTACCCACTCTTGAACAAGTCTTCAGCCTTGCAGGAATTACCCACTCTTCTTGGATCTTCCGCCTTTGACTTCACCTTCACTCGGACAAGATTCCACCAAGGTCTTACCCACTTGAGCTTGAGTCTTCTACCTTCTCCAAGGGCTTACCCACTCTAGCTCCAAGTCTTCAGCCTTGATCTTCACCAAGGGAATCCTTCCCTTATTCTTCTTCACCTCTCTTGGACAAGAGAGAGAACCTCCATCTTCTTGATTGAAAAGATAGAAATGGAGGTGGTGGAAGTGAGAGCCTCACAAGATATACAAGTAGTACTAGCTCTCTTACATATTTACTACTCACACTAATGGATGTAGCAAGTGATTAAGCTTAGAGAGAGAGGAGGTTGTAGGAAGCACTCAGCTATAGAATAGGAACCTCACATAGAGTTTGCAATGAATGCTCAACCTTGGAATGAAGCCCAAGGGGTCCTATTTATAGCTGGGGATGCCTCTTAGCCTTTGGGAACATTTGTGAATGAAAACTAGCCATTTTGTGGCTTGCAACGGATCTATTTTTACTTGTTGCAACTCCACAACGGCTAGAAGCACTTTTCCGTACAGTGCAATCGGTCGAGTTTCAATGGGTGTAACTCGACCGATCAAGTAGCAGGAAAACCGATGTTCAAATGATCGGTCGAGTTTGTTCTGAGGAAACTTGACTGACCATTTCAACTGGAAATGGCCTACTACCCAATCGGTCGAATTCTATGAGTGCACAACTCGACCAATGCAATCTTCAAAAAATCGACCAAGGTTGATCGGTGGAGTTTCAAGCCAGGGAAACTCGACCGACCAAGTGCCTGTAATCCATTTTCTAAATTGCAATAAAAGTGCTCTAATATTCGATCTAAGTGCTCTTGATATTTTTCTAAGCTTAATTACAAGTCATACAATCATTACAAGTGATTTACAATATGATTCTAATTGATATAAATCATATTACAAAAATGTGCACTTGTATGACTTTGACTTGTCTTTTCTCCAATTTTATATGCGCAAGTTAGGGCAATTGGAGTGTGTCTATACCTAATCTGAAATCACTCAAGTAGAGACATTAGACACCAATATGGGGAATGGTTAGTCATCATAAAAACATGGGTTTAGTCAATTTAGATGTGAGTCAACATTGACCTAATTGACCTTGAGTCAACAATCTCCCCTTTTTGAAGATGACAAACCATTCCATAAATGTATTGAAAGCTTTCAAGTAAAATCATACCTTCAGAGAAACCTAGGGGTTTCAATAGGACTGAGCTCATATGCTCCCCCTCAATTGATGTGCATGGAGTTCTCATACTCCCGATCAATTGATGCTATTTCTCCTGCATGGTTCGGTTTAATAACATTTATAGAATACTATGTCTTCTACTGATATATGTTCTACACATATATGTCTTCTCCCCTTTACCTTTTCCCTTTACATGAGCATGCTTCTCCTCTTCATGTAAGACATGCCTTCTTCCTCTTTTAAAAGAAGACATATCTTTCTCCCCCTTTGTCATTTCAAAAAGTGGGGTTATGAAGAAAATAAGAAAAATCACTTGTTAAAGAGAAAGGAGATAACACAAATATATATATGGAGACTAGATGAGCACAGATATGGGCTTGTCCAAGCATAGAAAGAAAAGCAAGTTAAAGCATATACTTGAACAACCCAAAATGCAAGATAAAGTGCTGCAGAAAAATAATAAATCGCAATTTTGACCCTCAAGATGACGGATTTTGACCAAAAACCATCAGAGCTCATGGCAAAGCGATGAGTCTTGCTTAGAAGGCCGTTTCTGCATGAAAAACACTAGTCTTACAGCAAAAATTGAAACTGGAGAAAAATCTGCATATAATCCAAAAAAAATACTCCAATTTTTACATATAATGTAGATCTATGTACCCGGCATCACAATGTTATGCAAGAAACTCAAGATAGTAGATATGAAATTTACGGAACAGGCTTGAGCATGTATGAGACAAGATGCAAGAATAGCATATATATGAGCAAATATGTCAATCATAAACAAGGTTAGACCTACATGTATGTGAACTACTAGTAGATGATATCACAAGTTAGGACTACTAGTAGGATCTAGATCATAGCAAGAGATACCAAAGGATACACAAGATAAAGCAAGCTATGATTAGATGCAGAGATATATCCAAACAAAGAGATAAGCAATATTAGAAGCATGAAAGGATATAACTCACTAAATATGCATCCTTACCATAAGATGATTACCCTTATGAAACTCAAGGTTGTATCAAAATAAGATATACACCTAGATAGATGTAGCAAGTTAGAGTACAACGGAAGCAATTTTTAGACACAATCAAGAGATCCAAAGAGATCATCATCCAAACATGAAAAACAACTCAAAGCAAGTAATTGCAATATAGATATACCAATTTAGAGCAATTTGAAAGATAGAGTTGTAAGAAAGATAGGCAATTTAGAACATGGCAATATGCATATATAAAGGTACCAAATGGGAGTGCCATAGAATAAGGCTATTGGTTGAGAAAATCTAGTTGAGAAGGGAAATTCTCACTCAATAAGCCAAATGTATATTCTATGCACAGTGTTATCGGTCAAGTTCTGTGCATTACCAACTCGACCGATGACAGCTTTTGGCAACACCCATTGGTGCCTATCGGTCGAGTTTCAATAGGGCAAACTCGTCCGACAGAGCAACTGTCAAACAACACATATATTTCATAAAAACATAATTAAAGGCATGCGAAATATACAAACCATATCCAAACATGTCTAAGCAAGTTAGTAATGCACTATAGAAGCATTAGAAATAGTTTTTGAGCAAGAGTGTGAAGAGAAACACAAAATGCCACTTTTGACTCAAAAACCATATGTATAGTGCAAACCAACATGAAAAAAACAAGTTAGAAATGGTTATAAGCAATAAAACTTTTACCTTTGTGCTTACCATTGCTTTTTCCACTTGTTGTCACCCTCTACACATCTCACCTTTCTTCTTTTATGTGGATTGACAAGTCAATTTGCAATTCAATAGCTCAAGTCAATCCATTTGCAAGTACCTACAAGAAGAAAGATGGAATGGTTCCCAATCATGTTTTTGGGTCCGGAGGGGTTAGTTTAGCAACCCAAGTCCTATTGCTCTTGGGTGCTTTCCTAAAAGGACAACAAGTAGAATAATGACCAATTTTATTGCAATAGTTGCATGTGCCCATAGTCTTGGAACTAGAGGATTCTCCATGGAATATTGGAGGTCCTTTATCTTTGTTGTTCCCTTGACTACTATCATACCCTAAACCATGTCTACCAATTTGTTTAGTAGTATGGTGTAGGATATCATTAAGACTCTTTTTACCAACTAAGAATCTTTGCAAGGATGATCTTGAACTGTCATTATCATGCTTAAGAGAAGCAATAGTAGAAGACAAATTATTGATATTATCTCTAGAATGCAAAAGATAATTTTCTAAGCAAAGAGCTTTAGTTAAATAATAATCTCTATCAATATGAAGAGCAGCAACATCATTCTCTCTATTTGTAGAACTACAATAAGATTCATGCCCATTGATTTTAGCAATCAAGGAGGCATTTTCTATTTCTAATTCATGCAAAACAAAATCTTTGTCCTTGTTTTCAGATTTAAGAACATCAATATCATGAATAAGAGAATCAATAATTAAAGTATGCTCTTCATTAGAACTAGGCACAAGAGGTTGAGCTTCTAGAAATCTAACCTTATCAAGTAAACTAGTATTTTCAAGTTTAAGAGAATCTACTTGACTTAGACAATCATTTTTAACATCAAGCAAGCAAGAATTAGCATGTTCAAGATCATCTAGTTCTACATGCAAATTATCAACAATTTTAGCAAGCTTTTTCTTTTTCCTTTTAGAAGACTAAAGAGAGGCACACATATCATGAATAATAGCAATCAAAGATTCTTTATCTAGAGAGTTTAGATTTACCTCACTTTAGTCTTCACTTGTTGATGCTATAAGAGCAAAATGGAATTCTCCTTCATCACTTGAGCTTGAGCTTGAGCTTGATCCTTCACTTGAATCTTCACTTGAGCTTGAGTTGGAGGAGCCACTTGAGCTTGATTTCCATTTCTTCTTGTGAAGATGGGTCTTTTTGCCTTGTGGGCAATCTTCCTTGTAGTGACCCTTCTTTCTACATGTGAAGCACCGGATGGAGGAGGACTTGCCTTTGTAGAATTTACCCTTGGAGTACATGGCATCTTCTTTAGCTTGAGAGTATGGAGAGACTTGTTCCATGATAGCTTCAATTTGAGCCTTCATTTCAGCCTTCTTCATTCTCTTTAGCTCTTTCTTCTCTTGTCTTTCTACTTCCTCCCTCTTGTCAAGTGTAGCTTCATGTGCTTGTAGATTTCTAATGAGCTCTTCAATAGGAATATCCTTAAGAGACCTTGCTTCTTCAATTGAAGTCACCTTGGGTTCCCACCTCTTGGGGAGAGTTCTAAGGATTTTAGAGTTGATCTCTCCACTAGACATAGGATGTCCTAGAATAGCAAGACCATTCACAATGGTGTTGAGCCTTGAGTACATGTTGGCTATACTCTCCTATTTTCCCATCTTGAAGTTCTCAAGCAGCCCTTTGAGCATGTAGACTTTGCTTTCCTTCACTTGATTTGTTCCTTCATAAGTGATGCAAAACTTTCTCCATACTTCATAGGTTGTTTCACATGAAGAAATCCGATTGAACTTGGTGGGGGTAATGGAGGCATAGAGGATGTGCATGGCTCTAGCATTCAAGGTTGCTTTCATCAAGGTGGCTTCATCCCATTCTTTAATCTTTGTCTTTGGTAGCATGTATGGGTTGTTCACCATTTGCCACATCTCAAGACTTGATCCTAGGATGTAGAATTGAAGCCTTCTTCTCCAATAGAGGAAATTGCTCCCATCAAAGATTGGTAGGCTGATTCTCCCTCCTTGGTAGTCACCCATCTTCTCCTACTTGTTGAAGTATGCTTGGAGAAGACCCGCTCTGATACAAATTGTTGGATCCTAGATGGGTGATTAAATGCTCTAGAGGGGGGCGGTGAATAGAGATGAAAGCACTTAAACAAAACTCATTAAACCTTCAAGATATATGACAAGATAAGGTTGCTAAATAGGTAATTTGAGTGCAACTAAAACAAACATAGCAACGGAGAGAGAGATTGAACATGCATCAATTAGACAAGCTATTTAGAGTGGTTCCACACTTCAAACTAGAAGTGTGTCAGTCCACTTGCCTAGAGAGGTCAACCTCTAGGACTTCCAAACTATTACATTCTTATATTCATTCATAAGACTTACAATACATGACCAAACAAAGGACTTACCTATCCAATACAAAGAGTCTTCAACCTTACCAAGGACTTACCCACTTTGCAAGTGTCTTTGTCCTTCTCCAAGGACTTACCCACTCTTGCACAAGTCTTCAGCTGTAACGACTGGGCCCACTGCCCAAGGCTCTAGTAGAGTTTCACGAATGACGACTGGCCCCACAGACCACCACTACCCTTAACTGCATGCTTTTTGTCCACTCACGCGCAAGCCAGGAGCAACTTCCCGACTGTTCACCCATCCTAGTACTACTCCAAGATGAGCACGCTTAACTATGGAGTTCTTTAGAGATGGGCTCCCGGAAAAGGAGGTGCACCTTGGTGATATGGGTAGTCCAATCATTCCTTTTAAGATCAACTTATCTGAGGTTTCAAATCCTGGGATGTTACAATCTCCCCCACTTAGACTATTGACGTCCTCGTCAAGGCTCAACTATAAGGCCTCATAATCTCTTCCCCATTTCAGTGCAGACCCACAATAGCCCATAGACACCCAGCTCCCGATCACGAAATACCAGTGCAAGGGTGGCTACGTCAACCATGGACAGCCCTTTCCTACATGTCTGGACCGCACGGCTCAAGACTGGCATGCCATGCCCATGTGGGCCCCACCTACTAGAGGGGAATTGGCTCTGATACCATTTGTAACGACCGAGCCCACTGCCGAAGGCTCTAGTAGAGTTTCAGGAATGACGACTGGCCCCACAGACCACCACTAGTCTTAACTGCACGATTTTTGTCCACTCACGCGCAAGACAGGAGCAACTTCCCCACAGACCACCACTAGCCTTAACTGCACGCTTTTTGTCCACTCACGCGCAAGCCAGGAGCAACTTCCCGACTGTTCACCCATCCTAGTACTACTCCAAGCTGAGCACGCTTAACTATGGAGTTCTTTAGATATGGGCTCCCGAAAAAGGAGGTGCACCTTGGTGATATGGGTAGTCCAATCATTCCTTTTAAGATCAACTTATCTGAGGTTTCAAATCCTGGGATGTTACAATCTCCCCCACTTAGACTATTGACGTCCTCGTCAAGGCTCAACTATAAGGCCTCATAATCTCTTCCCCATTTCAGTGCAGACCCACAATAGCCCATAGACACCCAGCTCCCGATCACGAAATACCAGTGCAAGGGTGGCTACGTCAACCATGGACAGCCCTTTCCTACATGCCTGGACCGCACGGCTCAAGACTGGCATGCCATGCCCATGTGGGCCCCACCTACTAGAGGGGAATTGGCTCTGATACCATTTGTAACGACCGAGCCCACTGCCGAAGGCTCTAGTAGAGTTTCAGGAATGACGACTGGCCCCACAGACCACCACTAGCCTTAACTGCACAATTTTTGTCCACTCACGCGCAAGCCAGGAGCAACTTCCCGACTGGTCACCCATCCTAGTACTACTCCAAGCTGAGCACGCTTAACTATGGAGTTCTTTAGAGATGGGCTCCCGAAAAAGGAGGTGCACCTTGGTGATATGGGTAGTCCAATCATTCCTTTTAAGATCAACTTATCCGAGGCTTCAAATCCTGGGATGTTACATAAGCCTTGCAGGAATTACCCACTCTTTTTGGATCTTCTGCCTTTGACTTCACCTTCACTCGGATAAGCTTCCACCAAGGTCTTACCCACTTGAGCTTGAGTCTTCTGCCTTCTCCAAGGGCTTACCCACTCTAGCTCCAAGTCTTCAGCCTTGATCTTCACCAAGGGACTCCTTCCCTTGTTCTTCTTCACCTCTCTTGGACAAGAGAGAGGACCTTCATCTTCTTGATTGAAAAGATAGAAATGGAGGTGGTGGAAGTGAGAGCCTCACAAGATATACAAGTAGTACTAACTCTCTTACAGATTTCCTACTCACTCTAATGGATGTAGCAACTGATTAAGCTTAGAGAGAGAGAGGAGGCTGTAGGAAGCACTCAGCTATAGAATAGGAACCTCACATAGAGTTTGCAATGAATGCTCAACCTTGGAATGAAGCCCAAGGGGTCCTATTTATAGCTGGGGATGCCTCTTAGCATTTGGGAATACTTGTGAATGAAAACTAGCCGTTTTGTGTCTTGCAACGGATCTATTTTCACTTGTTGCAACTCCACAACGGCTAGAAGCACTTTTCTGCACTTTTCCGTACAGTGCAATCGGTCGAGTTTCAATGGGTGTAACTCGACTGATCAAGTAGCAGGCAAACCGATGTTCAAATGATCGGTCAAGTTTGTTCTGAGGAAACTCGCCCGACCATTTCAACTGGAAATGTCCCACTACCCAATCGGTCGAGTTCTGTGAGTGCACAACTCGACCGATGCAATCTTCAGAAAATCGACCAAGGTTGATCGGTCAAGTTTCAAGCCAGGGAAACTCGACCGACCAAGTGCCTGTAATCCATTTTCTAAATTGCAATAAAAGTGCTCTAATATTCGATCTAAGTGCTCCTGATATTTTTCTAAGCTTAATTACAAGTCATACAATCATTACAAGTGATTTACAACATGATTCTAATGGATATACATCATATTACAAAAATGTGCACTTGTATGACTTTGACTTGTCTTTTCTCCAATTTGATATGCGCAAGTTTGGGCAATTGGAGTGTGTCTATACCTAATCTGAAATCACTCAAGTAGAGACATTAGACACCAATATGTGGAATGGATAGTCATCATCAGAACATGGGTTTAGTCAATTTAGACGTGATTCGACATTGACCTAATTGACCTTGAGTCAACAATCTCCCCCTTTTTGAAGATGACAAACCATTCCATAAATGTATTGAAAGCTTTCAAGTAAAATCATACCTTCAGAGAAACCTAGGGGTTTCAATAGGACTGAGCTCATATGCTCCCCCTCAATTGATGTGCATGGAGTTCTCATACTCCCCCTCAATTGATGCTATTTCTCCTGCATGGTTAGCTTTCATAACATTTATAGAATACTATGTCTTCTACTCATATATGTTCTACACATATATGTCTTCTCCCCTTTACCTTTTCCCTTTACATGAACATGCTTCTCCTCTTCATGTAAGACATGCCTTCTTCCTCTTTTAAAAGAAGACATACCTTTCTCCCCCTTTGTCATTTCAAAAAGTGGGGTTATGAAGAAAATAAGAAACATCACTTTTTAAAGAGAAAGGAGATAACACAAATATATGTATGGAGAGTAGAAGAGCACAGATAGGGGCTTGTCCAAGCATAGAAAGAAAAGCAAGTTAAAGCATATACTTGAACAACCCAAAATGCAAGATAAAGTGTTGTAGAAAAATAATAAATCGCAATTTTGACCCTCAAGATGACGAATTTTGACCAAAAACCATCAGATCTCATGGCAAAGCGATGAGTCTTGCTTAGAAGGTCGTTTCTGCATGAAAAACACTAGTCTTGCAGCAAAAACTGAAACTGGAACAAAATCTCCATAAAATCCAAAAAAAATACTCCAATTTCTACATATAATGTAGATCTATGTACCCGACATCACAATGTTATGCAAGCAACTCAAGATAGTAGATATGCAATTTACGGAACAGGCTTGAGCATGTATGAGACAAGATGCAAGCATAGCATATATATGAGCAAAGATGTCAATCATAAACAAGGTTAGACCTACATGTATGTCAACTACTAGTAGATGATATCACAAGTTAGGACTACTAGTAGGATCTAGATCATAGCAAGAGATACCAAAGGATACACAAGATAAAGCAAGCTATGATTAGATGCAGAGATATATCCAAACAAAGAGATAAGCAATTTTAGAAGCATGAAAGGATATAACTCACTAAATATGCATCCTTACCATAAGATGATTACCCTTATGAACCTCAAGGTTGTATCAAAACAAGATATACACCTAGATAGATGTAGCAAGTTAGAGTACAACGAAAGTAATTTTTAGACACAACCAAGAGATCCAAAGAGATCATCATCAAAACCTGCAAAACAACTCAAAGCAAGTAATTGCAAGATATAGATATACCAATTTAGAGCAATTTGAAAGATAGAGTTGTAAGCAAGATAGGAAATTTAGAACATGGAAATATGCATATATAAAGGTACCAAATGAGAGTGCCAAAAAATAAGGCTATTGGTTGAGAAAATCTAGTTGAGAGGAAATTCTCACTCAATAAGCCAAATGTATATTCTGTGCACAGTGTTATCGGTCGAGTTCTGTGCATTGACAACTCGACCGATGACAGCTATTGACAACACCCATTGGTGCCTATCGGTCGAGTTTCAATAGGGCAAACTCGACCGACAGAGCACATGTCAAACAACACATATATTTCATAAAAACATAATTAAAGGCATGCGAAATATACAAACCATATCCAAACATGTCTAAGCAAGTTAGAAATGCACTATAGAAGCATTAGAAATAGTTTTTGAGCAAGAGTGTGAAGAGAAACACAAAATGCCACTTTTGAGTCAAAAACCATATGTATAGTGCACACTAACTTGACAAAAACAAGTTAGAAATGGTTATAAGCAATAAAACTTTTACCTTTGTGCTTACCATTGCTTTTTCCACTTGTTGTCACCCTCTACACATCTCACCTTTCTTCTTTTATGTGGATTGACAAGCCAATTTGCAATTCAATAGCTCAATTCAATCCATTTGCAAGTACCTACAAGAAGAAAGATGAAATGGTCCCCAATCATGTTTTTGGGTCCGGAGGGGTTAGTTTAGCAACCTAAGTCCTATTGCTCTTGGGTGCTTTCCTAAAAGGACAACAAGTAGAATAATGACCAATTTTATTGCAATAGTTGCAGGTGCCCATAGTCTTAGAACTAGAGGATTCTCCATGGAATATTGGAGGTCCTTTATCTTTGTTGTTCCCTAGACTACTATCATACCCTAAACCATGTCTACCAATTTGTTTAGTAGTACGGTGTAGGATATCATTAAGACTCTTTTTACCAACTAAGAATCTTTGCAAGGATGATCTCAAACTTTCATTATCATGCTTAAGAGAAGCAATAGTAGAAGACAAATTATTTATATTATCTCTAGCATGCAAAAGATCATTTTCTAAGCAAAGAGCTTTAGTTAAATAAGAATCTCTATCAATATGAAGAGCAGCAACATCATTCTCTCTATTTGTAGAACTAGAACAAGATTCATGCCCATTGATTTTAGCAATCAAGGAGGCATTTTCTATTTCTAATTCATGCAAAACAAAATCTTTGTACTTGTTTTCAGATTTAAGAACATCAATATCATGCATGAGAGAATCAATAATTAAAGTATGCTCTTTATTAGAACTAGGCACAAGAGGTTGAGCTTCTAGAAATCTAACCTTATCAAGTAAACTAGTATTTTCAAGTTTAAGAGAATCTACTTGACTAAGACAATCATTTTTATCATCAAGTAAGCAAGAATTAGCATGTTCAAGATCATCTAGTTCTACATGCAAATTATCAACAATTTTAGCAAGCTTTTTCTTTTTCCTTTTAGAAGACGTAAGAGAGGCACAAATATCATGAATAATAGCAATCAAAGATTCTTTATCTAGAGAGTTAAGATTTACCTCGCTTGATTCTTCACTTGTTGATGCTGAAAGAGCAAAATGGCATTCTCCTTCATCACTTGAGCTTGAGCTTGATCCTTCACTTGAATCTTCACTTGAGCTTGAGTTGGAGGAGCCACCTGAGCTTGATTTCCATTTCTTCTTGTGAAGATGGGTCTTTTTGCCTTGTGGGAAATATTCCTTGTAGTGACCCTTCTTTCCACATGTGAAGCACCATATGGAGGAGGACTTGCCTTTGTAGAATTTACCCTTGGAGTGCATGGCATCTTCTTTAGCTTGAGAGGATGGAGAGACTTGTTCCATGATAGCTTCAATTTGAGCCTTCATTTCAGCCTTCTTCATTCTCTTTAGCTCTTTCTTCTCTTGTCTTTCTACTTCCTCCCTCTTGTCAAGTGTAGCCTCACGTGCTTGTAGATTTTCAATGAGCTCTTCAATAGGAATATCCTTAAGAGACCTTGCTTCTTCAATTGTAGTCACCTTGGGTTCCCACCTCTTGGGGAGAGTTCTAAGGATTTTAGAGTTGATCTCTCCACTAGACATAGGATGTCCTAGAACAGCAAGACCATTCAAAATGGTGTTGAGCCTTGAGTACATGTTGGATATACTCTCCTCCTTTCCCATCTTGAAGTTCTCAAGCAGCTCTTTGAGCATGTAGACTTTGCTTTCCTTCACTTGATTTGTTCCTTCATAAGTGATGCAAAGCTTTCTCCATACTTCATAGGCTGTTTCACATGAAAAAATCCGGTTGAACTTGGTGGGGGTCATGGAGGCATAGAGGATGTGCATGGCTCTAGAATTCAAGGTTGCTTTCATCAAGGTGGCTTCATCCCATTCTTCAATCTTTGTCTTTGGTAGCATGTATGGGCTGTTCACCATTTGCCACATCTCAAGACTTGATCCTTGGATGTAGAATTGAAGCCTTCTTCTCCAATAGAGTAAATTGCTCCCATCAAAGATTGGTAGGCTGATTCTCCCTCCTTGGTAGTCACCCATCTTCTCCTACTTGTTGAAGTATGCTTGCAGAAGACCCGCTCTGATACCAATTGTTGGATCCTAGATGGGTGATTAGATGCTCTAGAGAGGGGGGTGAATAGAGCTGAAAGCACTTAAACAAAACTCATTTAACCTTCAAGATATATGACAAGATAAGGTTGCTAAATAGATAATTTGAGTGCAACTAAAACAAACATAGAAAGGGAGAGAGAGATTGAACATGCATCAATTAGACAAGCTATTTAGAGTGTTTCCACACTTCAAACTAGAAGTGTGTCAGTCCACTTTCCTATAGAGGTCAACCTCTAGGACTTCCAAACTATTGCATACTTATATTCATTCATAAGACTTACAATACATGACCAAACAAAGGACTTACCTATCCAATACAAAGAGTCTTCAACCTTACCAAGGACTTACCCACTTTGCAAGTGTCTTCGGCCTTCTCCAAGGACTTACCCACTCTTGCACAAGTCTTCAGCCTTGTAGGAATTACCCACTCTTCTTGGATCTTCTGCCTTTGACTTCACCTTCACTCGGAGAAGCTTCCACCAAGGTCTTACCCACTTGAGCTTGAGTCTTCTGCCTTCTCCAAGGGCTTAACCACTCTAGCTCCAATTCTTCAGCCTTGATCTTCACCAAGGGACTCCTTCGCTTGTTCTTCTTCACCTCTCTTAGACAAGAGAGAGAACCTTCATCTTCTTGATTGAAAAGATAGAAATGGAGGTGTTGGAAGTTAGAGCCTCACAAGATATACAAGTAGTACTAGCTCTCTTACAGATTTCCTACTCACTCTAATGGATGTAGCAAGTGATTAAGCTTAGAGAGAGAGAGAGGAGGCTGTAGGAAGCACTCAGCTATAGAATAGGAACCTCACATAGAGTTTGCAATGAACGCTCAACCTTGGAATGAAGCCCAAGGGGTCCTATTTATAGCTGGGGATGCCTCTTAGCCTTTGGGAACACTTGTGAACGAAAACTAGCCATTTTGTAGCTTGCAACAGATCTATTTTCTCTTGTTGCAACTCCACATTGGCTAGAAGCACTTTTCTGCACTTTTTCGTACATTGCAATCGGTCGAGTTTCAATGGGTGTAACTCGACCAATCAGGTAGTAGGCAAACCGATGTTCAAATGATCGATCGAGTTTGTTCTGAGGAAACTCAACCGACCATTTCAACTGGGAATGGCCTACTACCCAATCGGTCGAGTTCTGTGAGTGCACAACTCGACCGATGCAATCTTCCGAAAATCGACCAAGGTTGATCAGTCGAGTTTCAAGCTAGGGAAACTCGACCGATGACGTGTATTTTACTACGCGCTAAAACGCAAGTATACGCGTCGAGTAATATAGGCCTTTGTGAGGCCCGAGTCGAACACAGGGATACGTGAATTATTGGAGACTCCTACTAACTAATTGCAATCAGCTAGGCCGAATGACAAAGTAAGGTTTGTTGTCGAAATTAAAAGAAAATAAAATGAAACAAAGAAAACAATCGATTAAAGGTTAATTTAATCAATTCAAAAGGATATCTTTAGGATTGCGGTTTCACCGCCGGTCAACATTGTATTAGGTTTTATATAATTCCTCACTCTTCTCTCTCTATCCGGGTAGTGGCCTGAAAACAGAATTACCCACTGTCGTGGTGTAATTCACTACTTAGGTTTAGGTTGATTCCACCGTCATAGTAATCATTCCCCTAAACTAAGCGCATTATAAACGGTCTCTCAGTTTCCACCATTAATTTTTCAACTCCTTTGTCAAGGGTTTTATCGATTAATGTAGGTTTCGTCTCTTTTCAACCGTTAACCCTTCTGTCGAAGTGATTAAGGGCATTAGGTTAATATTATGGTGATCAAGCATAACAATATATATGGAGAAAACGAAACTATACCACGGATTTAAGAGAGAAAATATGAATTATTAATATAAAACTGTCATACAACGCATTCCCGGGCTACTCCCGGTCCTAAAGATGGAGGGTTTTAGCCTCGCATGTTCATCTTGCACAAATACATGGTAGAAATAGGGGAATTCATAAGAAAAACGTGAATTAAGTGGGAAAACCCCTGAACGGAGAAGAATCGGTGGATCCTTTGCGTAGAACACGAGCTTTCCCACCTCTCGCTGGTGAAATTCGTCTTCGGCAGTGTCCGAATCGACAGGGATGAGCTTTTGGTCTCTGTTCTCCTTTCTCTCCTTCCTCGGCACTCGTGCAATGACAAAATTCGATCCCCCTTCATTGCGGCGGCCGTCATTAGGTATAAGTCCCTAATTAGGTCGTCAAATAACTCCAGCCATCCGATTGAGATCAAAACAAATCCAACACATATCTGTCGGCGTCGATACCATCGACGTGGGTCGATGGTATCGACCCAGCGTATTAGCGACAACCTTCTTTTCTTTTTGTCTGAGTGCTTGTGATCGTC
The DNA here is from genome assembly GCA_963693085.1 of Alisma plantago-aquatica. Classification (NCBI taxonomy): domain Eukaryota; kingdom Viridiplantae; phylum Streptophyta; class Magnoliopsida; order Alismatales; family Alismataceae; genus Alisma; species Alisma plantago-aquatica. Next base: position 732,905,245 of record OY856413.1, on the reverse strand, counting down.
TCGATACCATCGACTAGGGTCGATGGTATCGACTCTCTTTAGCGTCGGTTGTTGTCATTTAGCGACGATGTAGCCTCAATGTGTCGATGGTATCGACGGATTCCTCGCCAGCAACCTGAAGGGATCTCGATGCCATCGACTTAAGTGTCGATGGTATCGACTCTGCGCTGCTCCTCTCGGCTGGCAACTTGTGGCTTGGTCGATGGTATCGACTTCTGTCGACGGTATCGACGAAAGAAGATACTTGTTTTTCCTGAAATTCCAAAACAAGACCAAATAAATCCACAAATTATGATAATATGATAAATAATGCTCAAAATGATACAACTAAGGGGATTTGACATAAAATGATGGCAAAGACCGAAATGAGTGAATTATGCAATATTATCCATAAAAATGACTAATTAGAGCATAAAACACATATGAAAAAGGTCTATAAATGCGACCCAAAATCATCGCATCAAACTCCCCTAAGCTTAAACATCACTCGCCCTCGAGCAACTAATCCTTAGAACAGAATTGCAGATGTCAACTAAAAATCAACACACCAACCCAACATCCCATGTGACTCCCACTGAACATTCTCAAACCGGCCTTCTCTAACCACAGAACAGTATTTACCTTAAAGGCGACAATAATCATCCATAAGAGAAATTATCCTTAAAACCGATGAACACTATCACATAAGGCAGTTAACATAATAAAATTCGCCGATTCAGCATTGGTGCATCGTGTGATCGCCTACACTACATTGCTCGCCCTAACTACCATCTACATGGAAGCAGTTCTCCTGATAATCATTAGTGAGGAGAATTTCACAGTGGCCTACCAATCCGAGCAACGGGTGGATGGAAATGGGTGGTTCATGGAAGAACTTGGAAGTATTGTACAAATTCAACATGCATAAAACAAAAATGTCATAAATGATGCAAATGCACATTAGAAATGCCCTAATGCCTAAAATTGGGTGAAATGATGCGTGCACTAACCTTCCACCCCAAAATGAGATGGAAATCTAATTAAGCCACATGTACTCAATTTTCTTGTAATGCGAGTGATATCATGTTCCTTTCTCCCTCTTCTTCCACTTTCTACTAAATTCTCTTTTTTTTTTCTTTCTTTTCTAATTAAATTTTTTTTCTTTATTTCAGATTTTCAGAATTTTTTTTTTCACTATAGCCCACGTATCCATAATTGCTTAGAGATAATTGTATTGGGCTATTTACTTTATGCTTGGAAATCTTTGCAATATTTCGAAGGTATGGAACAATCTAGATCACTTTTGAGGAAAAATTGAGATACATGGTGTACTTTATGCATGAAAATCATGAGTGCAACTACATGACATGCACCTAAAAGTAATGTGCATGAATCCCTACATATTTTTTTTATGCAAACGTCTGGAAAATATCAATGCAAGTCCTATCTAAATGCTATGCACGCAAGAAGGAATTGAAACTGCACTTTTACTTCCAATTCTTAGGTGGATTATGGAAACATGACGTGGAATGATCACAAGATTAAATGACTGAACCATAGAAGGATATTATGTGTCCCTCCTTACTGACCTGTGTAGTGGTTTGGAGGGTTCTCTCTCTTACATCCAATTAAGGTCTCATTACCATTTGGTTAGGTTAGGCTCAAACAATCGTTACTATCCACTTTTCATGAGTCAAAAGGAGTATAGGTGTAAAATGTTGTTTTAAAGTTGACATAATCAATCATTTTCATAGGATAAGTTCCCCAAGGACAACCAAGTCAAGCTATCCAAAGACACAAAAAAAAATTAAATTTCCCTTAAATTTCCCATGAATTAACAGCAAGATGACAGACTCTTACGACATCCACATTTACACTAGATAGCACGTGGATCCTACCAAAACTAAAAATGCAAGAAACAAATAACACTGCTAAAAACTAAAAACAATAAAAGAAAAGATAGAGTTGTTCCAACTACCCCCCTAAGCTTGAATTTGACTATGGCCTCATAGTCAAAAACAATCTTAAGAGTGGAACAGAGATACCCTGATCATTCTTGTGGAGGCGGAGGTGGGTACTGTGGGGCCGTAGGATCCGTAGAAGGATACTCCCCCTGGAAGCTCGGATCGTAATGGGTCCTCGGCGGAGGCTGTGGATAGCCTCCAAAGTAGCTCCGACTCCAGTAGTGGTCATAAAAGGGCTCCTGTTGCATCTCCATCCGTTGCAACCGATTGTGTATCTGCAGTTGGTTGTCGAGGAGGAGACGTTCATTCTCGAACATCGCCCTTTGGTTGTCAAGTAACTGGTTTGTAGTATCCTGAATACCGGTATACATCTCTAGATGCTGTTACTGTGTCTGATGTATGTCCTGTAGCATCGTATACATGCCTTGCATTGAGTAGGCATCCTCGCCTGGCTGCGAGGGCTGTGGTGATGGCGGCGGGGGCTGTGATGATGAAGATGCACCCGGATGCATCCTAGGACGCTTCCGGGGTGCTACTCGTGTGCGAAGAGGTGTGAAAGCCTCCTCTTCCTCCTCAGCCTCGCCTTCTTGTCCATCGTTGCCGCCTTCTTCTTCATCGGACTCGACGGCTATGATCGGCCACCGGAATTGTTGTGCGCCCTCGATGTGGAAGACGGCGTCCGGCAGTGCGCATTCCTGGTAAGCGTGGTTGACGTGGCAGTGTGCGTACGCCAACCCATCCCGGAGAAGGATAAGGTTTGAACGGTGCAGATGTTGCACGTTCACCTTACTTCTCGTGGAAATCGGAGTCATGGACTGTAAATTCAGCCCCAAGTACATCGCCAATTTGGTGATGAGCCCACCAAAATGGATCGGAGCCTTCCTTGTACTCCTCTTCACCGCCAGAATGCGCTGCAGAAAGAACGCACCCCAGTTGCATTCTTGTCGCTTCAGGAGCATGTAGAGGAAGAAAAGATCGCTCTCGTGAAACTTGCTCAATGCTAAATTGCTCCGAGAAAAGAACGTAAGGCTCAACATCCGGTGTAAGACCCGGAAGAAGGGATGCTCGAAGTCCGCTACCGCAGCATTGTGGTAGCTCACTGTCTTTCCCGCCGGCACTGTGACTAGCTCGGCGAAGATCTTGTCGTAGTCGGTGTGGGAATCTGGGCGCCGGTGATCATGTTGGGAGTGGTTCCAGTTAAAGATGTTGTTGAACTGCTTAAGGGTGATGTTGTAGTTGATGTTGAACAGCCGGAACGATACCTGGCCCTTGATCCACTCACGATCCGATGCAACCACATCGTTGGGCACAACGCAGACATCGAGGGACGCCATAAACTCTGCCACCAATTCCTTGTAGGTGGGCCATTCTCCGAAGAACGGCTGCCCATCCGCATGGCGCTCCAGCTCGTCTGGCCTTCTGCTGGTGTGGCGTGCTTGACCCTTCAGCACATAGGCCAAGTTGGCCTCGAATCCAAGCTCCTGGATCATTCCTCGGTCCACATACCGGGTCGGCTCGATCTTCCGCTTCATGATTTCCTCATAGACCTTCCTCACCTCCGCGGATGGGTGAGCCAGGCGCGGACGTGAGACGGAAGAAGTAGGGGGTGGAACAAACTCCACGATCTCCATGGGATTCGCGCTCGAGGACGATGATCCGGCGGCGTGCACCATTGTTGCTAGAAAGATGGGATTAGAAGAAGAGAGCTCGGGGAAGATGGAGAAGTGATTCTCCGCTCGGTGAAGATCCTTGCTTGATTTTGCTGCTCTTCAGTCTTGGAGAGCTCGGGGGAGTGCTCGGCGCAAAGGAGGAAGTTTGCTCTGAAGGTGTGACGTCAAATGACATTGCAATTCTCCTTATATAGACTTGGCCGGCGCCACTGTTGACCCGTCGATACCATCGACGCGGGTCGATGGTATCGACACGTCTCGATGCTATCCGCCTCCCTCGCGAGTATCGACGGCTGACGATTGCTGGATTGTGAAACCCGGATTGCTGACCTGTCGATACCATCGACGCAAGTCGATAGTATCGACGCAGCACCCGGATCGCTGACGTGGACTCGCGATCGCCGTCGATGTCTTTGCGTGGATCGGTGACATGGATGTCGATACCATCGACGGGTGTCGATGGTATCGACTTGACTTCATTGCGACACTGCCACTTTTTCACTTCAACCTGTGACCATGTCGATACCATCGACGAGGCCGTCGATGGTATCGAGTTGACTGAGACAAATCGTTCTGAACTTCTCCAGATATCTCGATGGTCGACATTTATTGCGCGACCTGCCTGTAGGTATGTCGATACCATCGACGGGACAGTCGATAGTATCGACTCAGAGCGATTTTTGCAGCTGTCAACCTGAACCTATGTCGATACCATCGACCAGTGTGTCGATGGTATCGACCCTGCCTGTGCTTGCACATTAAACAAACGGATCAAGGTATCTTCTTTACACTAGAATTTGAACGAAATGAAAACAATCTATGACTAGAATTAAACTATCCTAATGTACCAATGGTTGGGTTGCCTCCCAACAAGCGCCCTTATTTAACATCTTAGGCTAGACGGTGTGACGATCATCATCTTTTCGCCTTGGGAACTGCACTTAAAGGATCATTCGGTAATTTGAATTCAACACGATCTCCTCCAATGCCCAAAGACAGAGTACCTCTCCCTAAGGCAGTCACAACATCTGCTGTTGCTTGAAACGGCCTCCCTAGGAGAATTTCACAGCTTTGGAGTGGTGGCATATCCATGACGACAAAGTCCACCGGAAATATGAATCTATCCACTTTGACTAGAACATCTTCACATACTCCATAGGGTCTCACGATAGACCCATCTGCTAATTCAATTGTTGCGGCTGATCTCTTTATCTCTTTTAACCCCAACTTTTGAAATGTTGCCAAAGGCATGAGATTTATGCTAGCGCCAGAATCACATTGCGCTTTAGGAAAATGTCGACCACCTATTGAACACGGAATGTAAAAACCTCCTGGGTCTTTTCTCTTCTTAGGAGAACTCCCGTGTATCATAGAGCTCACCGTCTCATTCATCCGACAGATATCATCGTCTTTTATCCGCCTCTTCTTATTGATGATTTCCTTGATGAACTTCCCATAGGCGGGCACCTTCTCGATCATCTCCACAAATGGAATATTGATGTGGAGTTTTCGGAATATCTCCAGGAATATCTTAAAATGACGATGCTCTTTCTTTGTCTTAGTATTGATCGAATTTGAAACATTTGCTGCATCAACACGCCTATGAGGTGGCACATAAGAGCTTTTCGGGGGTACCTCCCCTAAGCTTGCTTCAATCACTCCCTCGGACGTGGTCTTTGGCGAAACATCCTCAATAGTAACAGCTTGTTGTGGTTTCTCTCTCACGTTCGCTGTCTCCGCACGTGCACAAACAACCTGCAACTCTTCTTCTTGCCTACATGGAGATACAATATTCATAACTCTCTCTGATTTTCTGAAGAAATGGTTTCCGCCCGACAATCCATAGTAAGTGTGTGGATACGATATTGTCGGTGTCACATGCACATTGAAAGTCATTTTTCTTTCTTCTACATCTTCTTGCACCTGAGATTCCTCCTCACTGTTTACCACAGACATATACTTGACCTGATGGTGTGCTTGGGCCACATTCTCATTCTCTGCGGGTTTCTGTTGATTGGCGTGCTTGATGACCGCCACTTCACTCGAAATCTGCGCCACGGTGGTTTCTAATGCCCGCATTTGTGCTCCATGGCTTTGCAGCGTCTGCCCAAATTTGGTTAGAATATCACCTTGGGATTGCAATTGCTTACCAAACATGGCCATCATCTCTTGGTTTTGCTGTACCATTTGACTCAGTAGTTCAGTGTTCTTATCCTCGACTCTTGGCTGTGGCTTGGCATCCGGATCCTGCAGAAAATTATTCAGATCCTTCCATGAAAACTTTTTATCTTTCCTCCATGCATAGTCATTGTTTCTATAACCCTGTTGTTGCATGAGTTTTACTTGGGCCTCCTCATCGTCAGATGCATCTTCCTTAGTCAGCAGTTTCTTAGCTAGAAGATCTAACTGATCGTTCAGCTCCCTAACTATTCTGGATTCACCAGCAGCCTTGACCTGTTCCACTGCACCTCTGTCGCCCCATGACTGTTTCCTAGCCATGTTCTTTAGTATCTCCAAACATCTGGTATCCGTATTATTCAGAAAGAATCCGGATCCGGCTGAATCAAGATTACTTCTATCGTACTCGGAGAGAGCAAAATAAAAGATTTTCACTTGTGTTTCCCTGTCCAGCCCATGATGTGGGCACCTCCTCAACATAACCTAGAATCGCTCCCAGGTCTCAGAATATGTCTCACCTGCCTGTTGGGTGAAATTGTGAATCTTCCTAATCATGTCATTGGTCTTCTCAGGAGGGAAAAACCTCTCGAAGAAAACTTCCACCATATGATCCCAAGACTGAACAAATTCGTCATCGAGGTTATGGAGCCACTCTCTTGCTGCTCCTGTCAAGGAACTTGGGAATATCTTGAGGTACAAAGCATCTTGTGGGAACCGGTCTATCTTCACCATATCACAGTTTTCAACGAACTGGCTGATGTGTGCAACTGGGTCCTCATTCTTCAATCTATGAAATGCATTTGATTTTACTAAGTTAATCAACGCCGGATCAATCTTATATGTTGGTATGTTGGCCGCCTGCTTCTTTATAGGCCCCCTTGATGCTGATGAAGAAGACACTTTGATCTTCTCCCATATCGTCTGTGGTTCGGCCATTTCTTCTGCTTGCTCTGGTTCAGATTCAGAATCTATATCTCTTTGGTGCTCTTGCTCGTAGTACTCCTCATCCTCAGGTCCCGGAGGTGGAACCTCGGGTGTGTGATTGTCGTAGTATGTACTATGTGTATGCACCATACACAGTACCTAAAATGAGAAAATTCAAGTTCAGTACTATGCTTGAACGAGTAAATACAATTATAAAGAAATTTAGGAATATTTAAAGTTGTTTCAAAATAAAATAAAAAAAATGTGGCCTAGAGTGGCCGCTCTTAGCACTCGAAGTGCCAACAATTCGCCGTATCCCCGGCAACGGCGCCAAAAACTTGACGTGTATTTTACTATGCGCTAAAACGCAAGTATACGCGTCGAGTAATATAGGCCTTTGTGAGGCCCGAGTCGAACACAGGGATACGTGAATTATTGGAGACTCCTACTAACTAATTGCAATCAGCTAGGCCGGATGACAAAGTAAGGTTTGTTGTCGAAATTAAAAGAAAATAAAATGAAACAAAGAAAACAATTGATTAAAGGTTAATTTAATCAATTCAAAAGGATATCTTTAGGATTGTGGTTTCACCGCGGGTCAACATTGTATTAGGTTTTATATAATTCCTCACTCTTCTCTCTCTATCTGGGTAGTGGCCTGAAAACAGAATTATCCACTGTCGTGGTGTAATTCACTACTTAGGTTTAGGTTGATTCCACCGTCGTAGTAATCATTCCCCTAAACTAAGCGCATTATAAACGATCTCTCAGTTTCCACCATTAATTTTTCAACTCCTTTGTCAAGGGTTTTATCGATTAATGTAGGTTTCGTCTCTTTTCAACCATTAACCCTTCTGTCGAAGTGATTAAGGGCATTAGGTTATTATTATGGTGATCAAGCATAACAATATATATGGAGAAAATGAAACTATACCACAGATTTAAGAGAGAAAATATGAATTATTAATATAAAACTGTCATACAACGCATTCCCGGGCTACTCTCGGTCCTAAAGATGGAGGGTTTTAGCCTCGCATGTTCATCTTGCACAAATACATGGTAGAAATAGGGGAATTCATAAGAAAAACGTGAATTAAGTGGGAAAACCCCTGAACGGAGAAGAACCGGTGGATCCTTTGCGTAGAACACGAGCTTTCCCGCCTCTCGGTGGTGAAATTCGTCTTCGGCAGCGTCTGAATCGACAGGGATGAGCTTCTGGTCTCCGTTCTCCTTTCTCTCCTTCCTCGACACTCGTGCAATGACAAAATTCGATCCCCCTTCGTTGCGGCGGCCGTCATTAGGTATAAGTCCCTAATTAGGTCATCAAATAACTCTAGCCGTCCGATTGAGATCAAAACGAATCCAACGCATATCTGCCGGCGTCGATACCATCGACGCGGGTCGATGGTATCGACCCAGCGTACTAGCGGCAACCTTCTTTTCTTTTTGTCTGAGTGCTTGTGATCGTATCGATACCATCGACAAGGGTCGATGGTATCGACTCTCTTTAGCGTCGGTTGTTGTCGTTTAGCGACGCTGTAGCCTCAATGTGTCGATGGCATCGACTTGGGTCGATGGTATCGACGGATTCCTCGCCAGCAACCTGAAGGGATCTCGATGCCATCGACTAAAGTGTCGATGGTATCGACTCTGCGCTGCTCCTCTCGGCTGGCAACTTGTGGCTTGGTCGATGGTATCGACTTCCGTCGATGGTATCGACGGAAGCAGATACTTGTTTTTCCTGAAATTCCAAAACAAGACCAAATAAATCCACACAAATTATGATAATATGATAAATAATGCTCAAAATGATACAACTAAGGGGATTTGACATAAAATGATGGCAAAGACCGAAATGAGTGAATTATGCAATATTATCCATAAAAATGACTAATTAGAGCATAAAACACATATGAAAAAGGTCTATAAATGCGACTCAAAATCATCGCATCAACCGACCAAGTGCCTGTAATCCATTTTCTAAATTGCAATAAAAGTTCTCTAATATTCGATCTAAGTGCTCCTGATATTTTTCTAAGCTTAATTACAAGTCATACAATCATTACAAGTGATTTACAACATGATTCTAATGGATATACATCATATTACAAAAACGTGCACTTGTATGACTTTGACTTGTCTTTTCTCCAATTTGATATGCGCAAGTTAGGGCAATTGGAGTGTGTCTATACCTAATCTGAAATCACTCAAGTAGAGACATTAGACACCAATATGTGGAATGGTTAGTCATCATCAAAACATGGGTTTAGTCAATTTTAGACGTGATTCAACATTGACCTAATTGACCTTGAGTCAAAAATCTCCCCCTTTTTGAAGATGACAAACCATTCCATTAATGTATTGAAAGCTTTCAAGTAAAATCATACCTTTAGAGAAACCTAGGGGTTTCAATAGGACTGAGCTCATATTCTCCCCCTCAATTGATGTGCATGGAGTTCTCATACTCCCCCTCAATTGATGCTATTTCTCCTACATGGTTATCTTTCATAACATTTATAGAATACTATGTCTTCTACTGATATATGTTCTACACATATATGTCTTCTCCCCTTTACCTTTTCCCTTTACATGAACATGCTTCTCCTCTTCATGTAAGACATGCCTTCTTCCTCTTTTAAAAGAAGACATACCTTTCTCCCCCTTTGTCATTTCAAAAAGTGGGGTTATGAAGAAAATAAGAAACAACACTTGTTAAAGTGAAAGGAGATAACACAAATATATGTATGGAGAGTAGAAGAGCACATATAGGGGCTTGTCCAAGCATAGAAAGAAAAGCAAGTTAAAGCATATACTTGAACAACCCAAAATGTAAGATAAAGTGCTGCAGAAAAATAATAAATTGCAATTTTGACCCTCAAGATGACGGATTTTGACCAAAAACCATCAGAGCTCATACTAATGAGTCTTTCTTAGAAGGCCGTTTCTGCATGAAAAACACTGGTCTTGCAGCAAAAACTGAAACTGGAGTAAAATCTGCATAAAATCCAAAAAAAATACTCCAATTTGTACATATAACGTAGATCTATGTACCCGGCATATCAATGTTATGCAAGCAACTCAAGATAGTAGATATGCAATTTACAGAACATGCTTGAGCATGTATGAGATAAGATGCAAGCATAGCATATATATGAGCAAAGATGTCAATCATAAACAAGGTTAGACCTACATGTATGTGAACTACTAGTAGATGATATCACAAGTTAGGACTACTAGTAGGATCTAGATCACAGCAAGAGATACCAAAGGATACACAAGATAAAGCAAGCTATGATTAGATGCAGACATATATCCAAACAAAGAGATAAGTAATTTTAGAAGCATGAAAGGATATAACTCACTAAATATGCATCCTTACCATAAGATGATTACCCTTATGAACCTCAAGGTTGTATCAAAACAAGATATACACCTAGATAGATGTAGCAAGTTAGAGTACAATGGAAGCAATTTTTAGACACAACCAAGAGATCCAAAGAGATCATCATCAAAACCTACAAAACAACTCAAAGCAAGTAATTGCAAGATATAGATATACCAATTTAGAGCAATTTGAAAGATAGAGTTGTAAGCAAGATAGGAAATTTAGAACATGGAAATATGCATATATAAAGATACCAAATGAGAGTGCCAAAGAATAAGGCTATTGGTTGAGAAAATCTAGTTGAGAGGGAAATTCTCACTCAATAAGCCAAATGTATATTCTCTGCACAGTGTTATCGGTCGAGTTCTGTGCATTGACAACTCGACCGATGACAGCTGTTGGCAACACCCATTGGTGCCTATCGATCGAGTTTCAATAGGGCAAACTTGACCGACAGAGCAGCTGTCAAACAACACATATATTTCATAAAAACATAATTAAAGGCATGCGAAATATACAAACCATATCCAAACATGTCTAAGCAAGTTAGTAATGCACTATAGAAGCATTAGAAACAGTTTTTGAGCAAGAGTGTGAAGAGAAACACAAAATGCCACTTTTGACTCAAAAACCATATGTATAGTGCACACTAACTTGACAAAAACAAGTTAGAAATGGTTATAAGCAATAAAACTTTTACCTTTGTGCTTACCATTGCTTTTTCCACTTGTTGTCACCCTCTACACATCTCACCTTTCTTCTTTTATGTGGATTCACAACTCAATTTGCAATTCAATAGCTCAAGTCAATCCATTTGCAAGTACCTACAAGAAGAAAGATGGAATGGTCCCCAATCATGTTTTTGGGTCCGGAGGGTTAGTTTAGCAACCCAAGTCCTATTGCTCTTGGGTGCTTTCCTAAAAGGACAAAAAGTAGAATAATGATCAATTTTATTGCAATAGTTGCATGTGCCCATAGTCTTGGAACTAGAGGATTCTCCATGGAATATTGGAGGTCCTTTATCTTTGTTGTTCCCTTGACTACTATCATACCCTAAACCATGTCTACCAATTTGTTTAGTAGCATGGTGTAGGATATCATTAAGACTCTTTTTACCAACTAAGAATCTTTGCAAGGATGATCTCAAACTATCATTATCATGCTTAAGAGAAGCAATAGTAGAAGACAAATTATTGATATTATCTCTAGCATGTAAAAGATCATTTTCTAAGCAAAGAGCTTTAGTTAAATAAGAATCTCTATCAATATGAAGAGCAGCAACATCATTCTCTCTATTTGTAGAACTAGAACAAGATTCATGCCCATTGATTTTAGCAAGCAAGGAGGCATTTTCTATTTCTAATTCATTCAAAACAAAATCTTTGTCCTTGTTTTCAGATTTAAGAACATCAATATCATGCATGAGAGAATCAATAATTAAAGTATTCTCTTCATTAGAACTAGGCACAAGAGGTTGAGCTTCTAGAAATCTAACCTTATCAAGTAAACTAGTATTTTCAAGTTTAAGAGAATCTACTTGACTAAGACAATCATTTTTATCATCAAGCAAGCAAGAATTAGCATGTTCAAGATCATCTAGTTCTACATGCAAATTGTCAACAATTTTAGCAAGCTTTTTCTTTTTCCTTTTAGAAGACTTAAGAGAGGCAAAAATATCATGAATAATAGCAATCAAAGATTCTTTATCTAGAGAGTTTAGATTTACCTCACTTGAGTCTTCACTTTTTGATGCTATAAGAGCAAAGTGGCATTCTCCTTCATCACTTGAGCTTGAGCTTGATCCTTCACTTGAATCTTCACTTGAGCTTGAGTTGGAGGAGCCACCTGAGCTTGATTGCCATTTCTTCTTGTGAAGATGGGTCTTTTTGCCTTGTGGGCAATCTTCCTTGTAGTGACCCTTCTTTCCACATGTGAAGCACCGGATGGAGGAGGACTTGCCTTTGTAGAATTTACCCTTGGAGTACATGGCATCTTCTTTAGCTTGAGAGGATGGAGAGACTTGTTCCATGATAGCTTCAATTTGAGCCTTCTTCATTCTCTTTAGCTCTTTTTTCTCTTGTCTTTCTACTTCATCCCTCTTGTCAAGTGTAGCTTAATGTGCTTGTAGATTTCCAATGAGCTCTTCAATAGGAATATCCTTAAGAGACCTTGATTCTTCAATTGATGTCACCTTGGGTTCCCACCTCTTGGGGAGAGTTCTAAGGATTTTAGAGTTGATCTCTCCACTAGACATTGGATGTCCTAGAACAGCAAGACCATTCACAATGGTGTTGAGCCTTGAGTACATGTTGGCTATACTCTCCTCCTTTCCCATCTTGAAGTTCTCAAGCAGCCCTTTGAGCATGTAGACTTTGCTTTCCTTCACTTGATATGTTCCTTCATAAGTGATGCAAAGCTTTATCCATACTTCATAGGCTGTTTCACATGAAGAAATCTGATTGAACTCGGTGGGGGTCATGGAGGCATAGAGGATGTGCATGGCTCTAGCATTCAAGGTTGCTTTCATCAAGGCGGCTTCATCCCATTCTTCAATCTTTGTCTTTGGTAGCATGTATGGGCTGTTCACCATTTTCCACATCACAAAACTCGATCCTTGGATGTAGAATTGAAGCCTTCTTCTCCAATAGAGGAAATTGCTCCCATCAAAGATTGGTAGGCTGATTCTCCCTCCTTGGTAGTCACCCAACTTCTCCTACTTGTTGAAGTATGCTTGGAGAAGACCCGCTCTGATACCAATTGTTGGATCCTAGATGGGTGATTAGATGCTCTAGAGGGGGGGGGTGAATAGAGCTGAAAGCACTTAAACAAAACTCATTAAACCTTCAAGATATATGAGAAGATAATGTTGCTAAATAGGTAATTTGAGTGCAACTAAAACATACATAGCAAGGGAGAGAGAGATTGCACATGCAAAAATTAGACAAGCTATTTAGAGTGGTTCCACACTTCAAACTAGAAGTGTGTCAGTCCACTTGCCTAGAGAGGTCAAACTCTAGGACTTCCAAACTATTGCATTCTTATATTCATTCATAAGACTTACAATACATGACCAAACAAAGGACTTACCTATCCAATACAAAGAGTCTTCAACCTTACCAAGGACTTACCCACTTTGCAAGAGTCTTTGACCTTCTCCAAGGACTTACCCACTGTTGCACAAGTCTTCAGCCTTGTAGGAATTACCCACTCTTCTTGGATCTTCTTCCTTTGACTTCACCTTCACTCGGAGAAGCTTCCACCAAGGTCTTACCCACTTGAGATTGAGTCTTCTGCCTTCTCCAAGGGCTTACCCACTCTAGCTCCAAGTCTTCATCCTTGATCTTCACCAAGGGACTCCTTCCCTTGTTCTTCTTCACCTCTCTTGGACAAGAGAGAGAACCTTCATCTTCTTGATTGAAAAGATAGAAATGGAGGTGGTGGAAGTGAGAGCCTCACAAGATATACAAGTAGTACTAGGTCTCTTACAGATTTCCTACTCACTCTAATGGCTGTAGCAAGTGATTAAGCTTAGAGAGAGAGAGGAGGCTGTAGGAAGCACTCAGCTATAGAATAGGAACCTCACATAGAGTTTGCAATGAATGCTCAACCTTGGAATGAAGCCCAAGGGGTCCTATTTATAGATGGGGATGCCTCTTAGCCTTTGGGAACACTTGTGAACGAAAACTACCCATTTTGTGGCTTGCAATGAATCTATTTTCACTTGTTGCAACTCCACAACGGCTAGAAGCACTTTCCTGCACTTTTCCGTACAGTGCAATCGGTCGAGTTTCAATGGGTGTAACTCGACCGATCAAGTAGCAGGCAAACCGATGTTCAAATGATCGGTCGAGTTTGTTCTGAGGAAACACGACCGACCATTCCAACTGGAAATGACCTACTACCCAATCGGTCGAGTTCTGTGAGTGCACAACTCGACCGATGCAATCTTTAGAAAATCGACCAAGGTTGATCGATCGAGTTTCAAGCCAGGGAAACTCGACCGACCAAGTGCCTGTAATCCATTTTCTAAATTGCAATAAAAGTGCTCTAATATTCGATCTAAGTGCTCCTGATATTTTTCTTAGCTTAATTACAAGTCATACAATCATTACAAGTGATATACAACATGATTCTAATGGATATACATCATATTACAAAAACGTGCACTTGTATGACTTTGACTTGTGTTTTCTCCAATTTGATATGCGCAAGTTAGGGCAATTGGAGTGTGTCTATACCTAACCTGAAATCACTCAAGTAGAGACATTATACAACAATATGTGGAATGGTTATTCATCATCAAAACATGGGTTTAGTCAATTTAGACGTGAGTCAACATTGACCTAATTGACCTTGAGTCAACAATCTCCCCCTTTTTGAAGATGACAAACCATTCCATAAATGTATTGAAAGCTTTCAAGTAAAATCATACCTTCAGAGAAACCTAGGGCTTTCAATAGGACTGAGCTCATATGCTCCCCCCTCAATTGATGTGCATGGAGTTCTCATACTCCCCCTCAATTGATGTTATTTCTCCTGCATGGTTAGCTTTCATAACATTTATAGAATACTATGTCTTCTACTCATATATGTTCTACACATATATGTCTTCCCCCCTTTACCTTTTCCCTTTACATGAACATGCTTCTCCTCTTCATGTAAGACACGCCTTCTTCCTCTTTTAAAAGAAGACATACCTTTCTCCCCCTTTGTCATTTCAAAAAGTGGGGTTATGAAGAAAATAAGAAACATCACTTGTTAAATAGAAAGGAGACAACACAAATATATGTATGGAGAGTAGAAGAGCACAGATAGGGGCTTGTCCAAGCATAGAAACAAAAGCAAGTTAAAGCATATACTTGAACAACCCAAAATGCAAGATAAAGTGTTACATAAAAATAATAAATCGCAATTTTGACCCTCAAGATGATGGATTTTGACCAAAAACCATCAGAGCTCATGGCAAAGCGATGAGTCTTGCTTAGAAGGCCGTTTCTGCATGAAAAACACTAGTCTTGCAGCAAAAACTGAAACTGGAGTAAAATCTGCATAAAATCCAAAAAAAATACTCCAATTTCTACATATAATGTAGATCTATGTACCCGGCATCACAATGTTATGCAAGCAACTCAATATAGTAGATATGCAATTTACGGAACAGGCTTGAGCATGTATGAGACAAGATGCAAGCATAGCATATATATGAGAAAAGATGTCAATCATAAACAGGGTTAGACCTACATGTATGTGAACTACTAGTAGATGATATCACAAGTTAGGACTACTAGTAGGATCTAGATCAAAGCAAGAGATACCAAAGGATACACAAGATAAAGCAAGCTATGATTAGATGCAGAGATATATCCAAACAAAGAGATAAGCAATTTTAGAAGCATGAAAGGATATAACTCACTAAATATGCATCCTTACCATAAGATGATTACCCTTATGAACCTCAAGGTTGTATCAAAACAAGATATACACCTAGATAGATGTAGCAAGTTAGAGTACAATGGAAGCAATTTTTAGACACAACCAAGAGATCCAAAGAGATCATCATCAAAACCTGCAAAATAACTCAAAGCAAGTAATTGCAAGATATAGATATACCAATTTAGAGCAATTTGAAAGATAGAGTTGTAAGCAAGATAGGCAATTTAGAACATGGAAATATGCATATATAAAGGTACCAAATGAGAGTGCCAAAGAATAAGGCTATTGGTTGAGAAAATCTAGTTGAGAGGGAAATTCTCACTCAATAAGACAAATGTATATTCTATGCACAGTGTTATCGTTCGAGTTCTGTGCATTGCCAACTCGACCAATGACAGCTGTTGGCAACACCCATTGGTGCCTATCGGTCGAGTTTCAATAGGGCAAACTCGACCGACAGAGCAACTGTCAAACAACACATATATTTCATAAAAACATAATTAAAGGCATGCGAAATATACAAACCATATCCAAACATGTCTAAGCGAGTTAGTAATGCACTATAGAAGCATTAGAAATAGTTTTTGAGCAAGAGTGTGAAGAGAAACACAAAATGCCACTTTTGACTCAAAAACCATATGTATAGTGCAAATTAACATGACAAAAACAAGTTAGAAATGGTTATAATCAATAAAACTTTTACCTTTGTGCTTACCATTGCTTTTTCCACTTGTTGTCACCCTCTACACATCTCACCTTTCTTCTTTTATGTGGATTGACAAGTCAATTTGCAATTCAATAGCTCAAGTCAATCCATTTGCAAATACCTACAAGAAGAAAGATGGAATGGCCCCCAATCATGTTTTTGGGTATGGAGGGGTTAGTTTAGCAACCCAAGTCCTATTGCTCTTGGGTGCTTTCCTAAAAGGACAACAAGTAGAATAATGACCAATTTTATTTCAATAGTTGCATGTGCCCATAGTCTTGGAACTAGAAGATTCTCCATGGAATATTGGAGGTCCTTTATCTTTGTTGTTCCCTTGACTACTATCATACCCTAAACCATGTCTACCAATTTGTTTAGTAGTATGGTGTAGGATATCATTAAGACTCTTTTTACCAACTAAGAATCTTTGTAAGGATGATCTCAAACTGTCATTATCATGCTTAAGAGAAGCAATAATAGAAGACAAATTATTGATATTATCTCTAGCATGCAAAAGATCATTTTCTAAGCAAAGAGATTTAGTTAAATAAGAATCTCTATCAATATGAAGAGCAGCAACATCATTATCTCTATTTGTAGAACTAGAACAAGATTCATGCCCATTGATTTTAGCAAGCAAGGAGGCATTTTCTATTTCTAATTCATTCAAAACAAAATCTTTGTCCTTGTTTTCAGATTTAAGAACATCAATATCATGCATGAGAGAATCAATAATTAAAGTATTCTCTTCATTAGAACTAGGCACAAGAGTTTGAGCTTCTAGAAATCTAACCTTATCAAGTAAACTAGTATTTTCAAGTTTAAGAGAATCTACTTGACTAAGACAATCATTTTTATCATCAAGCAAGCAAGAATTAGAATGTTCAAGATCATCTAGTTCTACATGCAAATTATCAACAATTTTAGCAAGCTTTTTCTTTTTCCTTTTAGAAGACTTAAGAGGCACAAATATCATGAATAATAGCAATCAAAGATTATTTATCTAAAGAGTTTAGATTTACCTCACTTGAGTCTTCACTTGTTGATGCTATAAGAGCAAAATGGCATTCTCCTTCATCACTTGAGCTTGAGCTTGATCCTTCACTTGAATCTTCACTTGAGCTTGAGTTGGAGGAGCCACTTGAGCTTGATTTCCATTTCTTCTTGTGAAGATGGGTCTTTTTGCCTTGTGGGCAATCTTCTTTGTAGTGACCCTTCTTTCCACATGTGAAGCACCAGATGGAGGAGGACTTGCCCTTGTAGAATTTACCCTTGGAGTACATGGCATCTTCTTTAGCTTGAGAGGATGGAGAGACTTGTTCCATGATAGCTTCAATTTGAGCCTTCATTTCAGCCTTCTTCATTCTCTTTAGCTCTTTCTTCTCTTATCTTTCTACTTCCTCCCTCTTGTCAAGTGTATCTTCATGTGCTTGTAGATTTCCAATGAGCTCTTCAATAGGAATATCCATAAGAGACCTTGCTTCTTCAATTGAAGTCACCTTGGGTTCCCACCTCTTGGGGAGAGTTCTAAGGATTTTAGAGTGGATCTCTCCACTAGACATAGGATGTCCTAGAACAACACGACCATTCACAATGGTGTTGAGCCTTGAGTACATGTTGGCTATACTCTCCTCCTTTCCCATCTTGAAGTTCTCAAGCAGCCCTTTGAGCATGTAGACTTTGCTTTCCTTCACTTGATCTGTTCCTTCATAAGTGATGCAAAGCTTTCTCCATACTTCATAGGCTATTTCACATGAAGAAATCTGGTTGAACTCGGTGGGGGTCATGGAGGCATAGAGTATGTGAATGGATCTAGCATTCAAGGTTGCTTTCATCAAGGTGGCTTCATCCCATTCTTCAATCTTTGTCTTTGGTAGCATGTATGGGTTGTTCACCATTTGCCACATCCCATTCTTCAATCCTTGGATGTAGAATTGAAGCCTTCTTCTCCAATAGAGGAAATTGCTCCCATCAAAGATTGGTAGGCTGATTCTCCCTCCTTGATAGTCACCCATCTTCTCCTACTTGTTGAAGTATTCTTGGAGAAGACCCGCTCTGATACCAATTGTTGGATCCTAGATGGGTGATTAGATGCTCTAGAGGGGGGGTGAATAGAGCTGAAAGCACTTAAACAAAACTCATTAAACCTTCAAGATATATGACAAGATAAGGTTGCTAAATAGATAATTTGAGTGCAACTAAAACATACATAGCAAGGGAGAGAGAGATTGAACATGCACCAATTAGACAAGCTATTTAGAGTGATTCCACACTTCAAACTAGAAGTGTGTCAGTCCACTTGCCTAGAGAGGTCAACCTCTAGGACTTCCAAACTATTGCATTCTTATATTCATTCATAAGACTTACAATACATGACCAAACAAAGGACTTACCTATCCAATACAAAGAGTCTGCAACCTTACCAAGGACATACCCACTTTGCAAGAGTCTTCAGCCTTCTCCAAGGACTTACCCACTCTTGCAAAAGTCTTCAGCCTTGCAGGAATTACCCACTCTTCTTGGATCTTCCGCGTTTGACTTCACCTTCACTCGGAGAAGCTTCCACCAAGTTCTTACCCACTTGAGCTTGAGTCTTCTGCCTTCTCCAAGGGCTTACCCACTCTAGCTCCAAGTCTTCAACCTTGATCTTCACCAAGGGACTCCTTCCCTTGTTCTTCTTCACCTCTCTTGGACAAGAGAGAGAACCTTCATCTTCTTGATTGAAAAGATAGAAATGGAGGTGGTGGAAGTGAGAGCCTCACAAGATATACAAGTAGTATTAGCTCTCTTACAGATTTCCTACTCACTCTAATGGATGTAGAAAGTGATTAAGCTTAGAGAGAGAGAGGAGGTTGTAGGAAGCACTTAGCTATAGAATAGGAACCTCACATAGCTAAACCTTGGAATGAAGCCCAAGGGGTCCTATTTATAGCTGGGGATGCCTCTTATCCTTTGGGAACACTTGTGAATGAAAACTAGCCATTTTGTGGCTTGCAACGGATCTATTTTCACTTGTTGCAACTCCACAATGGCTAGAAGCACTTTTCTGCACTTTTCCGTACAGTGCAATCGGTCGAGTTTCAATGGGTGTAACTCGACTGATCAAGTAGCAGGCAAACCGATGTTCAAATGATCGGTCGAGTTTGTTCTGAGGAAACTCGACCGACCATTTCAACTGGAAATGGCCTACTACCCAATCGGTCGTGTTTTGTGAGTGCACAACTCAACCGATGCAATCTTCAAAAAATTGACCAAGGTTGATCGGTCGAGTTTCAAGCCAGGGAAACTCGACCGACCAAGTGCCTGTAATCCATTTTCTAAATTGCAATAAAAGTGCTCTAATATTCAATCTAAGTGCTCCTGATATTTTTCTAAGCTTAATTACAAGTCATACAATCATTAAATGTGATTTACAACATGATTCTAATGGATATACATCATATTAAAAAAACGTGCACTTGTATGACTTTGACTTGTCTTTTCTCCAATTTGATATGCACAAGTTAGGGCAATTGGAGTGTGTCTTTACCTAATCTGAAATCACTCAAGTAGAGACTTTAGACACCAATATGTGGAATGGTTAGTCATCATCAAAACACGGGTTTAGTCAATTTAGACGCGAGTCAACATTGACCTAATTGACCTTGAGTCAACAACTTTGATTAAGACGATCTATATATGAAAATTAATCAGAAGAGCTCATGGAATCCATTAAAAATACAATTGAAGTTTAGTTTTTCTTGAAATTTGAGAAGTACATAAAGATGCTACTTTTAAAGTAGTTATCAATAGGAAACCCTAATTTTGATGTTGATAGGTTTCTAATGATATTCTTTGGATAATTTAAGCCAACCCTAATATTTTGTTAATATAAGAAAGATCTAGATCTAAAAAGAGGATCCTTGTGCATAATTTAGGGTTTATGTATATAAAGCACATTAACAGACTTGGAAACCCTAATCTATGTGTTTATGACTTTTAATAAGTTATATTTTAATATCCTATGCATAAGATGAAATTCGTTTGATCCTCAGCCATATTGGTAATAAAGAGGCTTTAATGTGATTAAGTTGAATAATTAGGGTTTTTCCTCTAGTTATGTTGTTATTAGGGTTTTGTGGTTAGAATGGAGATAAGTTGTAGATAAACCCTAACGATACCCTAATTCAGATTAGAAATCCTAGAAAGTGAATCCAAGTCAATAAAGTAGATTCTTGATAAAGTCTGTAGTAAATAGAGTACATATGCTATTCAGGATTCTTGATTGTGTGGTTGAACTACTTGCTTGGATTGCTTTCTTGGTTGGCATTGCTTAATGCTTGTGAAATCTGCAAATCAGGTATGTGGTTACTTATGAATAATCTCCTTTAGTTTCACAGTGTTTCCCGAATGTTTCTTGATTGATTGCAACCTAAACTGTTAGATGTTCAATTATGCAATCCTATAAAGTCCTATGTGCATCACAATTAATTATGCATGTGCTTCTCGAACCTACATGCCTCCCTGATGTATGTTGTAAGACCAAGCCCCAGAGGGAAGGTCTAATTTGGTCAAGCCCTGGAGGGAAGACCATTGGGCACCTCGAGAGGTGACCCCAGACACCAAGCTCAGGATGGAGAAGGTGGCCTTATGTCCCTTTCAAGGACAAAACCCTAAGAGAGGGTAATCCAGGGTTTAGGGCAAAAGCAGCTGAGAATGTCACATTGAAAGCATAATTTGGATTGTTAATAACTTATTTGTGATAATTAGGTTGTTAGAAACTATTTGTGAAGTTGTTATTTCCCCCCCCCCCCCACATACCGGTATAGAAATATATTGACCGACATTTTGTTTTTCGGTATTTTAGGTACAATTATTGAAAAGGACAAACAGTAAATAGAAATATTGTGAAAATACAATTAATCAGTTCAAGGCGGATTAGATAGATAGACTTTATCTTTGGATAGAAGTATAGATCAGAAGTTTTTACAAGGTATGCAAAGGATATATTTTATTCTAGCTTTCAAGTTTAGTAATAGTAGAATTTGATAATTATTTTTTATTAAATGTTAAACCATGGATCCTGAAATATTTGGATAGCATCTCTAACCTCTTGGTCTCCCTTGATTGGGGGTTATCGGGAGGCAGGGTCATTATAGTGGGCTTGCAAAGCAAGGTGCATTATCCATCTTGGTGAGGTGTGAGATAAACATTTGGTTCTACCAATGTAGGATACATGGTATTATCAATATCAATGGTTGAGTTTGCTTAACTAGGAAATTGTGATAAGCCTGGAAGTATGTGGATAGCGATTCCATATGCTGGAATATTAAAAATGGTTGTTTCCCAACCATCCAAGGGTTGCATGTTCTGCAATTGGGAAAAGTTTCCTACATTAATAATTGAGTTGTGAATAGTAAAACAAAGTTGACTCATGACTCAGTGAAATATGGACCAAGGCCCACTAGAAAGATATTTAGCGTAACTTTCCAGATCAATTTTGAGCGCTATTAATTAGAAGAAAATAGTGAGAATAAATGCTTAAGTAAAGGCCTAATTAAGTGAAAAGTTCTTCAAATGGAAATTTTAGTTCCTTCTTATTTTTCTTTATAGATGACGCAAATAACAATAAGCTTTCGCCACAATTAATCCTTCGTAAGGACAAGCTCAATGGGACAAATTTGTTTATTGGTAGTGAAACTTGAGAATTGTTCTCAAGGATGAGCGTAGGCTTGACATATTGGATCACAATTTTCCCAAATATGTCACTCCTAATGCGCCAAAGGCTGCAAGGATTATATAAAGATGTATTTTGATCATTTCAACAATGTCGTGTGACTCATGCTAGCATTCATGGTGCGTGACCTACAGAGTCAACACGAGAACATGGAGGCCTTTGAAATGATTGAGCATCTGGAATAATTGTTTGAAGGACAAGCTAGACAATAGAGGTATGATATATCAATGGCATTTTTTGAAGGCAAGATGGAAGAGGAAAATCTAGTTGGTACCCATGTGGTCAATATGATTGGTTATGTGGAGAACCTGAAGAAATTGGGTTTCCCTAAGGGCCAGGGGTTGGATTTGATTATGCGATCATTTTCTAAATCATATAACCAGTTCATCATTAATTTTAATATGAATGAAATGGTCTAAAATCTACTACAACTAATCACCATGTTGTGAAATTTTGAATTGAACATGAAGAAGGTCACAATTGGACCTACATTGATGGTCAATGTAGTGAAAAGTAATACTAAGAGAAAGAATAAGGCTAACAAAGCTTATAAGCCTAAGTCCCAATCTTTTTCTCTGAAGGTGAAGGAAGTTGTGGCCAAGAATGGCAATTATCACCATTGTCATTAGCATTAACATTGGAAGATAAATTGCCCAGTCTACATGGATGAACTAAAGAACTCAAAGGGGATAGAAATATCCACCTTAGCTATATACCTTATCAAGATTAACTTATCTACTTATTCATCATGGGTTTTGGATATCGGACATGGATCTTAAATATGTTGTAATGTGCAGGATCTGAGAAGAAGTTGAACACTTAAGAAGGGAGTTGTGGAAATTGCTAATGGAGCAAAGGTTTCTATTGTGGTTGTAGGAACATATGGTTTATCTCTTACCTCAAGCCTTGTAATAGAATTATGAAACTACTATTGTGTGCTTTCTATAAGTAGGAATAGTTGTTATGTTTCTTGTCTGGACAAGAATGGTTTCTCATTTTTAACAAAGAATGGAGTTTGGTCTATACTTTTGGATGATATTTTATAGAAGTGTTGTGATGTCTTATGGCCTTTATTTTTAATATTTTGAGATTCATGTTTATAACTTAAATTCTAAATGTCTTAATATGAATGACTCAAACATGAAATACCTCTAACATTTTCGCTTGGTCCATATAAATAAAAAGTGAATTTCTAAACACCACAAGGATGGATACTTAGACTAATTTGATTTTGAATCTCTCATTACAAACACATCATATTTATTGAGCAAGATGGCAAAGGTGCCTTTTACAAGAAACAATGAGAGGGAATAATTTTTTTAGTACTTATACATACGGATGTAAGTCGTCATTTTAGTTCAACATCTAGAGGAGGATATCATTTGTTTACTACATTTTTTGATGACTTTAATAGGTATGAATATGTGTATCTCATTAAACACAAAATAGAACTATTGAAAAGTTTGTAGTATTCAAGAATTAATATGTTTTAATCAAATTGAGAACAAACTTGGTAAGAAAATTAAGATTCTTCAATCAAATCACTGAGTTTGAGGACCTTCTCAATGATTTTGGTATCATATCATAGTGGAATCCATCAAGAAGGCCACAACATAATGGTGACTTTAGAGAGAAGGAATCTCACATTGTTGGATATGGTGTTGTCCATGATGTGCCAAGACTGACTTCCTAATTCCTTTAGAGGACATCCTCTAGAATCTAATGTGTTTACACTTAATGTATTCCTTATAAATTGCTTCCAAAGACACCATATGATATATGGAATGGAAAACATCCCAACATGTCTTATGTGAGACTTTTTGTTCCTAAGAAATTTGGACTCAAATTTGACAAGTATTATTCTTGGGGTATCCTAAGGAAACCAAACGATATTATTTTAATATTCCTTCCCAAAACAAAGTGTGTGTTGCTAGAACTAGTACCTTCACAGAGAAGGATTTCATCTCTATAATTACTAGTGTGGAGCAAATAGAATTCAAATAAGTTTGATATGCACAAAATGACAATGGACCAGAATAGGAACATGGGGAGGCACCACAAGTTGTTTTGGCACAACCTCTCGCTCAATAAACATGGGAACCACATCCAGTGACTTTCAACAGGATAGAGAGATTTGGATTTCTCATGACTCAAGATGATGATGTGTTGTTCATGGATGAAGACGAGTCAACCACCTACACAAAAGCTATAGAGGGACCAAAAATTAGTAAATAGCTTGAGGTCATGAGATCAGAAATGGAGTCTATGTGTACCAAGAAGGTATATACCTTGGTAGAACCACATGAAGGAGTAAAACCCATTGGGTGCAAATGGGTTTCCAAGAATAAGATTGACATGGCTGGAAATGTCCAGACCTACAAAGGGCGATTAGTGGTCAAAGGTACAACTAATTCAAGATGTTGTCTATGATGCAATTTCCTCATTAATCGGCATGGTCGAGTCCATTAGGATCATGCTAGACATTGCAATATACCAATACTATGACATATAGAAGATGGATGTTAAAACCACATTCTTTAATGAGAATCTTCTTGAGGATGTGTATATGAAACAAACCCGAGGGTTTTGAATCACCAAACATTGGAACTGAACTAAGATGCAAAGGACAATCTATGGATTGATACCAAAATACAAAAATAGGAAACTTTGTTTTGATGAATCAGTTAAAGAGTTTGGATTTATGAAGAATAAAGAAGAACCATGTGTTTACAAGAAGGTTAGTAGGAGCATTGTTGTATTCCTCATATTGAATGTGGATAATATGCTACCCATGGGAAATGATATGCCAACTCTACAAAAGATGAAGACTTAATTGGGTGTTTCTCAACAAAATACTTAGGAGAAGACACCTATATTCTAAGTATAAAGATATATATATATATATATATATATATATATATATATATATATATATATCAAGAAGGCTTCTTTTATAAAGTCAAACTACATTCATCAACAAAGTGTTGAAATGGTTTAGAATTGAAGAGTATAATAGTGGTTGATCCAGAAAATGGTATTAGGGGGGACGACACATGAAACTCTTTCCAAGTCACATATCTTCTTTCATTCTCAGGTAGCAAGGAGCTCAACAAATGGATAAAGCCATGCTGGTTGTTAAAGTAAGCTAAAAAAAACTTTCGTAATCATAACATCACAATTCTTTTCTTACCTCACTCTTTTGTAAGTTGTAGGAGAAGTGAGCTACATCCTGCAACGTCGGCCCAATGTCTTTGGTTTTGCACTCACATATTGTTGGAGATATGAGGAATGTACATGTCTCGTCGCTAGGCTCATTTTGAGTCTTGGGTCATAGAGTGGACAGTTTGGGGCACAAGGGTCCTTTGTACTATCCTTATAAGGAGTGGGACCTAATAGTGGGCCCATCAATAGTACAAACATGAGCCATGAAATGTTTGAGTAGGGGGAAACATAACTATTTACAAAGTTAATAAATGATTCCATGTACATAACTTTTTCACCCCAAGGGTGGTACATTAAATGAAAATGTTACATCTATATACACATAAGCCCCTATGTAGAGGGTAATAAGGCTATCTCAAGCTGTCCTTAAGTTCACCAATGAACTCACGATCATCCTAAGTCTCTGACCTATAAAGCACCTACACTTGGGTGGAGAGAACATCTGAGAAAATAGGAAACAAAAGAGTATGTGTTAGCAAAAACTGAATATGTACATTTAGTAATATTTTATTCATTTAAATAGGTTGAAAAGAGAAAAAGATATT
Organism: Alisma plantago-aquatica; assembly: GCA_963693085.1. Taxonomy (NCBI): domain Eukaryota; kingdom Viridiplantae; phylum Streptophyta; class Magnoliopsida; order Alismatales; family Alismataceae; genus Alisma; species Alisma plantago-aquatica. The sequence continues at coordinate 732,879,523 of OY856413.1, read as the reverse complement.
TTACAATAAAAAGGAGGCTTTCCAAAAGATAGGTAAGTCACAAACAAAGATATATCAAGAAAATGAATTCCAAAACAATGAGGCATATAAGTAAACCAATGAGATAACACATCTTTCCATTGATATTATAATATCACCACAATCATAATCATTTGCATGCAGATATATAATGACTAAAGATAGCTATAGTAGGGCCATGACACCACTGAGTCATTGACCTAGTAAAATTGGTGGAAAAGCACACCCTAAGAAGAATATCACACCTCTATCTATATAAGGGTAGAAAAGCATACCTCGAGTAGAAAAGCATGCCCTAATGGTTATGCATAAGCATATATGATAGATATCTAGTAAAATTATCTAACATGCATAAATAGAGTGGCAAGAAGAATCATTCATCAAACACATGCATTAAGAGTCAAGAACAATAGCAGGTGGGGGACCCAATACATCATAGTAACAATAATCTCAAAAGAGAACCATAAGTTTCAAATGATAGAATGTGATATTTCAACAAGTGGAGAAAAACAGTAAATGTCCAAATAGATGCCTCATTGTAAAATAATCTAAGTCAAATTATGCCCAAAATTAAATAGGAAGGAGTACATACCTGATCTTCACAACTATCCCTATCTCTAGGGGTGAACTTCATAATTATTCCTTCATGACCTAAAAGTGTTTTACATATATATTAGTCCACAATTACTGGTTCATGATATAAAGTATGTATAAACCTAGTTTAGTCACTTGGTATGGATTCTCGGGTTTTCAAGTATTAGAAGTACACATATATAATATGGGGAGCATCATTAGTCATCATAGATCATCCTATCCTTACTAAGAATATCTCAATTTTAATACAGTATAACCTATACTCAAATCTTTATATAATATGAACACTAACTTCATATGGTCCTAAAGAATAAAGTAGACTTACATGTTATCTAATGTCAATTTTGGTCAAAATTTAATTTCTTCACATATGTGTTTACAAAAGTACAATTTTGTATATCATATTTCCCTTACATACCCCTTGATCTAAATTAGGACATTATAGATGAATAAATTCCTTGGTATATTCATATATATGTGGATCTAGGTTATTGATATTTATGTGACAAACATTTGGGGTGATGTTTACTAGGTTATAAATTATCATCATCACTCTATTCCATATTATCATTGACTACCATACAATAGAGAAAATTATACTAAATTACTTTTAATGGGATCTTTTGGTATTCATAAACTAATGTATATAGTTATATGTAGACTATTAGCATTTATATATCAAGATCATCATATATACACACACATATGGTTTCAAACATTATAGTATATATTAAACCATTTCTTATGATATAATCCATTATGATTTATTATATTTTCCTAATTTCATATTCATATAGTTGTATATTATGTAGGGTTACTAATCATATACATTGTTATAGTAACTATATAATGTATCATACGTGCCCTAATCACCACCAGGTTATTAAATACAGTTTATATTCTATTATCACAATCTTTTAGCCAGAATCTGAAAAAGAGGGAGGTGAGGACTAACATACATGATGCTCTATTACCCATGATCCACAGTCTCATCTTAGAACTGATCATGGATAGTTTGGTCTCTAATCAGTCTTCCTTTTTCTTGGTCTTGTGTTCCTCAGAGCAGATTGGTCTACAAGGGAAATGGAGTCAAAGCACATTTGATGTTTGAGAGTCATTGTAGAGGATGGCTCAGTGCTTGCAAGGAAGGAGGGCTCATCAGCATGTCATACAGACCTGTGATATAGGTTGTATGTAGTTACCAAATGAAGCATTGTCATGGATGCTAGTATCAAAAGGATCAGATGGCCTGGAATTATAAGAGGACTCAACAAAGAGGGTGTCAATGCAGAGGATGCAAGGCTCCGTTGGGGCACACTGGTGTTTGGGTTGTGGACAAGAAGTTCGATGGCCTGCTACCAGACTCGGCTCCAACAGACACGGGTTCATCTCTACCAAAACTACTGGGCAGATAGAAGGCAATGTCTAGGACTTCTTGGACATGAAAGGGAGATGGAGGAACCTCCGTGGTTGGCCATGTATCCAACATTGATGGCCTACAACACATGTGACAAGTGCGGGTGGAGAAGGGGAAAGGGCATGACATGGGAATGATGGAGTTGCATATGATCGAGTAACCATCTCTAGATTGGAGTCAGCTAGCACAAGGGATAGAGTGAGGGGTCAGGAAGCAGCAGCGTCGACATCTACCTTGAGTGGTGGAAGCATACCAGTGATAGAGCAGAGTGGTGCCTCCTGGGGTGACTGTGGGTGGTGATGGCCCGTTGCATGTTTGTTGTACGGCTCTTGGTGTTTGGAGAGAGGATTGCTTGGTCTAAATGATGATTGGAATTGCTAGTTGGAAGCCAAGGAAGGTGGAGGAGAAGAAGGTGGCAGCTAGGAAGACAACTATTAGATCAAATTGTGTGCATAGTAGAAGATTGTTGCCATGGATTCTTTGTCACAGGTTAACAACCTAACTCCACTCTACACCTCAGGCGCCAACATAAGGTGTACAATAGAGTTAAAGTTTCCCATCCCTAAGTGGATCGAACACATGAATATATAAATGCACCAAATAAAGAGCTTCCGTACATAAACCAAATTGTTCATTACATAGGGGCCCGGAGGCATATGAGTTCTACAGAAGAAACTTAATACATGAGAAACTAATTACAGAAGAAAAGAACATAATCTAAGAGTCCCATTTAGCTTTAGCATCCCCATGATAGATCTGATGTTTGTGAACCAGCATATAGAGTAGTGACATCATCTTCCTTTCATCATGAGCATCATAAGCAGAAGGCACCTATAAAACCATTGCAAATGGTACACGTAAGAACAATATATAAATATATTGTACTGAGTACACCTACGTGTCATTTAATTATACCTCACATATAAACTTGGCAACAAATCAAGGGAAAATGATAATCACTTGGTAATGGAAAGGAAAAACTTATAGTATATCAACAACACACTTATTGCAAGAGAAAAATGTTATAAACACAAGAATCTCATGTTTTAGAAATTTTCAACCAATATGTAAGTAATTGCTCAATCACATCCACTATTCTACCAAAGAGATCTAGTGCTCATTGTACTATTCTGCCAAAGAGATCTAGTACTACTTTGAGGTCCACTATTCTACTAAAGAGATTTAGTGATCATTGTACTATTATGCCAAAGAGATTTAGTACTACTGTTCAAGGCACTATTCTACCAAAAAGATTTAGTGCTCATTACATGTTGGTTCAGTTACATTTAGTTCTTGGTGATCATATTCATAACTATAGGAAAACATGCAACACATATTTCTAAACTAGAAATTATATATACTCATAGGATTACTTCATTACATTTATACATTACGAACAAGGAACATAATGACCAAGTGGGAGGTAATGGCATACCTTCTACTTAGAAGTGGGGAGTCCTGAGATGCTCCTCGCTGGTACCTTTGATTTCCTGAAATTATTGGAGATTTGGTATTTATTAGTTATATTGTTCAAATCACCATTATTCTAAAGAGTATATAAAAGGCCCTTTTATAGTGTTGGAGTCATGAGAGTTGAGTACGAGTCTTAGAGCATGGATTTGAGTTCAAGATTAGTAGTGTCACATCATAGTAGGGTTATAAGGTCAAAATCATGGTCTTTAGATCATGTTGACTAATTATGCACATATTGATAAGTCAAAATAGGGAAAAGAGGGATAATTAGGTTTGATTGATAATTGAGTCATAATATTTGGATCTAATCATTCCATAAATATATAGATGCAAGAAGATGATGATCACATGTTTTTGGTGATTTAATTAGGTTCGAGTATTTTCTAAATAATTAAACAAGATATAATCATATTTGAGCATGAGCAATTGTTACTGTCATATTTAAGGTCAACAAATGTTAGATTCATGATTTTCGTATTTTTATGTTCAAAATAGAGTACTTGTTTGTATTTTTCTGACACTCCTATGATTTATAACGAATTTCGTAAAATTAGGTTATTTACTGAATTTTGAGTCAATAAAATGAAATCTAGAAAAGTGTGCACCGTTGGATGATCAGATCCAACGGTCGAGATCTCGCATGCGTAGATTTCAAGGGATACAAGATAACTAAGGTGGATGACTTACTTGGCGGGCTGTGGTTTGTCCAACTAAGCTGAGTGGGTCCCTCCTTCCCCTTGCTCAAAGTTCACAGCAGACAAGGAAGGTGAAGTCCGGCGAGCTCGTGTCGGTGGAGGGAGCTTCTTCGTGTACAGGCGAAGGCTAGAGCAGGTTCATGGAGTCCTTCCACAGCTGGACGACCGGTCTCTAGGGCGTGGCTCCTCCTGAGACGCCGGGTTGGCTAGAAGCCCGGCGAGCTGCACAGCTCACGGCAGAGGGAGAGGATAGCGGGACCAGCAGGCGATGGAGCTTCAGAGTGAGGGACCATTGAGGTGGGTGGAGGTCCCTCGGAGCTTGGGGAGCATTCAATTGGGTACGAGTAGGCCGGTAGGAGCCTAGTCCAGTAGCTCGGCGGCTGCGGGCAGGCTGAGAGGAAGAGTTTGAGGGCGGAGCGATTTGAGCTTGCTTCGGACGAATTGAAGGCAAGGGTGGACTAAAGAGGTGCCCACAGAGCTATGAGGGGGTTTATATGGACAGGAGAGGGTCTAAGCGCGAGAAGACCGATTCAAGTTGGGCGCGCTAGAGTCAGTTCCCACGGGTGGCAGTCGTGGGAGTGGTTCTGGTCATCAGCGCGGGTCGTGCGAGGGGTCAGCAGGTTCATGGAGACGAGGTGTGAGGTGTTGACGTGGTTGGTTCCTCGCGGAGTGGGTCAGAACGAGGAAGAGTGGTCAAGGTTGTGGACTCGTGGCTGTGGCCACGACATTTCGAGTTGAGCGGAGGTTAGAGATGACTCTCTGGCCGTCTGATCTATCTCGGATGCCATCGGATGGTTGAGATGACTCCATGAGGTCAGTCCACAGATCACTGACTTAGGCTCCGCGTGACAGGGTAAAAATACCCTTGAATTGATCAAAACATTGGGTTGCATAAAGATGCAATTTAAAAGGAATGAAACATTATAAAAGCTTTGAAAATTCGTAGAGAGGGCTAGGAATGTCCAATTGACATGATATTTGAAGCATAGCTCCACATTAACGATCCTTAGATGTTGGAAAAGTTTGGGCTCGAGATTCCAATCTTTGAGTGATCAATTAACCTTTAGGTGAATTAGGGTTTTGAATTAGATTAAAGTGAAGAAATCAAGGTAATAAAGGAAAGAGAAAAACCACTATATCACATTCTTACTGTCATAGATATAGACATGATGGAAAGTAAGAGGCGAGGAGGAGGGTTGGAGCTGGTATGTGGTGCTTCTTGGAGTTCATGGTGCTTTTGGGCATAGGGGAAGGAGAAGAAGGTAGGGCGGCTAGGGTTCTTGGCACAAGGAAGAGGAGGGGGAGAAACAACCACCGAGGAGCTTGCATTATGCAACGTTGATGTCGTGCAAAGCAGACTAAGGGTAGGCTTGTTGTTGGGCATAGGAAGTAGAGAGCATCGTGGAGAAGGAGTGTGTTGTTGCTTCCTCTCTGTTAGATATTGGCTGTTTGGATGAGGGTAGACGATCATGGTTAGGGTTATCAGGAGAGGGAATGATGGGCGGAGGAGAAAGAGGAGATTCATGCTGAGGGAGAGAGGAAGTAACAGAAGGGGAAGGAAGACAACTAGGGGAGAGAAGGAGAAACACCCATTGTTATAGCAGTCATGGTCCTCATGAGAGAGACTACTTGCGGATGAGTAGGTGTTACATGGTTGGGGGGTTAAGTAGAAAAAGGGAAATAAGTGTAATTATTGAAAATGTAATAATGTGATTGAAGTTTAAATCTTCAATTGATAGATTGAATGACCAAATGGTGTTCGATTAACATAAAAACGTATATATAATATAATTATGATGTTCTGAACCCAATTTTATCATAAATATCTTCTCTTAAAAATGTTTAGTATTTTATCTCTTTATTTGATTGATAAAAACACATTTAATACATTTATATTCCTTTTAATTAATTTGAAATACTATTTTGTATTTTAATTATTTCCTTTCATCCTTGGATTTAATAAGAATCTAGAGTGACAAACTAAGGTCAGAGCTATTTGATTAGTGAATTCATATATCATACTACCAATAGAGACATAATTAAGTAATTAACCATTAACATCACATAATGGTTATTCGATGAAATATTGTATTTTCTTGATTCTAGTTACAATTATTTTATCTAATTTTTTGACATACAATTTAAAGTTATATAACACAAATGGTCCCAAGCAGGGGTATGTGTGAGCTGGTTTGGAGATTCGAGTATGTTACAATCCTGGTGTGAAGAACCATGAAGGCAATGAGATGATTTCCTCCAGTAGAAGCAACCTAAACAACAAGAAAACACTTGAACGTGAGAGCAAGGGATCACCCACTTTGTGGACAAGATCCAAAGAGGGAGGAGAAGTGGTGTTCTGGGGTTTGAAGGAACTAAGGGGGCTGATTTTTTCTTGAAAAAAATGTTATAGCTGGGATTGGAACCCGGTTCACTAGAAACAAACTAAGAAACACAAATCACTCTAGCTACAAACTTTGTTTATTCATATTTAGTACATTAATGTATATATCATGTGTTATATTTTCCATAAGATTATAATTAATTTTTTATTTTTGGATCTTGGAGAGGGGGGCCAGAGCACCCCTACACCCCCCTCTAGATTCACCCCCAAGTATAAGGAAGGGAACTTACCCATGTCTCATGGAAAGTATTTCTATGCAATTGTCCCAAATCTTTGGAAGAAAGTGATTGCATCAGTAGCATTCCATATTCATCCACAATTTGATCTATCATGTATGCAATGTTATGTATACATCCAAACATCTCATATGCCTTAAGAATAATGAGCAGATATCAGGCAACCCCAGATGAAGCTCATTAGACTATAGTAAGGCAGACCCAGGTGAAGCTCATTGCACTATCCTAACTACTTGAGAAGAACTAAAGATGATTTCTTGATATGTGTAGGTGAGGAATAGTTGGTTGTACAAGATTAAACTGAAGCAATGTTCCAAATTGACAAAGATGATCATCAACTAAAAGTTTGGTTGTCTTTTCCCTTAATTTTGGTTCTATCAGTCAAAAAAGTTCAAAACAAGAAATGGTTGTTGAATCTATAACATAAACTGAATGTATTGTTGCATCATCTGCTACAAAGGAAGATGTATGGATGAAGTTCATCAGTGATCTTAGACTTGTTCCTAACATTGTTGGCATAGTAAAATTGTATTCTGACTACAATGGGGCTATCACACAAGCCAAGGAACCCATATCCCATCAGCATTCCAAGCATATTATTTTGTGCTTCCATCTAATATGAGTTATCATTGGGTGAGGAGATATGAAGATAGCAAGGTACCGACATAGATCTATATTGTTGGTTCATCGACAAAGGTGTTATCGCAGAATGATGGTCATGTTAGATTGTTTGGTATAAGGTAGCTTGGATTTAGTGCAATGGGAGATTGTTGGTGTATATTTCCTAGACACCAATCTTTAGATGATGTCTACAAAGATATGTTGTGCTTTTTATTTGATTAATCTAGGAAAATACAATTTATTGGTTCACATTTAATTGTTGTTATATTGATGTACATAATAAATGTCTTTAGAATTATTCCTTCAAAGCCATGGGACTTGTAAAGAAATTAAGGAAAGACCCAAAAAGTTGAGAGTCATTACCTAATATTCCCAAGGATCTAGATTTAGCATATAACAAGTAATAGTAAATAATTTCCATAAATTCAAATATTGTTTACAAAATGCTCCTTTAGGGAGTAGCATGAGTTTCTATCATCAGAACTGTACATATGAGAAGAAGTATCTATCTAATCCTCTTTAGCTTTTTAATCTAATTCATCATATCTTGACATCATCATGTTGGGAAATATGGCTACAGAGCAGGCAGTGGAAACAAAAAATTTATCTACCATATTCCTCATAACCATTGGATTGTGCCAATAAATTTTAGATGGAAAAGATGGTTTCGAGGATATAACTAGACCTGAAGAATGTCCAACAACAATCCTCTTCATTGTAGTTGCACAACTCTGACTGGTGGTTGCCACGTGACTTGTCTGACTACTCCTCCACAGACTACAAACTCGAACGTCATCTTCTATAGCAACTTCTCTCATCACAAACTATCGGTTGACGATGCCCTCCAGATAATGGCCTCCCACCTCTAGAAAAGTCGACATAGACCACCTAGAACTCCCGTCATCCTACTAGAATAGACAGGAAGGAGTTGTTCCCCCCATTAGCATACTAGTCACCAACTTGCTCTCCCACAACAATGTTCTCAGTTGTTCTCTCCCTTGCTATCCCTCCCTAGTTGGGTAGGACTTTCTTGGGCTCTCTTAGTTACCACAACCAGAGAGGACAACAATTGTCAGAGAAATTGATTCCCAATTATTTGTGTTGTACTCATGGAAGCCCCCAGTACCCCTCTATTTATAGGAGGGGTTAGGGTATGGGTTCCCAGACTATGCGTCGGTGGAAGAGATCGAAAGATCTTGAATTTTCACAACCTGCAACCATCAAAACGGCCATCTGGCACACTAGGTGGTCGTTAAGCACATGAGACAATCATCTCGTACTACGAGGCGGTCATTTTATAGTTTCCCAATCGCATATGAAATTGGCAATTTGTTTCCCATTAATGCCAAGCAACAATTCCTTGTACAACAAGTAATTTTCAATCGAAATGCATATAGAAAGTATCAAGAACCTTCCTTTGGCTGACCTAGCCAGTCTCACCCATGTGAGATGACCATCTCGGTCACCTAGATGGTCATCTAGTAACCCAAGTAGAGTTAGTCGATTTGGTTGGTTGACACTTTATCCAATTTCAACTTGAATCAGTGTGACACTTCCAAATGCCCATCTCAACCCTTAAGATGATCATTTGGCACTCTAGACGGTCATCTCACTCAGTGATATGTGTGTTTGGAAGTGATGTCATCCTAATTTGTTATGTGAATCAATTACCTAAATATTTTAGCAATTAATTCAATTGTCATTCAAGATAAAACTCCTCTTCGAGGTCGAGACCTATGTGTATGGCCCTATAGGTCCCATATCACGTTGGCAGTGAATGACCATAACAACTTATGACATCACAAGCATTGAGCGGTGCCTAGTCACACATCAATGCTACCCAAGTAAATGGAAAGTTAAAGAACAACTTCAACCAACAATCTATGTATAGTGCTACAGTGTTTGTATTGTTCCTTTGTCGTTGATGTTCAGATTGAACTCGAGGCATGGAGTAGTCATCCTCTTCATCATTCAATCTTCTTTCTTTAATCCAAGCAGACTTTTTGAGATATATGTAAGTTTAATATCACATATTGACTCACATGTGAATGGCCATGCATTTCTCAGTTTTGGTAATCAAGAGGCCTAGAACATCAAATTCCTATAAGAGGGACAAATCTCATTTCTATGACTTGCAATCTATCCCCATATGTCAAAGTCACCCAATAACCACATTTATAACAACCCATGTTTTAGGACTACGTTTGATGATGTCAAAGAGTACCCAATGACATGTGATGAGTGCACCAATCTCATATCTAAGAACCAAAACCACCCCCATCACTGTGAGAGGTGACTATGACTTCCATGATGATGGCTTCCATGTGTTAGTCTCATAATAGGTTTGTCCAATACACTATTCTCTAGGATGTATATGTGCGCTTGGTTTGAGATAGCCTTATCATGACTAATGAGATTCTTTCATCAACTAACTCACACTCTGATTTTATGTGTCACTGTTGTCTATCAACCTTCCAGAATGACAACAGACATGGACATAATAAGAATATGTATATGCACTCTTAACATCCGTATAATCTCATTTCTCCAAGTCATATACTTGAAAACATTCATCATTGAGTATTACTATTCTCTAGACATTTATAATGTTACATCATGATCTCATAAGTGAATTAAACAAAATAAATTCCAAGCATGCCTTTATTTATTAATCAAATCAATTAGAAGTTATGCCATTAAAATCATCATATGGTTGGCTCTTTGGGAATACATACCAATAGGCTCCCACTTGCACTTAGAGCCAATCACCCGTGAATTGAATTCCAACTCATCTAACATGATCATCATGCTTCTTCTATGAAAATGCATGTCAAGGGGGAAACAACATTATTCTTAATTGGTACTCTACAAATCTTTATATCTCCTCATTGTATGATCTCTCATATGAGATGGAATTGCCTTTGTATATGCTTTGAGTGTTGATGTGATATGGCTTCCTTCGCTTGTGCAATAGCTCCATTGTTGTCACAATATAGCTCGATTACGTCATTGATGCTTGGAACGGCCCCAACTCCAAGTTCTATAATGAACTTTTTGATCCATACAACCTCCTTCATTACATTCGATGCAGCAATATACTCAGCCTCTATTGTAGAATGACAACTATCTCTTTCTTGGAACTCTTCTAGCTTACAACTCTATTTTTTAAGCAAACCATGAATCCTGGTTGCGATTTGTAATCATCTTTGTCAGTCTAGAAGCTTCCATTGGTGTAACCTTTTACCACCAACTTTTCCTCTCTGTCGTAGACCAATAACTGATCCTTAGTTCTTCTCAAGTACTTGAGGATGTTCTTCACAGTTGTCCAGTGAGCATCACCTAGTTTTGACTGATATTTTCTCATCATGATCAAGGCATACAAGATGTCTAGAGGGTTACACAACATTGAGTACACAATTGACCCAATTGCTGAGGCATATGGAATTAAACTCATGTGTTCCCTTTCTTCACAAGAACTGGAACATTAAACTTTAGAGATGGTCACTCCATGAAACACTAGCACGTTTTCTCTCTTTGAGTTCTCCACGCTAAACCACTACAACACCTTGTCGATGTATGTTCTCTGACTTAGTCCAAGAAGCCTTCTGGATCTATCTCTATATATCTTTATCCCCAAGATATAGAATGATTCTCCCAAGTCTTTCATACATATATCCAATCCATGTATTTACCTTTTGTAAAGTAGGGATGTCATTCCCCATCTATAGTATGGAGTTGGTGTATCTGGTGGGGCAGAGGCTATCTTGCATAGTGTCAACAGGGTGTTGAATGCGCGACACAACGTTGGTTCCCTTTCCATGCTTACACTGGATTTTTCTAATGCATTCAACCTGGTTGATAGGTATTCTTTACTCGGTGAGGTGAGATCAAGGTGTCCATCCATTTCCTTGTGGGTGGAGTTCTTGTATGGTCAGGCAGCTAGGTTATACCTTGGGGACAGACATATTTGGTCATCTACAGGAGTGCAACAAGGTGATCCTTTGGGCCCTCTACTCTTCTCTCTTATACTGCATCTGCTTATCTATCATATCAGAGACAACTGCAGACTTCTTCTTCATGCATGGTATCTTGATGATGGAACAGTCATTGGAGACACTAAGGAGGTGGTGAAGGTTCTGGATATCATTTAGCAGTGTGGATCAGATCTAGGTTTGATTTTAAATATCCATAAAATAGAGATTTTTTGGCCTACATGTGATGGTAGAAAGCTTCAAAATGAGTTTTTCCCGAAAGATATTGGGAGACCTTTATTTGGAGTGAAGCTTCTTGGAGGAGCTATTAGTAAAGATAACAATTTTATTAGAGGTTTGGCTATGGAGAGGGCTTCGAAGGATATTAAGTTGATGCATTTTCTTCCCCAGTTAGGTGATCCTCAGAGTGAGCTCCTCTTACTTCGTTCGTGTATGGGAATTGCAAAGCTTCTATTTGGCTTGAGGACTTGTCAACCTAGGTACATGGAAGAGGCAACATCATGTTTTGATAGAGAGTTGCGAGCATCTATTGAAGACATTGCAGTCTGTGGAGGTCCCTTTTTTGGGGACTTCCAATGGAGGTTGGCTTCCTTTCTGATCCATCTTGGTGGCTTGGGACTTAGTTCAGCTGTTGAAGCTTCTTCGTATGCTTTTGTGGCATCTAGGGCCCAATCTTGGGTGCTTCAGGATCACATCTTGCAAGGTAGTGGGATTCACAGTATGGACACTGACTTTGATTTCGCCCTAGATCATCTTTGTGTCATGATTCCTTCCTTTGATCTCAGTTATTTTTCTAAAAAAGATATCGTCCCCCCAAAGGCACAAAATGCTTTGGCGAGTGCTCTTTTTAGTAAAATAATTGAGGATATGGAAGTTAAGTTTGCTATGACCATTCGACAAAAGGCAGTTTTTGAGTGTCTACAAGCTGATCATGCTCAAGATTTTCTTCTTACTATTCCTATTGATGGACTTGGTCTGCACATGTCCCCAATGGAGTATCATAGTATCCTCAAATATCGTCTCATGATTCCCTTGTTTCATGTCAACGAGATATGTCCAGTTTGTCATAAGGCATGTTTGGACTCTTTTGGGGAGCATGTGGTTCATTTCATGGAACTTCTAGGTTTTAAGTACAAACATGATCTTGTTAGAGATGTTCTCTTTGATGTTCTTAGACGTGCTGGTGTTGCTGCTAAGAAAGAGGCACCGATGAACTTTCTAACTGATCCACAAGAGGGGAAGTCGACACTTAGACCTATTGATGTTTTGGTTTTTGGATGGATAGGGGGAAAACATGCATGTGTGGATCTGACAGGGGTTTCTCCGTTAGTGAGATTGAGAAGTGGGACTTTTACAGCAGGACATGTTGTTCTTAAAGCTGCTTCAGCCAAAGTAGCCAAGCATGAGAAAGCATGTATTGAGAATCAACACGCATTTATCCGGTTTGCTTTTGATACTTTTGGATTCTTAGCACCAGCAGCTGTGGAGCTTTCTGAAGAGGGTCCAAAAAGTTATGAATAGTAATGTAATGTCTCCTAAGTGTATGGATGTAGTGTTTCAAAGGATTGGCTTTGCCATCTAGAAAGGACTAGCGGCGCAGCTTGTTGCCCGCTTGTCTCCTGTTTTGATGTAATTGATCGAATTATGTATGTCATCTACATACACTATGAGGAATTTCACTATGGTCCCATTAGCCTTCTTGTACACACAAGGTTCATATTCATTTTGAATAAATCCAAACTCTTTGACTATCTCATCAAAATGAAGATTCTAGCTCCAAGATGCTTACTTCAATCCATGGATTGACCTTTATAGGTTACAGATGCATTTACATCCTTTGAATTTATAAAACCCTTAGGTTGTGTCATGTATACATCCTCAAGAAGATTCCCATTAAGGAATGTAGTTTTAAGATCCATATGCCAAATTTCATTGCCACAATAAGCTGCAATAGCAAGCATGATCCTGACAGATTTAACCATGTCCATTGGAGAAAAGGTTTCATCATAGTCAACACCTTGAACTTGTCTGAAACCCTTTTCTACCAATCTTCCCTTATAGGTTTGTAATTTACCATACATATCGGTCTTCTTCTTAAAAATCCACTTTCACCCTATAGGTTCTACCCCTTCAGATGGATCCACCAAAGTCCATACTTTGTTGGTATACATGGATTCCATCTCATATCTCATGGCTCAAGCCATTTCTCAGACTCTGGTCCCTCAATAGCATCTTAATAGGATATTGGCTCATCATCTATGACCAATTCACTACCTTCCTAAATTACAAGATATCCAAATCTTTTAGGCTCAAGGTGTTTCGTATTAGATCTATGAGGTTCCTGTGTTACTTGAGGAATTTGAGACTCCACAACATCTTGTGATTCTCTTTTTTTCCACTATTCATATATCAGTTCAATGTTTTCTTGTTGGTCTCGAACCTCTTCAAGTTTCAATTTTCTCCCACTGATTCCTTTGGGAATGAAATACATCTTATGGAATGCAGCATCCTGGGCAAGAAACACTTTTCTCAGATAGGGAATAAAAGTAATATCCACTTATTTCTTTAGGATATCTAACAAAATAATATTTATCAGATTTAGGACCAAACATATCAGAAAACATTCTTTTAGCATAAGCTTCGCATCACCAAATTATCCTAAAAGACATTTTGGGACGTTTACCATGCCATATCTCATATGGTGTCTTTTGAACTGATTTAAATGGTACTCAGTTTAGTGTATACACAGTAGTATGTAGAGCAAAACCCTAGAAGGTAGTCGGAAACTCGGCTAAACTCATCATTGATCATACCATTTCTAGCAATGTGTGATTCCTTCCTTTTGACACATTATGCTGAGGTGTTCCAGGTGGAGTCCATTGGGATACAATCCCATGGGCTCTAAAAAGGTTCTCAGACTCTTAGTTTAAGTATTCTCCACCTTGATCCGAATGAAGTTCCTTAATAATTTTACAAAGTTGGTTATGTGCTTCATTCATAAACACCTTGAACATGTCAAGAGTTTCTGACTTATGTTTTATTATATAAACATAGCCATACCTACTAAAGTCATCGGTGAAGGTAATGAAATATTGATACCCACCTCTAGAGGTTGTTCTAAAAGGTCCAAACACATCAATATGTATGAGTCCTAATAGATCACTAGACCTTTCATTGTTACTAGTGAAAGGAGTCTTAGCCATCTTTCCCAACAAACAAGATTCACATGTCTCTATTGATTTTAAATAAAAAGAGTCTACATAACCATCCTTATGGAGTCTAGCTATGAAACTCTCATTTATGTTCCCCAGACGACAATGCCAAAGGTATGTTTTTTTTTTAGTTGTTGAGTTTTAGCCTTTTGGTGTTTACGTTATAAACATCTATCTTTAGATCTAACAAATATAGACCATAAGACATTGGAGCACTACCATAAAAGATCCCATCTTTTGAAATAGAACATTGACTATTTTTCGTATGGAATTCAAATGCATCCTTGTCCATACAAGATACATAAATGATGTTTCTATTTATAGAAGGTACATAATAGCATTTCTTTAACTCTATTACAAGCCCTATCGGTAGAGATATACTATATGTTCCAACTGCATTGGCCACAACTCTTGCGCCATTAGCAACTTGCAGTTCCACCTTGCCTTTTCTAAAAGGCCTACTTCCTTTCAGATCATCCATATGAGAACATTTGTGAGATCCACATCCAATATCTAGTACCCATGAAGATAAAGTAGACAGGTTTATCTTAATAATGTATATACCTGAAGTGGAGATCACCATCCCCATCTTCTTCTTCCTGAATTCCTTCAAGTACAAAGGTTGCGATCCTCTTGTACTTTTCTTTCTCCTTATCTTGAGTGTTGATGATTTGGATTTAGGCTCAACCTTGGAACTCATCATGGTCTTGATTTGATCCTTAGACTCGGCTCCACTACTCATCATCACAAGCTTGTCCTTCTTCAATTTTGCATCAGCATGAATCAACATGGCAAGCAAGTCTGACATCTATCCAGCCGTACTAATCACATGATAACATGAAATAAAGCGGCTATATGATTTTGTCATTGTCTTTATAATCATATCAGTGGACAACTCTTGGCTCAAGGTGAATCCCAATTCTTCACGATGATACACATGTCTAATCATATTGAGCACATGTTCTTCTACTGATGTTCCCTCTGTCATCCTAGATTCAAGCAACACCTTTAGGATATCATCTCTTTCTTGCTTTGCAAGACCAAATGTCACTTTCTTAAGATGTTTTACCATTTCAAGAACACTCATGTCTTCGCATCGCTCATGCAACTCATAGTTCATGCAACTAAGCATAAGGTACTTTATCTCTAAGGCATCATTGGCATGCTTCCAATAAGCATCCACTTGTGCCCTAGGTGCATCAGGAGCAGGTATTTCTGGCACTAGTTTGTAAAAGATGTAGAGTTTGCACTCTTCATTGAGAACCCTTCTCAAACTCCAAAACCAATCATGAAATTTGTCCCATCAAGTTTGTCCTTCTTCAGGACCAATCATAATATGAATTTGTTCGTCATTTGATTCTACAAGAGAAATTTTTCACTTCTAAAAAAAATTGATTTGATTTGATTTGAAAATTTTGACGATATTAATTACATCTTTAATTATTATTGCTCCCACTATTTTATTCAAATTGATAACCCTCAATATGAATTCAGAATATTGTAGCGTACAATGTTCTAGAGGGCCAGATCCAAGATAATTCGATTGTGGCCCGATCAACACCACAAAACACAGTCAACCATCAAGGTAGGCAACTCTTTTCTATTGCATCATATGCAATTCTAGATAGATGATATGTGCAACTCCTTGCCATAATCATATGCATGCTTATGGGCCCAGACGCTCTCCCACCAGTCAAGCCTGACCTAAAAGCCAACATGATAATAATACACCCTACAGAGGTGAAACCTACACTATTACCATCACAGCTCTATGAGATAGATGACACACCACACAAAGGCATAACTTACGCTTGGTCGATCAAGCTTTTCATGTGTGCCACTTTTATAAAGTATCTAAGACTTTGATATTTTATTTGAGGGACTTTGTATTTACAAATACATATACTTTACCCAATCACCAAATATATAGTACGTATCATCTACATGCTATATCCCACAATGAAAACATGCAATAAACAAAAGCGATGGTTATGGCAAGCCTAATATAATTCCTTACAGCCATAAGGAATTACCACATATAGGTCTGCATCTCATGAAGAAACATGTTGTTGTTGAAGATCCTTGCTTGAAAATCCAGGTTGATCGATTCAATCCTTGAACCGATTGGCTCGCCTCCTGGCTGGTTGTTAGGTCATCTCACCAGTCGTCTAGTTCTATCGGTCCATAAACTGTTGGCTCCTCCAACTGATATGGTTGACCAGTCAATCAACTTATCTCGTCCACCTGGTCCTCCTTGGTCCTCCATCAAGTTGTATCATCTTTGAGGTGTCATCTTCTTCGTCATCAACAAGAAAGTAAACTATCCTACTTTTATAGCATTATAGAGAAACCTCAAGCTACATTCGCGAGGAACAAAGGTAGGATAGAATTAACATAACATTTGGAAGATAAGATAGAGGCTCAGTACACAGATTGAGATATAAGGATAAACCATCCACACAACCATGCACACATAATAGGAGTTATTTGCCATAACCATGCTACACATCTACCATCAAACAGCTTCTAGGGAAATGCGTGTAAATTGCATATATATATATATATATATATGTGTGTATATATATGTGTATATATATATGTATATTTATATATATTAGTTTGGGATTATCGTGGCATTGTATTTGAGAAGATATTATTCACATTTCATGCAATAATAGAACAATAGACACCAAAATTTGATCATATGCATTATCCCATAATATAGTAGATTGGTGTTGGCTCTGATACCACTATTAGGAAATATGTCTACAGAGCAGGCAGCAGAAACAAAAAATTTATCTACCATATTCCTCATAACCAACAGATCGTGTCAAAAACTATAAGATAGAAAGGATGGTTTCGAGGATATACCTGGTCCATGAGCAAGTCTAGAGAGAATCCTCATCATTGTAGTTGCACAACTCTGACTCCTAGTTGCATTGGGACTCGTCTGACTACTCCTCCATGGAAATGAAACTCAAACATCGTCTTCTACTACTCTCGTCACGGATTGTTGGTTGATGATGCCCTCCTAGTGGCAGACAATGGCCTCCCACCTCTAGAGAAGTCCATACTAACCGCCTAGAAATCATGTCGTTCTTCTAGAATAGACAGGAAGGAGTTGTCCCTCCCGTTGGTGTACTAGTCACCAACTTTCTCTCCAATAACAATGATCACAGTATCTAAATCCTAAGGTGTAACAATCATATTCAAAATACTAATCACGATTTAGCGTAGGGTTTAGGTTTCCCTAGCATCCTATTTCCCATGTTCAACAACCGTAATTCATATTAGGTGTAATCAAGCTGTCAAAACTACCATGGTATTGCATCATGAACACTTATATAAGATTATGTGCCTTAAGGCCATAGCAAGTTACATTGTTAATGTTCAAAATCCTAATTACACATGTTGATTATTATTGATCTAGAAAACTTGATTATTCATAAACCTTATCATCATCATCTTAGACCTCATTGTAGTCAACTATATCAATTTATATGGAAAAGTAAACTTTTTCAGTATGCTCAACATGTTAATTATTTGATCTAAGATTTCTATGTATTAGTCATTATGTAATCATGCATTAGCCCTAGTTTTGGAATTAGGATCAGATCTAGGTCAGAATATTGTTTTATTTTTATTCTACTTATTCTCCCGGTCAATTTGATATATAGTTCATCTATATTTGGGTAATCCTAGAAATTACCATGATTTAAATAATATCAACATCTACACCTCAAACAAGGGGTGACATGGAGGCTCCTTCCATGGAGACTCAGAACGAAAGGGATGAGAGGGAAAGCACTTCTGAAGATCATGGGCTTCTATGTCATTATGGAAAGCCCCATTTTATGAGATACAATGAGACCATCACGGATGAGGAAGTGCATTTCCATTATGAGGGGAGAAAGATTTGCTACTGCACTATTGTGGAAGGATGCACATCAAGGAAGGTGGGGATTGGGGTAGTCCATCTTCTCTTTGTACCACTTCTTATATAGCATAAGGGTTGGAGAATAATGGGTCTAGTTCCATAAAAGTTTCCTCATGCAATTAGCAAGGCATCATTCTAGGAAAGTATATACTTTCCTTATAATAACAATCTCATATATTTTTCTTTATATATATTAACTAAATTCCTCCCTCCTGTCCTTATAATAACAATCTCATATATTTTTCTTTATAAAGGAAACCATCCTTCATACCATTATTTTGGAAAAAACTTTATTCATACTATTACCTTCCATTGGGAAAACAAAAATTCCTTCCTTATTCCCTTATGTATTCCCCTATATGTCTGAAATTTGGTGTCCAACACAAAACAAAAAAACATTACAAATAAATCACCTAGGCCACAAGATATATTATCATCATCTCTATTTTCTTCTAGGATTATATATCATTTTTATCCATCACATAAATTTATCTTGGGTGTTTATCATGAGCACAAAATACTTATTTCCCTATTTGATATCCGAGGGACCCCTTTTTAAACCTTTTTTGTGAAAATTAAGTAATTCATATCTCTCTCGTATTTACTCAGATTGGTCCAAAATTAGATATTTTCTTCATAATTTTATCATATCGTATTGTACCAAATTTGGTGTCAAAAGCATACATTTAAATACCCTTTCTCTCTCTTCAAATAAGGGAAACAACATTTGATTATTACAAGAAAGTCCCTCTTCCTTCCTGATTTTCCAGATGCTACTAGGAGTGCCTTTTTGCTATGGAACTTGAAGATAAATTCATTAATATTTTCTAAACTTATCTTATTTTCTTGGGATTTATTGGGCTAAATTTCACAGGTGAAACGTGCTCTTTATGTATTTCTTTAAAACAATTACCATTATCACATTAAAAGTCCTTTTTCTTTCAATTTCTAGGGTTATCTTATCATCTTTACGTATTCCAAAAACCAGACCAAATTATCCTTATTTGATACCTTAAACTTGTGTTGTGAGACATGCTTAGCTAATTATTTCCGTCAATTATCTAATTAAAAGATTATCTTATGATATTTTGAAAACTTGTTTATTATTCCACAATTCCATTTTCTAACAAATCATAAAGTTGTCATCCTTTATTTATGCATGAAATCTCTTATTTCTTAATCTTATGTCCCAAGGACCTGTTTGCAAAACAAATAGTCCCAAAAGGCCCCACTTGGGCCATGGGTTGCACCCATGGCACAAAGTGATTGATATTATTATTCTTTCAATTATAATTTAGGAATTTAGTTCAAGCCTTATATTTATATATTTTAATTTTACTAAAATTTGAGGATATTACAGGACTTAAAGTGCATGACATGAACATTATGGTCCTATGGATTCTAAAACAATATTCTTAAAACACCCTAATCAAGTATTATTATAGATTGGACAACAATAACGCATGTGAGACTAGTATGTGTGGGGACTAGTGATCATGTCTCGTGGGTCATAGGTACTAGATACCAACTCAGACACATAGGTACTTTTTAGAGAACAAATGCACTGGATAGACCCGCCTTGATAGTTATTCATGGACTATTATCTTATAGTGATAATCAACACTCAAATGTGAAAGTGGTGTATGGTCCTTCAATCTGAAGTCACTACAATGGTGATATGACAATATCCATGCTTTGACACTGCCCAACATGATCCTGAAGAAGGTTTCCATGAAGGTATTGTTTGAGGGTGATGATAATCATGATATCCATTATGAGAAGTATAAAAGGAATTTGTCCCTCCCATAAGATGACAATGATATCCAAGGCCTCTTGATAAGTGACACTAGATAAATGTGTGGCCATGCTCATGTGAGTCTTTTGGTATGTATGCCTTGAGAGACAATCATATGATGATTTTAATGTGGCATAATCTAATTCATTTGATAATAATAAAAGCAATTCCATCTATTATGTTTTGTTTAGTTATGAGATAATGATATAACATGATAGATGTTTAAAGAATGATGTTACTCGATCACATGTATCTTTAGGTTTAGGACCTAAACAATGAGATTATATGTATGATAAGAGTATGTACATTCTTTTTATGTCCCTAGTTATATATTATTGTGGAAGCTAAATAGAGAACAATAATACATAAGACTAGATGATGTGTTGATTAATGACAGAGTCTCATTAGTCATGATATTTGATATCAATTCAAACATATAGGTAATTGTTAGAGAACAGTATACGAGGAAGACCCACCTTGAATGTGATATGTGAAACCATTGCATGATAGTTAGAATCATCTATCAAAGTGATAGTGGTCATTTGTAGTTCTTAGACCTGAAGTCACTACACTTATCACATTTCGTTCGATGAACTTTGACACCATCCAATGTAACCTTGAATAAGAGTTTCCATAAAGGTAGTGCATGGGTACGTTGTGAAACATGCCTATAGTAAGTTTTCACCTTAGAGTTGACATATGATGAATGTTTGATTTAAGATCATAATAATTTCATAATTAGAAATAAAATTTGTCAACATTTTGCTGAATTGTCTATTGAGAAGATACTAGAGCAATAAGTTGAAGTGATGATGTCTAGAAAGGGTCAGAGCTTGGGGTCTGGCAATATTTTCCTCCGCCCCACTAGCTTGGTAATGATGACTCCTGAGCTCATATGACTTGGCATGGCCTGATCTGATACAAACATCTTGAAATAGTCTATCTTTGGGCATGTTGCCTAATTTTTGAATACCTTAGGAAAACCATAAGTGATGATTTGATCTCTTACACAAAAATCATCCTTAAATACCTTATACTCCTATGTTTAGGGTTTAGTGTACTCTATGTTACACCCTGAAACTTGGTTAGTAAATCCTTTTACTGTTGAGTTTTATGTACCCTTTTACCCTTAGCTTAGTTTGACTCTTTTAAGGGGTGGAGTGAGGGTAATGGTGTTAGTACTCTATTTGGTTATGCAAATCTGATTTCGAGGACGAAATCCCTTTTTAGGGGGATGGAATCCCAATTAAAGAAAAATCAAATACCTTTAGAGTTAGAAACCCTATCTATGTGGACATATGTACATAATAACTTATGTGAACAAGAATTTACCAAACACATTATACTTGTAATTCAACTTGTTTGTTTATACACACGTGTATATGTAGTAAGTCATATAGAGATAGGTCATATGCTTGAACCTTCACATATTATTGATGAACATAATAATGAGTTACTCATTACTAATTGTGAATATACATAACGTTGACTATGCCACGCTAATGGTAAAATGTGTATGGATAATGCACCCTAAGGATGCTTTAATATGTAATGATCATGTTGACCTAAACCCTAATATGTAATCATCTAGCTTTGACAACATATAAATATATATATCCTTAATGCCTTTCATGATACAATAGTGACATTAGGTGTCGTCACATAATATGCCTTGGTGCATGCAAATGGATTATAGTCACAAAGTTATCAATATATGTAAGATATATCACCTTGTTCTCTAATGAACACCTCATCATAACTTGATATATGAATTAATACATTAATGTTTAATGTGTTACATCCTATTCATTAAAAATCATAAAATGACTCAAACATGATAATGAATAATTGGATTCACATAAATATTCATAAATGCCTAATTTGAATTAAAATATGTATAATTTATAATATGAAGTGTGATGTACAAAAATGATTAATGATGTCATTAATATGAGTATGAAAGATGATATGACAATGTGCAATATGGACATTATTTGGAATTATTATAGGCTTAATAACTTGTTGGATAATATTAACTTTTTCTACAAAATAATTTGTGATAATTCTACATGATAGTTTTAAGAGGATAATGGAAAATGAATTCATGTTATTAAGGTTTTTGAACTAATACATTAATTAATGTTGAAATGGTTTAGTAAACCCTAATTGTGCTTAAAACCCTTGATGAGGGAAATACACATGATATAATGTTGAGATGTAATTGTTTTGAATAAAATGTGGCACAAGTGATCGTATAATAAATTTGATGCCTCTTCATGATGGAGATTATTCTAATAAGATAAGAATGTTGATTATGTTGTGTTTGATAAAAGGATATAGGTGTTGGGTTTTAGGGGAGGCAGAGAAGACAGTGGAAACAAAAAAATTTCTCCCCAAACCCAAAACAAGGAAACACGTCAACGTCTATATAATAGGAAAGGATGGTTTGTGGAATTATACCTTGTCCCGAGGCTTGCTCGGCGACAATACCTAACGCCTTGCACGGTCTTCAAAGCCGGTCTTAGACGGTGTCTGTGCAGCTCCTGGACACACTGGGACTGACGACTCCTCCTCTCATCGGGACTGTCGGGGTTGACAGTTGTCCTCCTGAGTGGCAGAAACCTCCCGCCTCTGAAGTAGTCCACACGGACCACCTGGAACTCCAATCTCCTTGTACCACAAGTAATAGGAAGGAGTCACACCCTCCTGTTGACGTACTAGTCACCAACACACTCTTCTGCCTCCAGTTGCAGCTGCAGTTGTCTTTCCCTTGATGCACCTCCCTTTGCGGGTAGCACTTGCTCGGGCTCTCTCTCGATTACCAAAACTAGAGAGAAGGACAACTTTGCAGAGCAACTGGTTGCACTGAGTTGTACTTTGAGAAGCCCCCAATACCCATATATATATAGGAGGGTCATGGGATAGGGTTCTCCATCCCGGGCAATGTGGGACTAAAAGCAGGAGTAGAAGGGTTTGAAATTTTCCACAAAAGCAACCAACTCGCAACCTGAACTGATCGTTTCACAACTGAAATGGTCGGTTGGACACCTCAACCGATCGGTTCACAAGTGAACCGATTGGTTGGTGGTCCTGGTCGGTTCCCGATAGACTTTCTTTCTTTTGTTTCTAATTGGTATCGAATACCAATTCTTGTTCCAATCAAATTGGATAAGTGAAACGCAAGGAAAATTCTCACCAATCCTACTTTCCCAAGTTGCTCGGTTGCACCAGTTGAATCGATCATTTCAACACTTGAAGCAATCGGTTCACCCTGGCCATGAGCTGATCGGTTCAACACTTGAGCTGACCGGTTCACCAAGCTCAGCCGATCGGTTCATCACATGAGCCGATCGGTTGGGAGTGCAGATTGTGCAGAATCAGTCAATTGCAATTTCAATCAATCTGATACTCCAATCAATGTGTCCAACACCTTGAACAATATGATTTTGAGCTATCAATTGATTGAGTGTTTAATTGAACTACTAAACTCCTTTAGTAATCAATCTAAACATTTCTTGTGGACAAAACTCCTCTTCCAGGTTAAATCCTATGTGTGTGACCCTACAGGTCCATTTCACGTTGGCAGTGAAAGTCCATAACATTTATGTCTTCACAAGCAAAGAGCGGTGCCTAGTCACACATCAGTGCTACACAAGTGAAAGTAGAAAGTTGGAGAACAACTTTCAATCCTACAATCCATGAATGGTGTTACAATGAATGTATAATTCCTTTTTCACTGATATCCCGAATGAACTTGAGGCATGGAATAGTCATCCTGTCAACATTCATTCACTTTCTTGATCTTAGAGTAGATTGGAAGAGATATGTTATGACATCAATATCACATACTGATTCACACATGCGTGCACGCCTTTCTCAATCCTACTCATCAAGTGGCCATGGATATCAAACTCCCTCAGGAGAGACAAATCCCATATCTATCACTCATCCCTCAAAAGCCCCATGTGTCAAAGCCACCCAATCATCACCTTTATAACAACCCATGTTTCAGGACTGCGTTTGATGATGTCAAAGTGTGCCCAACGACATGTGTTCAGTGCAGTGATTTCATGTCTAAGATTCACACTCACCACCATCACTGTGAGTATTAACTGTGACTACCATGTCATGGTTCCATGTGTCAAACTCACGGTGGGTCTGTCCAGTACACTTGTTCTCTAACAAGTACCTATGTGTTTGGTTTGATATCTCTATATCATGACTAATGAGATTTTGTCATCAACCAACACCACAATTTAGCCATGTGTGTCATTGTTGTCTATCTACCTTCCACAATGACATCTGACTAGGGACATAACAAGAATGTACAAACTCTTAGCATCTGTATGATCTCATCGTTCAGGTCATGAACCTGAAGGCATACGTCATTGAGTACTGTCATTCTCTTGACATTCAATTTGTTCTATCACTATCTCATATGACTGAACCAGAAAGAATTGGAAGCTTGCCTTTGATGTTTATCAAATCAATCTTAATGTATCCCACCAATCATCCCATGATTGGCTCTCAGGGTAGACATACCAACAGACTCCCACTTGCACTGTGAGCCAATCACCTTTGAATCATATTCATAGTGATTTTCAAACATGTCCCACATGTTACTGTGCTCTAGTGCCAACATAGTGAGTAATGGCAACACCTTGCCAAAGTCAGTATAAATTGCATGTCTCACATCTCTTCGATGTACGTCACACGTATGAGATAGAGTTGCCGTAATATGCGATCTAGTATTCCTTTGCTAACCTTTAGCAACATTGCATGATCAAGGATTCCATACTTGTCATCAATGAGCGGAATATCTATAAGTTCATCTCATGAACTTCCAGATCCATATAGTATCCACTGTTGTTCTTTAACACATAGATACTCGACATTTCCTTTCAAATGATTTCATTGGAACACTTCCAATTATCAACAAACTTTCACTTTTATATATCTTATATATATTTTGCGATTAATTTTCTGTCCTTTCGGAAGTTCGCATCAATGTAACTCTTTACATCAAACTCTTCCTTATTTCCATAGAACTAACATTTATCAAGTTCTTATGGTTTCCAGTAACCCTTACTGGAAGCAGACAGACATCCACTCATCATGTCTCACATACGAGTTAACAGGATGAGCACATCAAATTGTCATGTCATACATACAAGATGATGAATGCATTTTGTTCTTGCCATGCAAGATAATGGGATGATTACATACATGATAGATCTATATCTATTCTTTTTGTTCCCATTCTTCATAAGAATTGGACACTTGGCCTTGGGATACTAACTCCATGTAACATGGACTAATTTTCTCCCACGAAATCTGTGCATGCTGAACTCTTCAGTACAAATTGCCAATGTATGCTTTCTCTTTTCAGGTCAAGAGGTTTTTGAGAACTATCTCTATAGATCTCTATTCCAATCACATAGGAAACATCTCTATCTTCCTTAAAGATAATTTCCACTTTTGTATTTCCATTCTAGAACATTTCCATTTCACATCAACATGTGGAATGTGAACACGCTCCCACTAAATCACAGATCCCTTCTTTATCTTTGACATATGAGTCAAACCCTTTGACTATATTATCAAAGTAAAGATCCAATTCTGAGTTGCTTGTACTCAATCAATCACATTGATTAGTCCATTGTAAGTTATAGACTTCATTTTCCTTAGTGGATTCATAAACCTTATAGGTTGTGTCACGTACACATCCTTGTTTTATTCCTCATAGGAATGCGGTTTTAGTATCCATATGCCAAATGTCTTAGTCATTAAGTTGCAATCAACAAGCATCATCCTTCTCAAAATGTTATCCATGTGTCTTAACGCTTAAGACTCATTTGCACTTATGGATTTCATCCAATGGGTGCTACCATCAAGGTCATACCTTATGGTTCACATGGATATCATATAGGATGTAAACGTCATAAACCATAATTCAGAATTTGATTCCTCATATTCATCTAGATAGTTGACTCATCACATGAACAACTTATCACATAGATAATTGAGGTGTATTTGTTAAAGATATAAGAAATCACAACCCTTGTGATTCTTAATTTGTTTTATTAGTGAGGGGTATTCTTTTATTAAGAAGAATTAAGTTATTTGATAATCATTCTCTAACTCCTTAGAGTATGATTCCTTCTTGATTTGGACATCACCATGCCTTAATCATGATTTCACTATGATACATTATCATAATCACTCATAAGGATCTCAAACATTTGGTCCAAGTATTTCATTCATTGATCTCATCAAGAATTAACACTTTACCAAATTTGTACTTCATCTATGATAATCTTGAACACTTCAAGATATTCATATTGGCATTTCTCTAAACACCATTTGAAGTATTAGCATTTGTTCCAATAGGCATGTAAATACATCACATGTATTACACCTAATAAGATAATCATTCTCCCACTACCATTAGTGAAGGTTGATTAATCATGTCCAAGATATTCATGTCTCTTATTGGTTCTCTAACCAAAAGAGTCTAGATTTATCCATCACATGGAAACTAGAAATGAATTTCTTATGATTTATGCTAATTTGATTGTTTGAGTTATCAATAACTTTTAGGTATCATTTTATCTTATGCATATCAAATACCACAAGATAAACAAGGCATTGCCACAAAGATCACATCTTTATAAATTGAAACATCTCTTTATTGATTGCAATCATTGTCATACAATATGCAAAAATAAAGTGTTTCTATCTATTGGCAAATATGAAATAGCAGTTCATAACTGTATTACATGCCTTTTAGGCTGAAAATAAACTAAAGTACTCCTATCTATGGCGGCAACACTTGCCCCAATTATGAGTGTTACACTTTACATCTTGGTATCATATACCTCAAAAAGTGTTACAAGTTTATTTTCAGGACACCTTTAAGTAGAGACGGCTGTCTCCTCCTTCTTCTTTTGTTCTTCCAGATAGAGAGGACAATTCCTTTTCCAATGTCCTGGCTTTTGACAATGGTGGCAATTGCCTTTCTTGGTCACGCCTCCCTTGGCCTTGAGAGATGAAGTCGTCTTGGGCTCCTGGCTAGCATCAGAACCTTTCTTAGCTTTGCCCTTGCCCTTGCGCTTGGACTTGCCTTTCTTGCTCGTGATCACCATCACAGACTTAGGCTTATCCTTCTTCATCTGTGTCTCGGCTGTCCTCAACATGCCGAACAACTCTGACAGTGGCCTATCAAAGTTGTTCATGTTGTAGTTCATCACAAACTGACTGTAAGATTCTGGCAACGATTGCAATATCAGGTCAGTAGCCAACTCTTGGCTCAGTGGAAATCCCAGTCTTTGCAGGTTCTCCACATACCCAATCATCTTGAGTGTGTGAGGACCAACTGGATCTCCTTATGTCATGACACACTTGAACAGTGCCCTTGAGACATCATATCTCTCTTGCCGTGCCTGATCTTCATACAGGTTCCTGAGATGCTGAATCATCTCCATGACACCCATATTCTCATGTTGTCTCTAAAACTCATGGTTCATGGAGCACAACATCAAGCACTTTGCATCAATGGCATCATCAGAATGCTTATTGTAAGCATCCCTTTCTGTCTTTGGTGCATTAGGAGCCGGTTCCTCTGGAATAGGAGTATCCAGGACATAGAGCTTTCGCTCTTGAGTGAGAACAATTCTCAATGTCCTATAACAGTCGTGGAAGCTTGTCCCATTAAGCATGTCCTTTTCAAGGACCGATCGCAAAGAAAAGTGATTGTTGTTTGTTGTCATTTGTTCTATAAAAGGAAATATGCAATTTTAGTCCAAAAAACTCATTTTGACTTATTTGATTGATTTGAAAAGTGACGATAAAATTAGGCCTTTAATTAATTATCGCTCCCACTATTTTACTTCAAATTGATAGCCCTCACTATCAATTCGGAAGATTGCAGCGTACAACCTTCTAGTGGGCAAGATCCTGAAATCCTCTAAGTCATGGACCAGCTAGGGCTGTCACCCACAACATAGATCTCTTAGGTAGGAAACTTTTTCCAATTGCATCATATGCAACTCTTGATAAGATGTCATATGCAACTCCTTGCCATGATCATCTCCATGCCTCAAGGTACTAGATCCCATCTAGATCACCTTGTTAAGTCCGACCCAAAGCAAACACGATGAATATGCACCCTGCTAGGGCAGACCCACACATTCATCCTTCACACTTCCACGAGATAGATGGTGCACCATGCTAGGGCGTGCCCACACTTGGTCAATCAAGCTTTTCACGTGTGTCGCATTTGGAAGGCATCTAAAACTTAATATTTTAATGAGGGATTTGGTTTTATATACATATACATATCCAATCACCACAATACATAGTACATATCATATACATGTTATATCCCACAGAAAACATGCAAAACGATAAAAGCGATGATTATGGCCATCCTAATGTGATTCCTCGAGCCAAGAGGAATCACAGTCATCTAGGTCTACATCACATGCAACCTGTACAAGATGAACTATGTGCTTTCCCTTCGGAGTAGATCAACTCATCACATGATTGACTGCTCATCCCGGCTCGGTCGTCTGCATGCCACCAGCCGATCGGTTGGCTCCTCCAACCGATCGGTCCGCTCCTCCAACCGATCGGTTCACCTGGTCTTCGTGCATCTCATCATGGCCACCACCTGCTCGTCTCGCTCCTCGAACCGGTCATCAACCGATCAGCTCACTCCTTGAACCGATCGTCTGGAAGGTCAACCGATCGGTTCATGCCTTGAATTGATCGTCTCAGCTGTCGTCAGGATGTCCTCCGTTCTTTGACATAATAGGAAATAAAATCTATCCTAATTTTAAATTTCTTAAAAGGGAAACCTCAAGTTACATTCGAGGGAAGCAAAGGTAGGAAAGAATCTTGAATTATTTCGAGTTACATCAGGAATAGGAGAGGAAAGATCGGTGTGCAGACCGAGATGCAAGCAACCACAAACAACCATACACAGAAGGGGTTTATTGGCCATAACCACACTATACATCCACAACAAAACCCGTTTAAGGGTGACGCGTATCGAATGCATTAATAATACATATCTTATATGTAATTGGGATTTGTGGATTTAGGATTGGACATGCAAAAAGCCAATTTTATTCGTATTGTATGCAATAAATAAAGGCAACAAACCAAAATTGATCATATCGATATTCCTAAAATATAGAGCAGTTGACGTGGCTCTAATACCACTGTTGGGTTTTACGGGAGGCAAAGAAGGCAGTGGAAACAAAAAAATTTCTCCCCAAACCTGGAACAAGGAAACGTGTCAACGTCTATATAATAGGAAAGGATGGTTAGTGCAATCATACCTTGTCCCGAGGCTTGCTCGACGACAATACCTCACGCCTTGTGCGGTCTTCAAAGCCGGTCTTGGACGGTGTCTATGCAGCTCCTGGTCGCACCGGGACTGACGACTCCTCCTCTCACCAGGACTGTCGGGGTTGATAGTTGTCCTCCTGAGCGGTAGAAACCTCCCACCTCTGAAGTAGTCCACACGGACCACCTGGAACTCCAATCTCCCTGTCCCATAAGGAATTGGAAGGAGTCGCACCCTCCTGTTGACGTACTAGTTTCCAACACACTCTCCTGCCTCCAGTTGCAACTGCAGTTGTCTTTCCCTTGCTGCACCTCCCTTTGCGGGTAGCACTTGCTCGGGATCTCTCTCGATTACCAAAACCAGAGAGAAGGACAACTTTGTAGAGCAACTGGTTGCACTGAGTTGTACTATGAGAAGCCCCCAATACCCCTATATATATAGGAGGGTCATGGGACAGGGTTCTCCATCCCGGGCAATGCGGGACTAAAAGCAGGAGTAGAAGGGTTCGAGATTTTCCATAAAAGCAACCAACTCGCAACCTGAACCGATCATTTCACAACTGCAATGGTCGGTTGGGGACCTGAACCGGTCGGTTGACACCTCAGCCGATCGGTTGGGACACCTCAATCAGTCGGTTCACAAGTGAACCGGTCAATTAGTGGTCCTGGTCGGTTCCCGATTGACTTTCTTTCTTTTGTTTCTAATTGGTATCGAATACCAATCCTTGTTCCAATCAAATTGTACAAGTAAAACGCAAGGAAAATTCTCACCAATCCTACTTTCCCAAGTTGCTCGGTTGCACCAATTGAATCGATCATTTCAAAACTTGAAGCAATCGGTTCACCCTGACCATGAGCCGATCGGTTCAACACTTGAGCCGACCGGTTCATCAAGCTCAGCCGATCGGTTCATCACATGAGCTGATCGGTTGGGAGTGCAGATTGTGCAGAATTAGTCAATTGTGATTACAATCAATCCGATACTACAATCAATGTGTCCAACACCTTGAACAATATGATATTGAGCTATCAATTGATTGAGTGTTTAATTGAACTACTAAACTCCTTTAGTAATCAATCTAAACATTGCTTGTGGACAAAACTCC
Organism: Alisma plantago-aquatica; assembly: GCA_963693085.1. NCBI lineage: Eukaryota > Viridiplantae > Streptophyta > Magnoliopsida > Alismatales > Alismataceae > Alisma > Alisma plantago-aquatica. The sequence continues at coordinate 732,848,675 of OY856413.1, read as the reverse complement.
TCTTCCAGGTTTAATCCTATGTGTGTGACCCTGCAGGTCCATTTCACGTTGGCAGTGAAAGTCCATAACATTTATGACTTCACAAGCAAAGAGCGGTGCCTAGTCACACATCAGTGCTACCCAAGTGAAAGTAGAAAGTTGGAGAACAACTTTCAATCCTACAATCCATGAATGGTGTTACAGTGAATGTATAATTCCTTTGTCACTGATATCCCGAATGAACTCGAGGCATGGAACAGTCATCCTGTCAACGTTCATTCACTTTCTTGATCTCAGAGTAGATTGGAAGAGATATGTTATGACATCAGTATCACATATTGATTCACACATGTGTGCACGCCTTTCTCAATCCTACTCATCAAGTGGCCATGGATATCAAACTCCCTCAGGAGGGACAAATCCCATATCTATCACTCACCCCTCAAAAGCCCCATGTGTCATAGCCACCCAATCGTCACCTTTATAACAACCCATGTTTCAGGATTGCGTTTGATGATGTCAAAGTGTGCCCAATGACATGTGTTGAGTGCAGTGATTTCAGGTCTAATAATCACACTCACCACCATCACTGTGAGTACTGACTGTGACTACCATGTCATGCTTCCATGTGTCAAACTCACAGTGGGTCTATCCGGTACACTCGTTCTCTAACAAGTACCTATGTGTTTGGTTTGATATCTCTATATCATGACTAATGAGATTCTGTCATCAACCAACACCACAATCTAGTCTTGTGTGTCATTTTTATCTATCTACCTTCCACAATGACATCCGACTTGGGACATAACAAGAATGTACAAACTCTTAGCATCCATATGATCTCATCGTTCAGGTCATGAACCTGAAGACATACGTCATTGAGTACTGTCATTCTCTAGACATTCAATCTGTTCTATCACTATCTCATATGACTGAACCAGAAAGAATTGGAAGCTTGCCTTTAATGTTTATCAAATCAATCTTAATGTATCCCACCAATCATCCCATGATTGGCTCTCAGGGCATACATACCAACAATAGGTTTGGTGGAAACCTTAGTAACACATGGCTTATGTGTAGAGCTTTTAGTACCCATCTAGTTGTTTAAGGTTGGAATGTTGCACACTCACCCTCTCTTCCCTCCTGTTATGATTTCGGGGACGAAATCCTCTTTAAGGGGTGGAGTGTTGTAACATACTGAAATCTAGGGTCTTTCCCTACAATTTACCCACTTTTGAGCTTTTCTTTGCCTTCTAGTCCATTTGGACCTTTTTCATAAATTTCCCATCCTTTTGAATCATGTTTGGACTCTATGTGCAATTTGAGCATTAATGATGGTGAAATTCCATTTTCCCCCATTTATGATAATAAAGGGGTGTTTGCACAAATAACCCACTTAATGTAATAATTACGGACTAATAATGCAAAATGGAGTTTTATGAGAGAATATAAGTAGATAATGTTAATTTGGAGCTTTTTGGATAAATATATTAGTAATAATGTGTATTTGAGTTAATATATGAGAGTAATTAACCGTTTCTTTCTCTCTCCTCCATATGGACCTTAATGCATTAATGAGAGGATATTAAGTTGAGATATGACCCCTAATATTATTATGTGTCTAATATCTCGAATTTCGCTCATATAATCCATTAAAAGAAGCTTTTTCATATAACTCATTCATTTTAATATATTAATATACACATAAATGAGAAATATATTTATTAAGGGCCAAATAATGAGTAAAACAAGAATCTAATTACATAGAATGATTCTACACATTAATTTGTGAATGTGGTTAAAATATGGTGCCTTTTGGACTTCATTTGACCCTTCAAATCGAATTTATGAGTTGGAGTAAAGTGTGACTAAAGTTCCTAATTGAATATCATGCATTTCATTTTGTAACACTATAGTTTCGATTCATATCTCTGTTACGCGGCCCTTCAGTGCCATCTGACAACTCTGATTAGATAAATCCTCGATCCAACGACTCAGGCTTTATCTCCTTCCTCTAGCCGCTCGACAGCTCGACCCCTTGGTATGCTCGAGGCCGTTCTCCCTCCACAGTGAACCTTTTAATACAATTCCTTGACTAATGAACTCATCTCGCAAACACGCATCCAAAGAGTGTTTACTCGTATGCCCTCCTTCATTGAGAATGAAACGCCCATTTAGGCTCTTCGCCTCTCCTTCGCGGAGAGATTACAAAGCAGGGTAGAGTTCCCCTCTTGCCTACTTAAGGCCAGGAAAACCATCCTCAGCCCCCGCACATCACTCCTCCACGCTCAATTGGCCCTAGGCTGCCCTCAGTCACCCTGACCTACTCAAAGTGCATCTCCGATGACCTTGGCCACTCCCTCACATCTCCAGCCATATTAGGACCAATTGGATACTCAGTGAGCATCTATGACCTTCATCCTTACCTCTCGTACCCTCTTCTTGGCCCGAGGGTGCCCCAAATGTTGGAGCATATAGCCTGGTTTAGACCTCCGCTGCCGCCACACAGGTTTTGGGTTTTTGAAGCTCCTGCGCCCTCGCCGAGACTGGATTTGACCCCTCCGTGCACCGACGTTCGATTCCTAATCCTTAGTTTTGCGTTTCTTGGCCCCTATACTAGATTTTTGATCCCCGTATTGCTCCCCTATTTCTGAGTATGTTGAGCCTGGTTTCTTTGCTCTCAGGCGTGTGGGTGTTGGTCCAGTAGGTCGCTACGACTGGGAGATCTTAGGGAATCTATTCTCGGTTTGCTTCTATCTTCTCTCATCATGGTTGCGGTTCGAGCATTGGAGCCCCGAGCTCCAGGCTATGCTCGGAATCCATGGATTCGAGCAGCAGCAATCCAAGAGGTCTAATGACCCTGGAGTCCCCACTGCTTCAATTCAACTATCATATTTGCATGGGCATTTCTGTCTTTTTGCCATTTCTTTTGTTTTTCACAGGCGAGAATGTTTGATTTTCTAATGTCACTTGTGCCCCCGATATGTTAAATGATTTCATTTTAAATGCATGGGCATTTTGGTCATTTCACCTACTATTAACATCGAATTGCATTTTCATTTAAATTACTGTCACGCTATGGTTTTCTTGCATTCTGATTGGCCGATTTTACTTAATTCATAGTAAATCGATTACTCAAATTCTCTTGCAAATAAATAGTCGTTGGAAATGATTTTTCATGTAGAGTCTGATTTTATTGTTCTGGAGTCCCAATTATGATTCCTTTTTCAAAGTTTTATTTGGATACCTATTTGATTATATTAAATGATCTAAAATGTGTAATTAATCTATTTTAACTCCAAATTGGGTAATAAAATATGTTTTATTAATCAAGAGAATTTGAGTAATCGATTGGATCAGGTTTTGAGTATTAAATCATGGGTTTTGATAATAAGTTCCAAAATTAGGGTTTTTCATATACTTTATGCCTTAATATATACTAATACATGTGTAATGTTTATAACTAGGGAAAAATGGAAGTGAAAACAATATGATTGATGAAAGTAATGGTAATGAATCAGGTATGTGAAGCCTATTTGGTATGTGGATCCTATTTTTGTATGTGATACTTATTTGTGTATATGATTCCTATTATATGTGTGGAATGCATGAATGTGAAATCTATGTGCAAACAATCCTAATCCTTCAGTTGGGTCTTATCCAACCCTACAAGTATTTTGAGCTAGCCTTGATATCCTCTTATATGCCTTTATTTGGATCTTTACTTATTTGATGCTTCTAATTCCATTGTGTCTCATTCATTTGAAACATGTGAATCTTGCTACTACATATGTTGGTTCATATACTTAGAAATGCTTAAATCTTGCTATAGCCTATGTTGGCTCCTTCATGTGGTTTATTCATGGGTTTTATTCCCAAATGCTATGATACAAATGTTACTTTTATATATTCACTACTGCCAAGTGAACTATTAAGCATGATGTATTTTAGGTCAAATGACAATGTAGTGTACATGTGTACAAACCACCCATAGGGAACTGAGGTTTTAGTCCTCCTGTCGGGCACTGGGGTTTTAGTCCCCCTGCCATTTTATATTAGGATTTGGGGTTTTAGTCGCCCTGCCACTTTATATAGGCACTGGGGTTTTAGTCTCCCTGCCACTTGGTGAGGTCCGGTAGGTGCCTCACCCTACATTGAGATGAGTTAGTGTCTTAATATATTCTTGCTATGTGATTATTATTGTGGTGATTGATTATGGCAGTCTTCTCTCTCTTATTCATATACTTGCCTCATTCCTTTTGAAATCTCTTAGTGTAGAGAATCTTTTATATTGCAATGCTTTAGATTATTTAATTGTCCTATTTCTCTTGAATAACACATACATTTTTATCTTTATCTTGTTGGATGACCCCAACCATCCATGCTAGGATCTGAGTGTGCATGGAAGCTTGGTGAACCTGCCTAAGGCTAAGGAGATCTTGCACATCTAGATGGCTTGGACTAGTTGCATAAACTTTTGTTATGTTGTTTGTGGAGACAAGTTGTATTAGTTTAAGTCTTCCTCTACCTAGATCCTATGCTTTTATAAAGTTGTACTCCCATTTGGAAAAAAAATATAAAGTACTCTTTATACATTTTGAATAAAATCAAGTTAAATTTTCTTCCGCTGCCACACATTTGGTGTATTTGTTTATCATGTTTAATAGTAGAGACTATGTCTTTACAGACTGTGAGTGATGTAGATGAGATTTTTCTCTCTTTTCAGAGTTGATATCCTGACAACTTGATAAGAAAGATTGAGAAACGCATGGCCATGCCCATGTGAGTCAATATGTGATATTTTAGCTCACTTGTATCTCAATTTTTTTCTCTAGTTCAAGAAACATAGATTTCATATTAAGAAGATAATGATTCCATGCCTTGAATTCAATATGGATACTTGAGATAAAGGTACTACATGATCATGGTAACACTAATCTCGGATTGTAGGTTGAAGTTGTTCTCCAACTTTCCAATTACTTGGTTAGCAATGAAGTATTACAAGATACCGCTCATTGTTTGTGATGTCATAACCTATTTATGTATATTCACTGCCAATATAATTTGGGGCCTATAGGGTCATACAAATAGATGCACTTGCAAAAGGATTTTACTCATGCATAAGGTTTAACTTGTTTACTAAAAGTGTTCAGGTAATCAAATTGAGCAAGACTAGCTATGATTCAACTGACTAGAATGTCCAGCCAGTTGACTAGTGTGCCATTCAATTGACTGGAAAGTCCAACTGACCGAATGGATGAGTAATGACCAATTATGATGGGGCCAAATGATTAACTATATGCATTAATCATCACAATGAAATCAAAGTATTAAATTGTTGACCATGGATCAATCGACCGACTAGATAGTCCAATCAATCGACTAGTTGCGCCAGTCAGTGACTGGGTGTGTGCAACAACCATCAAACCATGTGATCTATCTTTTTGTATCCCCTGGGTTTCGGAAACCCTATGTCGTCCACTCCTATACAAGGAGGGGGTGGTCAACGCTCTAGGAACACCTTTTCTCAACATTGTGGTAATGTAAGATCTTGAGCAGTCTTACCCAAGAAAGGGAGAGATAGCTAGGGGAAAGGAAGTATATGGTAGCTAGCATGTTTACAATGGAAGGACAACTCCTTCTCGTCGTCTTGGGAAGTGATACATCAAGTTACTAGTAGTTTGTGTGGACTACATAGATGCCTGGAAGCTATTGTGGGCACATTAGGAGGACGTTGTCAGCTACAGTATGTGGTGCTACACTAGAAGGTCATTGTCAATTGTCATTCATGTGTTTCTTGAGAAGGAAGCACAACTCTGCATGGATTGTTTCAGGACTTGCTCCAGGACTAGGTATACACCATGACATTATAACATACTGAATCCAAGACATTTTGTCTTTTGACCCTCTTTCCCATCTTTCCCTTTCATTTCTATCCTTCTTGGCCTTTTTTGTTTAATTTTTGGATATTATGGTGGTTTAATGGACATTTGTTTACCTTTTATGCCAATAAAGGGGTTTATGAACAAATACCTCAGTAAATATTTTAATAAGGGTCTAATGTGCAAATTTACCACTCATGTGACGTATTAATAAAATATATTTATTCTAGATCATTCCTTAGCCTTAAGGAGCAAGGAAGAGAAAAAGGAATGAATAATGTTTCTTTAAACATGTTAATGTGATATGGAATTAATTAATGTGAGAAATATTGGTAATATTGGATAATGGGATAAAATTCATAAAAGGAACACCAATTGGTTAAAAATAAGTTGAGATTCATTTTCCTTTGGTTTGGTTTGGCTTGTAGGCCAAGTTTCATAATTTTAGGACAATAATAACTATATCTCTTTTATTTTAAAAAGAAAAGATGAGTTTCCCTCAAATATTAAATAAAATATTAATTGACTCCAAAAGTGGAAACCAATCTTAGATTTAAGATCTACACATTAAAAATAGCCTATGGGTGAATTTTCATGTAATTTGGATAATCTTTGATATACATGTTATTTAGGAGAGAGAAAGTGTGTAGAACCTTCATTTTGAGAATTAACTAAATAAATGGAACAAACATGATCAAATAATGGCAAAACCATATCTAAGACATTAATTGGGACACATGGGTGAAATTTTATCATATTTGGATAATCATAGAGTCATAAATGAAGGAGGAAAGAGAAAATGAGTTTTGAATTATTTAATCTATTAAAAGTTCCCAAAAGGTAAAACTAATTCTATATTCAGATTCTACACCTCAAAATCAATTAGGGTGTCAATTTTTATTATATTACGAAATTGTTTGAGCCCTCAAATGAAGAAGGATAAAATAGGAAATTAATTATATTCACACTTTATTCGATTTAGTTTATGAATCAAATTTATGTGTCACGCCTCCCTTTGCTGTAGAATATGGGATCTAGGTCATTGGATCGGTGATCGAACAGCCGCTGTGCATCTTCTAGCTCCCGCCCAAACGGGAAACATGCCTTGGTTTGGTGATTTTTAAAACCTAGATTTCTTTCTCCATAATCGATCGTTTCTCATGATTTTTCTTCGAATGTGTTCAAGAGACAATTCCGCACCCAAAGACCCTTGGTCGAGTCTTATTTCTTCATATCTAAGAAACCCCCAAATCTTGTTGCCCAAGCTTCAACAGCCCCCTTCGAAAACCCTATAAATCTACCCCAAACCCTTGTCTTCCTGGAGGCCTTGCAACCTTCCTCTCCATCCAATTGAACTTTTACTCACTCGTTTGTCGTCGGAGATCAGATTTTACACCAATCCTTATGGTGCCCCCTCCTTTGTCCTTGGTGCTTCTTCGACCGAATTGGTGGCCTCAGTGAGTCTGACTTTTCTCCCTCTTTCATTCCGACTTCTCAGTTTTGACTTTGGTGGTGGCTTGTGGTTTTGCCCAATTTTCCTCGAGCTTCGACTATGCTGCTTCATATCCATGTTGCGTGAGCAAGGAAGGGGAATATGACCCCTTATGGTTTTATGTTTATGCCCCTATTTGCCTTTCTCTTCTTTCTCTATGTTCGGGAGACGGTATTATTGCCTTTTTGCTTTTATTTTCTGTGGTTTGACCCGGATTTGGATATGTGACTTGGCCGCCACTTATTGTGCCAAGTCAGCAGGCTGGTCTGATCCCTCACTCATTTTCTCTCTATTTTGAACCGATTTGCCTATGTGGCACCTTATGATTAGTTGGATTTCAATAATTCATATCTTTTAAACCGTGCATCCAAAAATTAAAATAAAATATGTTCTGAACTTGGAAAAATGTGCTCTTTCTAATAAAAATATTTACAAAAGCTGATTTTGTGTTTTGTTGAAGGTGATTTTCTAGATAATGAATTAATTAGTTAAAAATCACCAAAAATGCATATAAAAGTCCATATCTTTGAAATACATAATAGCATATGCAATTTTGATCAGAAAAACCTAACTAAGATAGTGGTGATAATTTGAAGGTCTAAATTGATGGTTTATGTAAAAATTTGATAACATTGCAGATTTAGGTCTTTAATAAATGTATATAGTTCTAATACATGAACATGGTTATGATATTAGGACAAGTGGACTCTGATCTAGTATAAAGGTTTTGAAAAGTGGTTTATAGGACTCTAAGGAAGAGGTATGTGCATTTACACCTTGAGTTGGAAATATTTGTGCCTTAACCTACTTTTTCCCTAATGAGGCTTTATTAAATCCTATTTCCTATACTCTTGAATCTTTTGTTATACTTGCCTCATAAATCAGTTTTGGAATATTATTCTTGGGTCTTGGTACCCCACTGTCATGTTTTATTTAAATGATGCTATTACTTTCTATTGATTCTAGAATGATGATTTTATTAGACTAACTAGCTATAATTGTAACATCCCTGACCTAGGTTATGCTTAAACCCTAGATGTTTTGTTTATGAAAGATAATTATATGCTTGCTCTTATCTTTTGAAAAGTATTTAAGGCTCAAGAGGAGCTTATGTTTCAATTTTAGTCCTTTTTGAATAATGTTGAAAACATTGTTTTGCCTGTTTTGGACTAAAGTGCAAATTACCCAAGTTGAGAGGTTAACTTGCAAATGTTACATGATAAATGTTACTCAAGTGTTGAAGCATCATAAGACTGAGAATGATGCAGAGGTATGGCTTGTGGCAGCCTGAGCACCAAGAAGAGCTTGTTAAGCAATGCTGGTGCATTAAAACCTAGTTTTGGTGTAATGTGCAATTTACCCAAAACCTAGGGTTCAATATGCAAAATACCACTTCTATAGAGTCCCTAATATTTCTTGGTAAAAATTAGAGACAAGAAAATTAGAGGGGCGTCTCATTTGAATCTCTTTGGAGGAAAGAGAATCTTGATATTAAAATAATCAAGATTTAAGCATAATTGAAACCCTAATTCAATTTAAATGCAAAAAATAAATATATTAATGGAAGTGCCCTTCGACCAAAAATGGATGGTTGAATTTCCATATGTATGGACGTCCTTGTTCCTTGAAAAAGCAATGAAATATCTAAAGTGAGTGGAGAGTCCACTCACATTAGTAAAAGGAAAAATAATATCCACTCAATTTTGGATATTATTATTATATTGATTAAGGTGCTTAATTTTTAATCTTTTAATTCATGGATAATGAAGAGGAATTATAAGGTGGGGGAGATGGCTTCGTATGCAAGGGATGGAGGGGAGTATGTGCCACCAATTTTGGGAGTTGAAGGAATTATTTATCACTTTCTCTCTCATTGAAATTTCCTTATATACATCCCATTTTCAACCCACATGAAAGGCTTTTTCGATTCCTTGTTCTTTCCGTTCTTTGTCCATGCACAAGGGATCTTAGGAGCAATAGGAGGACATACCCCAACCTGTAGGTAATCTCCATAACCATCTTCAACCTTGATTTCAGGGTGGAAATCGAAATTCAATGCTTAATTTCTTCTTTTCTTCATTCAATCTTCAACCTTAGCCATTCCATCCACTCAAAGACTTGAGAACAAACCTTGGACAGTTGAAAAAGCTTCATTTACCATTGAGGACGTGAATCTTGAAGCTTGAAGCTTGAAGCTTGGATTCAATTTTGAAGGTGGGTTATATAACTTGAACCCTTAAATGTCATTATTGCTTGCAATTTATTCATCATGTGTTGAATCTTTCTTCTTTCTCGATTTCCTTTTGATTAGTTGTTGAAATCACCATAAGAATCACAATTGATTTCAAAGGTTTTAAGCTTGAAGATGATGATGTCATCTTAAGCACACCTCAACAAAGGAATGGGCAAACGGTTTTCAAAACTGATTGAGCTAATTCTATTTCAAAACCGATTGAGTTGATTCGGTTTCAAAACCGATTGAGTTGATTCGGTTTCAAAATTGAATGGGTAGTTGAACCCAAGATCAAATGGATAATTTACCTCAAAACCGATTGGGTAATTTACTTTAAAACCAAATGAGTAATTGACTTCAGGATCGAATGGATAATTGAGTTCAAAATCGAATGGGTAATTGACTTCAAGATCGAATGGATAATTGAGTTCAAAACCGAATGGGTAATGGATCTCAAGATCGAATGGGTAAATTGAACTTCAAAATCATTTGGGGTTAATTTCTGATGTGATGGATGATTGGAGATCCAAGGGTTGTAATTTTATGTACATTCAATGGTCCAATTGATGTATGATTCAATAAAGCAAACCCTAAAATCAATTGATAGGTTGGAGGAAACCCTAATTGGTCCTTTCGGTTTCAAGGTGGTTTGGATCAAATGGTCTGGAGACTGTTTGGGATCAAATGGTCTTTAGACCGTTTGGAGGGCAAACGGTCTCAAACCGTTTAATGTTCAATTGGTTTCAATGATGAGTTGCTCATACAGTTTCAAACTGTTTGGGGTAATTATATTTTATTCAAACAATCGCAAACCGTTTAGGGACTTTGAGATTAAGTCTGTTTGAAGGTCTAACGGTCTTAAGACCGATTGAAGGTTTTGGGACCAAGATCGTTTCAGGTCTAATGGTCTTCAGACCATATGGAAGTGCAATTGATTCAAAGACCGTTGGAAGGTCAAAGTACTTCAAGACCGTTTGAATGTCAAAGTACTTCAAGACCGTTTGAAGGACAAAGTACTTCAAGACCGTTTGAGGGTCTAATACCCCAAGACCGTTTGAAGGTCTAATTGATTCTAACCATGTAAGTACAATCAACCCCATGATTGTTGATGATGTTTATCAAAGGTAATTACAATGGTTGTACCTTCAAGGTACTTAAGTGATTAGTACCTTTTGAGTGGTTAACCTTGATGCTTATGGAAGCAATGCCTCAATACACTATGCTAACCCTAAATGTCTGCACTTGAATGAAGGGTTAACCTAATATAATCAAGTTTGAAGTAATTAATATCCTAGAGAGGATGAGAGAGAGAGGAATCCATACATGTATAATAATCACGTAGTGGTTAAACCTCAACACTCTCAACATGAATAAAATATGTAATTAGGGTATGATCCTTGATAAAGAGATCATGAAACCCTAATTGATAAGGTTGATGAGCCTTAACCCTAATTAAGGGTGATGTCATGTGAAACCCTAATCAAGGGTGATGTCATGTGAAACCCTAATCAAGGGTGATGTCATGTGAAACCCTAATTAAGGGTGATGTCATGTGAAACCGTAATGCAGAGATGTGATGTGAAACCCTAATCAAGGGTGATGTCATGTAAAACACAAATTAAGGGTGATGCCATGTGAAACCCTAATGCAGAGATGTGATGTGAAACTCTAATCAAGGGTGATGTCAAGTGAAACCCTAATCTAGAGATGTGATGTGAAACTCAATATAGGGTGAAGGTATATGAAATCCTAATTTTGGGTAATGGGATGAGTATCCCTAATTGATATGAAACTTGTAAATCCTAACCCTAATAAGGGAATAGTGATGCTACTCTTACATTGCATAGTGCTGATATGTAATTGATATAACTTTTAACATGTGCACTAATCATGCACGTATCATGAGATATTGGACATAGCCAGGTATGAGCTATGATGTTTTATTATTGAAATTGTTTTATGGGCCTTGTGAGCCATAATATGCTTTGTTGCCTAATAAGAGATAACAAGAGATTAATAGGCTTTAAGAGCCATGTGAAATGCCTGTATTACAAGTGTCATGATTACCTTGGTCAGATGACCTGAAGGTATTTGTTACCTGATAAGTGGTAACAAGTGTTCTTGATGAATTGAGGGTTTGAATACCCATATTCCATAATCATGACAATGAGATGTTAAGGGATGAGAATGCCCCTAATGTGACAAGGGATTGAGATCCTAATGTTTTATAAAGCTTTAAAAAGTACTTGATAGAAGTATTACTCATTCTTTGTAGCATTTATTATAATGATTTATGTTTGAAAACCTGCCTGATGCTAAAAGAATAAGGTAATGCACTTAATTAACCAAGTAAAATCTTATCATGTAGAGCCCTGGCCATAGATCCATCATCGTCAGTAGTTGGTGATGGTGAAATAGGTTCTCCTACGGGAACTCCGGGAGGGCATACTGTTGAGTATGTGGGGGTTATGGGCGCGAATATCCTTATGCCCTAATGGAGGAATTGATGTGAGATAAACATTAAATCTCTCAATCCTTCATTATATATATGCCGGGATGGATGTATCACTAATCTCCTGAATGCCGGGATGGATGTATCACTAATCTCCCGATGATGTTAATGTCAGATCGATGTGAGATAAACATGAAATCTCTCGATTGCAAAGAGAGTACAAGTGCCACTGTAACTCTATAGAGAAGTTTCCAGTATACCCTGGAAAACTATTTAGTAGAGACACAAGATGTCCTGCATTTTGTCCTCACACTGACTGAGGAGGATGAGGTCATGGGAATCTGGCTCTTCCTTGACCTATGTATGGTACTGATTTTGATTTCGCAATGGTTGGTTGGAGTATGAGTGGTATACCTCATCTCCTCAGGGCTTAAATATGATTGTAAAAAGTAATCAGTCGTGTAGCGTATTTGCTTAAGGTTGAAATATGAGAATCAATGGTTGATGTTACTTTTCTTAGCATATCCTAAATGGATAAAAGTTATATATACTCTTCAATTTCTCATTGTATAAGTGACATGATGTTTTATCAAGATTTAGCTGAAATGCTTTGAATAAAGAATAATGCTCTAATATGTTTAGACATTGATTTAACTGTTGTTGTATATATATGATTTATCTTCTCGGTTTTATTCTATTAAATTGTAATAATAATATTTCTGGTGGAGAGTTATATCTCTCACTGGGACAATTTCAATTGTCTCAACCCCGTGGGATCCAACTTTTTAGGTAGACACAGAAGAAGCAGCGGAAACCCTACAGCAGGGAAAGAGCAGCAACAACAGCAATAGGGACAGCAGTGATATCTCAGGTGGAGGCACTGGCTGTCATGTTTTGTATAGAGAGTCCTATGTGTCGTCTCTGTACTCTCAGGTCCTCGGAGTTAGTAGTTAGTACTCTTAATGAATCGATCTGAGATTTTGGCTTGATGCCTCGAGGTTCTTATGTTGTCTATGTATAGTTTTAACAAGGCAGTTGATGCTTGTAATCCTCAAGATGAGACAATACATGATATGTATTTATGAACCAGGATGTAAATGAAATACATTGGTTCATGATAAAAGAGTTTTCCTGTGTTTGGATCTCTTTATAAATGGTTTTAATTTTTAGTGATTTTCAGTAATTCCACTACTTATGTTTAATTCCGCAATTAATTACACAGTGATAGTCTGATCTGGTGTCAGGTCGTCTTAATAGTAGTGGTACTTATGTACAACCACCCATAGTAGGGCATGTGTTCATTTGCCCTGAGGAACATCTTATTCTCCTCCCCCCCACACACAAAATGTGTGTACGTGACTGGGAATGTCTTATTCTCCCCTCACCTTTTGGTTTAAGGTCCGCTAGGTGCCTCAACCCTACTTAGTTAAGGTAGTCAATATTAATCATACATGCAATTCTTTTATTGTACTTTGTTTATGGAAAACATCTATTGAAAGTACCCTCATACTCTTGTTATCTTCATTATATGATGATCACTAGCCTTCTTCTACATTCTTTACTTTTCTTTAGACTAGTTTTGTGACACGTACTTGTTTTCACTTTCCTTTTTGCTTGGTGCCTTCCCAACCACACAGGTGATGAGCTAGGTGATGGATAAGACATGAAGATCTTAGCTTTTGGCTTACACTTGGTTGATGGAGATGTTTCTTTGGAGATAATATTGTATTAGTTAGACTTCCCTCTATCTAGATCGGGTTTGTGTATCTTGATGTAAACCGTAAAGGGATAATGATGAATTTTTGTATAATCTTTTATGAAATTGAATATAGTCAGTAATTTTTATTCCAGTTTTTTCTAAAGGTTTTTGGTATACCATATAAATAAAGATTTGAAAATTTTACACCCTTTTTGACATACCTTTTGAGTATGTTGGGAATGGAGGTTTGATATTTCAAATTTTTAGTAAAGGGGTGATTTCACCTCTTTACAACATGGTATTAGAGCCCCTAGTAGTCAGAATCTAACTATTTTAGTTTTGTCTCCCTAATCAGAATTCTTGACTTAGATAGTTCCCTTTAAGTGACATGTTTGCCCTAGATTTGATCTATGTTGATGAAATGTTGACTCTCCTATAGTTTTACATTGGAATCAAGATGAATAAACCCCTAAAATATTTATAATTGAAAGATGCTTGACTAATCATAATAACTTGATGTTGTTTAGGTTGGCATTTATGCATCTACTAGGACATGGAGTTGAAAGCAAAGGTGTCTAGAAAGGATCAGGTTCTGGGGGCTATCAATATTTTCCTCCGCGCCACTTGCTTGGTTTACTAGGACTCCCAGATCCATATGATACCGGCCTAACCTGAGCTGATATGGATTGTCTTAAATAGTTTGCTTTTAAGCAATATTAACCTTAGACTTCTATGTTGTATATCTTTGGGAACCCTAAGTTTCAAGGTGTATGATGACGTGTTTGAGGATGAATACCAAGATAGCTTCTTTATGTCCCTTAGGACCAAATGCTTGCATAGTTTATCCCTAAAACCAAGTCTTTGAAGTTTGGGGTTAAGTAAGCTATCAGAGTGTGCTGTGTAAGTGTGATGGATCTTGTACATGGTGTAGTAGACTCATCCTTTAACCCTAGTGTAGTTTGGCTTGATAGGTTGAACCCTTTAAGGGGTGGAGTAGAATTAGTTTGATTATGTTGGGTGGTTATATTTTGAGGATGAAATCCTCTTTAGGGGGATGGAACCCCCTGACATCTTGAAATCTGTCTACTCTATCTTTAGAAACTCTAACTCCATAAATAGGAGGTTAATATGCGTGGATCCTAGGTCTTTACCAAACAAGTAATAGTGGTAACCCTAACATGCTTGTTTATATATTAATGAACATATAATGATCATTTGAGGAATAATGTATACGTTCAAGCCCTAATGAATATCCAATGCACATAATGTCACTCACATATTGATAATAATTACAGAAACACATGATGTTAATATTGTCATGAACCAATAAACCTTAATGATATGATGAAAAAGATAAATGTAACGTAATATGGGACTTAATATATGCTAACAAGTTGTAAGTGAAATATAATGATCATGTTAACTTAAACTCTAAGATGTAATCATCTAACCTTAACCTATGCATCCTTAATGTCATTGATGATACATTAGTGGCATTGGGTGTCATAATCAGATAACATACTTTGATGCACATAAATGATATATATTCACCTAATCATAGATTACTCAAGTCATAAATATGAAATATTTATCACCTTGTTCTCTAATACAGACCTAATTAATCACCTAATCATAACATGGTATGTGAATCAATTCATTAATATGACATATGTCCAACCTTGTTCACTAAAATACATATAATGTCTAGATAAGAAGTAACTGGATTGACATAAATGTGCATAATCAATAATAAGAAGTGAATAAATATGAGAAAATGAATAATGATGACATTAATGTGAACAAGAAAGGTAGTGTAGTATACATACAAGTAATCAATGTGACATAATTTGGATTAATTGTAGACTTAATAACAGATTGAATAAAATTTCCTAACACATGCAAGATAATTTGTTATAATTAATATAACGATAATATGAGGATAATGAAGTGTAAATCCAAATTATTAATTGATCAAATATATTGAGATAATTGAGTAACCTCTAATCATGCATAATAATGAAATATAATTCTTTTTGGCAACCAAGTGAATATGACATGACATAATTACAAGAATAATAATGATAATGTGATATCCTAATAAATATAATGCTAATGAGCCAAAATGTTAATATTGTAAAATCTCATAAAAATAATCTTAATACTGGAACCCTAGGTGATCCTCGAGAATCTGACCTATGTCGATATGCTTGTCAAGTATATGTTGATAAGTTGTTTGGTGGAAGTTATGGTTGGAGAAACAACCTGAAGTTTCGTGATGAGATGTTTCACCTTCACCCTCCCTCCTTTCTTGTGATTTCAGCGACGAAATCCTCTTTAAGGGGTGGAGTGTTGTAACATATTGAATCCTAGACATTTTGTCTTTTAACCCTCTTTCCCATCTTTTCCTTTCATTTCTATCCTTCTTGGCCTTTCTATTTAATTTGTGGATATTATGGTGGTTTAGTGGACATTTGTTCACCTTTTATGCCAATAAAAGGGTTTATGCACAAATACCTCAGTAAATATATTTTTTTTATTATCGAGAGAACCACCCCGATAGAAGTGCCACTTTTTTGACCCCCCAGACAACGTAAAACTCTCAGGCCCCAAGAGCCCCTCACACCCGGGAACTAGTTAAAGCGCACAGTTGCCCGACCTGCACAACATGTACCATTTCAGAGGCAGCCGCTGGGTTTTGAACCCGGGTCCCTTCATGAGGGGACACCATGCCGAACCACCTGAACCACTCCTCCTTGGCTCGGGTATCGAAATTTACCACTCAGGTGACATATTAATAAAATAAAATTCGTTCTAGATCATTCCTTAGCCTTATGGAGCAAGGAAGAGAAAAAGGAATGAATATTGTTGCTTTAAACATGATAATGTGATATGGAATTATTTTTTTTTTGAGGGTATGTGATATGGAATTAATTAATATGAGAAATATTGGTAATATTGGATAATGGGATAAAATTCATAAAAGGAACACTAATTGGTTAAAAATAAGATGATATTCATTTTCCTTGGGTTTGGTTTGGCTTGTAGGCCAAGTTTCATAATTTTGGGACAATAATAACTATAAATCTTTTATTTTGAAAAGAAAATATGAGTTTCCCTTAAAAATATTGAATAAAATATTAAATGACTCTAAAAGTAGATACGAATCTTAGATTTGAGATGTCCACATTAAAAATAGCCTATGGGTGAATTTTCATGTAATTTGGATAATCTTTAATATACATGTTAATTTAGGAGATAGAAAGTGTATAGAACCTTCATTTTGAGAATTAATTATATAAATGGCATAAACATGATCAAACAATGGCAAAATTATTTTTAAGACATTAATTGGGACACATGGGTGAAATTTGATCATATTTGGATAATCATAGAGTCATAAATTAAGGAGGAAAGAGAAAATGAGATTTAAATTATTTAACCAATTAAATGTTCCCAAAAGGCAAAACTAGTTTCGTATTCGGATTCTATACCCCAAAATCAGTCAGGGTGTCAATTTTTATTAAATTTGGAAATTGTTTGTGCCCTCAAATGAAGAAAGAGCAAACAGGAAATTAAATATATTCACACATTATTTGATTTAGTTTAGGAATCAAATTTACTGATTAGGGTTTACTTGGATAATTGTATGCTTAATTAAGTTGATCATTGTTCAAAGATTGATTAGTAATGGTAGTTAAATTTTCATGTTTTAAATATAATGATAAGGTTTAATCATACTTTGATTCACATAATTAGGGTTAACATTTCAGAAACCCTAATCGGCCCAAATTAGGGTTTTGGTGATATATGAATACAGAATTTGATAAGTATAGTGTCTCACTAAATGATTTTTAGTATTTTCTGTGTACGTCTGATTTAATTCAAATTTGGATATGATTTGTATGTTTAAAATTTTAATACTCTTCAAAAATATCAGAATTTTTGAAGAATGTTCTGACCTGTTTATTGGTCGAGTTTCAAACTCGACTGATCATATTTTCAGATTGAGATAGCAGTGTGGTAATTGAATTTTAACTTTTTATTGATATATCCAATTGATCTAAAATTTTAACTGTACTTGAAAAACACAATTTTAGACACTCTGTTAAATTGGAGTAATTTTTGGATGACGTTTGATCTCTAGACAGAGGGTGTCGGTTGAGTTCTGTGCAGGACAAACTCGACCGACCATGCTGCTGACTGCAGTATAGCAGTGTGGTTTTTTTTTTAATTTATTAGATTATGAAATTAAGCTCACATTTTAACTTAAGTATTGATACTCAATTTTCAAAAACATATTAAATTTTCAGAATTTTTCGAAGACGTTTGGTATCACAACAGAACCTTGATCGGTCGAGTTATGAGAGAGACAAACTCGACCGACCATATTTTTTTGGAAAAATAAAAAAGACTGAAAAATGTTTATAATTAATTATTCCAAGCACCTTAATGAGTATATAGGACTCTATTACGACCCACGCACCTCTCATTCCATCCCACACTTCAGAGCTTCATAATTCTTGAGAGAGGAGGTGATTTTAGGGTTTGGAGAATCTGAAGTGGAAATTTCAGATTTCTGGGTTTTCGCTTTCCAAGGTTGGTAAATTCTGTATAGATTATAAATCTTTACTAGGTTTATTTGCTTCTATTCTCTCCTATGTATATAACTCGTCATTTCCCTAATTTGGATCAAAAGAATCCAAATTGATCTCTTCTTTCATTCTTTCTTGTTCAATTCTTCTTCTTCTAGGTTCTTGAGTGAAGAGGAGCAGGAAGTTCTATTTTCTTGAAGCAAGGACTTGATTCAAGAATTAGCAGTAGTACCTGGGCTACGAATTTCAGGTGTTTCACACATGAGGTGAGTGTTTTTCTCCCTCCTAAGCTTTTTATCCATGTTGAAAGCCTAATTCAATGCGGCTAAAACAATCAAAAACCTTGTTTATATATGTATGTGATTGGATTTGATTTGGGAAAGATATTGGGGAATCCAATTTTTACTGATTTTGATTATTTCTCATTAATTGAAACTTGATTAGTTCTTGTTATATTGATTGAGGATGCATGGGTATTCTTATGGGTAGATGACTATGGTATTTCATGTGAATTTTTCCTAGAAATCAGCCCAATGGCCAATATGGTTGGAATTGAATTGACATGTATAAAGTCATATTTGAATTGTACTAGATTGTATTATACAAGTGTATTGTTGGATGTTAATGGATTTGAATGACCACATATCCTGATTAGGATTTGTGTTGAGGAAGTGAATCAAATGGGTCAATTAATCAATGTATACTTATGATTGATGAATGAAATGTGTGAAAATGGAAACTAGGGTTTCCATGTTTGTGAATAACCCTAATGAACCCTTGAGAAGTGATTGGATTACTAAATGATATGATTCTTATGATATGTTGAACTAAGGAATTACTTCTTGAAAACCCTAAAAGTTTATTATTAAGAATATTATGAGTGATAAAGCTAGAACTTGTATATGATGTTGTAAATGTGATCAAATGTTGAAGTTGAATGTATTAATACTTCCATTGAATATGATGAGTCTTACTAATATCATCTAAGTCTAATACATTTGTTTTAGTATAATAAAGGTTGATCATTGTTGATTATGGGAATGACATTACTAGTCAACATCAAGGTACACTTATCTGAATATAAGAGACAATATGAACAAGATGTACTTAATGGTGATTCCAAGATAAAGATGAAACTAATGAAGATAGTATGATGAAGTATTTTATCTTTAAATTAATTACATATGGATTAACCCAAATTAAATAAAATATACTAAGAACTTTACTTTGATAAATGTTATGTAGAAGAGAAGCATTGTATGTAAAGTGAATCAAGAAAGATTGGTCCAGATAATGTAATGAACATGAAATGAAAGAATTTGAGACTAGTGAGTATAAAATGATGGAAAAAGATAGGAATTAGTAGATGATTCTAAGAATGTAACTCTTACCCTAAAATGATGAGTTTGATGATGCTAATGAATGGCAATCTCAAATGGGTGATTAAGAGATGTACATAACCGTAGTTAATTCAACTAAATGATGAAACTCAAGTATTTAAATTGACTTACAAGAATGTGTTCTTGTATTGTGATTGTTTGATAGAATACTTGTATTATGAGAATGAACCATTTTGATGGAATTCAAATGATAATCAACATGTGTTTACTAGTAACCCCATATGAAGAATGTGAAATAAAAGAAGAAGATAACTAAGTCTGTTATGCATGTATATGCATGAAATTTATTTACATCTATTGAGATTAGATGGAACAAGCATATGTTGTATGATAAATCTATTCTGAGTATGAGGAATGATACATGATGTCTATATGCTTTTACTATTGCTAGTTCGAATGCCTCTACTAATATTTGTTAAGAACTGTAGTATACAATGAACTGATGAGGAATATGATGAAATGGAATTTAATATGCACTCCTTACTTTGAGAAACCTTGATAAGGGTAAATGTTGCATAATGAGATTATGTCTAGGGCTGAAAGCCCACTGATGATGATAAAACCCTGATGGGGTAAATACTAGACAATAAGATTATGTCTTGGGCTGAAGGCCCACTATTGATGATTGCTATGAGTTGATGCAGAAGATAGAAATAATCATATTTGTTGCAATCTGTAGACTTATTGTGCTTCTTGCTTTGATCATTGCCCTTATTGATAAACTTAATCTGTTTCATGTTATTATAGTTACACGAGAATACACAGATATGATATATGATGTTTTGAATTCTTGTAAGATGAGTAAAAGAGATTAATAACAAGTGAAATGATGGAACATCTAGTTAGGTGTCCTGAACACCATGAGTTTCCCCCAAGGATCACACTGGGGAAACAAAATGGATCTCCTTGTAGTAATCGATGAAATATGAGAAGGATTTTCGGAGTGTGGATTGAGACCTTAAAGGTTAGACCACTAGGATTTAGGAGTGAGTCATCTGGAGTGGCTCTGGCCCTAAATCCTTACTGTGAAAGTCTATGTCCAGATGGAATAGACTCTGTTGAAATGAAATATGTGAAATGTGAAATGAAAAATATGTGAAATATTGTGATATGTGATATACTATTTTTCTGGTTCCTATCTCGTGTACCCGAGATGAGGACGTGAGCCTCTTTAGGAAACCCCGAGGTGGCCAGGGTCTATTGTTGATATCTTAGGGTGGCCGACTAAACCCTAAGATAGTGACGATGAGTCGTTGACACGAGAATCAGGTGTGGCGACTTCTACTTGGTGAGGTACAAGCCAAGTAGTTTCAGGGCAAATGAATAAATGATGATAAGCCGTGTATAACATGATTTGAATGATTATTACATTTCTTGTACTGCTAGTTGATGATTTGTCATTATTGATTAATCTTCATGTTATGGAAAGTAATCATGTTGATATGGATAGTTTCTATTTCATATTATGATATGTCATACTGACAAGTTATAAATGTTGGGATTTATATCTATCCTGAATATGAGTTGGATTGCCTGCTATTTGATAGTATTGCTTGGTAGATATGTATTATGTGTACTTCAGCTTTAGTACTGCAGGATGTGTTCCTGGTCCGGCTGGTCGAGTGTCACAAAGATAATGTTATTGTTATGTATTGGTTTAAAATGCTTAGAACTTGACTTATTACTCATGCAGTAAGATTCTTAATCTGAACTAGAAGTATCTGTCGATTTGTTCATAGACATGCTTTAATAGATGTTTCAAAGTTATAATTGGTTTTAGTGATTACCTTATTTGTTAGATTAGATTACCTTTGCAATATAGATTTGACTCATGATAGAACTATCTGCTATACTTTTCAATATCTTTATGTTTCTGTTAAGTTTATTATACTTAATCTGATGTTGATGCATGTACCTAGCTTGAGTGGGAGGTATCCACTCACTGGGGCTCTATATGAGTCTCATGAGGTTGTTTCAAATGTTTTTAGGTATAATGCTATCCAGCGAAGAGGTCGTGACAAAGAAGATATGAATAGTATAATCTAGATAGATTAGAATGTCCCTGTACTCTCTCTTTCCCGGGATGGGTTGTAGATTAAGTTTGTTCATCAATGTACATGTATCTGATGTAAACTGAACCGCATATGAGAATAAGATTTGATTCTTTATTTAATGGAGTTGAATATGATTTGTGATATCTGAATGAGATGCCCTTGTTGTGACATTTATTTATGAGTTTGTGAAGAAAGAAAAAGGAAAAATTTATCTGTCTTTTTTGTATATTGTTTAATCACCTTTGTCGAGAATTCATTGTTTTATTCCATAATCTGGGTTTAGGTTTTGGGATTATCTCTAATGGTTGGTATTTATGCTGATCAAAAGAGTGGGTCCCGACAGACGTGGTATCAGAGCCTAGGTTAGATGAGTCTACGGGACAATAGGATCTAGGACTAATTGATAATGTTGATGTTGAATATAACCTGAATGATATGCATACTGACTGAACTCAGTATCCAGATACTCTGGTCAAGTATTTGGGTATTGAGCTAAGCTAGTATGGAACTACCGACTATACTTCTTCTGGATGCCCTAACCAAGTATCCAGATGAACATAGTTTGGTAGTATAATAAGATGCATGATGAAAAAGAGAAGAATGGCGATAAAATGGTGAAAGAGAAAAGGAATTTATAATTCAATATGGAACCCATGGAAAACATGAAATTTCATATAAGACAGATGAAAGCTTAGTGGATTATGAACATAATCTCTAATGAGTTTGAGTCTAAGTATGAAATCTGAAATTGTGAGAAAAAGATATGAACTAAGATGCACACTAGATGATCTTCTTTATAAAGGAAATTGATGAATGTAGATGATAATATGTGAATGAGTCATAATCTTAATCCATGATATATACAATAAAAAAAGATGTGAAAGGTGATGTGGATTGGATCTTGATAAATGATGTATTACCAATATCTTTGAAGTAAGTGTTTGTAATACTCAAGGAGAGATGTGATGATTACAAGGGAAGAAATATTCATTTAATGCAAAAAGAAAATGTCATATGAAAGAAAGATAAAATGAAAGTCTTTATAATTTGATGCTCAGAGAGCTGAACGATTAGATTATATGATATTGTTCCATATCTTTTCTTGGATTTCAGGAAGAAATCCTAAAAGGAGGGGAGAATTTGTAATGACCCGTTTTCAAATTAGTCATCTGATTAGGGTTTACTTGGATAATTGTATGCTTAATTAAGTTGATCATTGTTTAAAGCTTGATTAGTGATGGTAGTTAAATTTTCATGTTTTAAATATAATGAGAAGGTTTAATCATACTTTGATTCACATTATTAGGGTTAACATTTCAGAAACCCTAATAGGCCCAAATTAGGGTTTTGGTGATATATGAATATAGAATTTGATAAAAATATTGTCTCACTAAATGATTTTTAGTATTTTATGTGTGACTCTGATTTAATTCAAATTTTTATAAGATTTGTAAGAATAAAATGTGAACAATCTTGAAAAATATCAGAATTTTTGAAGAATGTTCTGACCTGTTTATCGGTTGAGTTTCAAACTCGACCGATCATATTTTCAGATTGAGATACCAGTGTGGTAATTGAATTTTATCTTTTTATTGGTATATCCAATTGATTTAAAATTTTAACTGTACTTGATAAACACAATTTTAGACACCCTGTTAAATTGGAATAATTTTGGATGACTTTTGATCTCTATAGAGAGGGTGTCGGTCGAGTTCTGTGCAGGACAAACTCGATCGACCATGTTGTTGACTGAAGTATAGCAGTGTAGTATTTTATTTTTTTAATTTATTGGATAATCCAATTAAGCGCAAACTTTAACTGAAGGATTGATACTCAGTTTTCAACAACATATTAAATTTCAGAATTTTTGGAAGATGTTTTGTATCACAACAGAACCTTGATCGGTCAAGTTCTGAGAGAGACAAACTCGACCGACCAGATTTTTTTGGAAAAATAAAAAAGACTGAAAAATGTTTATAATTAATTATTCCAAGCACTTAATGAGTATATAGGACTCTATTACGACCCACACACCTCTCATTTCCATCCCACACTTTAGAGCTTCATAATTCTTGAGAGAGGAGGGGATTTTAGGGTTTGGAGAATCTGATGTGGAAATTTCATATTTCTGGGTTTTCGCTTTCCAAGGTTGGTAAATTTTGTATAGATTATAAATCTTTACTAGGTTTATTTGCTTCTATTCTCTCCTATGTATAGAACTCGTCACTTCCATGGTTTGGATCAAAAGAATCCAAATTGATCTCTTCTTTCATTCTTTCTTCTTCAATTCTTCTTCTTCTAGGTTCTTGAGTGAAGAGGAGCAGGAAGATTCTATTTTCTTGAAGCAAGGACTTGATTCAAGAATTAGCAGTAGTAGCTGGGCTACGAATTTCAGGTGTTTCACACCTGAGGTGAGTGTTTCTCCCTCCTAAGCTTTGTATCCATGTTGAAAGCCTAATTCAATGCGGCTAAAACAATCAGAAACCTTGCTTATATATGTATGTGATTGGATTTGATTTGGGAAAGATATTGGGGAATCCAATTTTTACTGATTTTGATTATTTCTCATTAATTGAAACTCGATTAGTTCTTGTTATATTGATTGAGGATGCATGGGTATTCTTATGGGTAGATGACTATGGTATTTCATGTGAATTTTGCCTAAAAATCAGCCCAATGGCCGATATGCTTGGAATTCAATTGACATGTATAAAGTCATATTTGAATTGTACTAGATTGTATTATACAAGTGTATTGTTGGATGTTAATGGATTTGAATGACCACATATCCTGATTAGGATTTGTGTTGAGGAAGTGAATCAAATGGGTCAATTAATCAATGTATACTTGTGATTGATGAATGAAATGTGTGAAAATGGAAACTAGGGTTTCCATGTTTGTGAATAACCCTAATGAACCCTTGAGACATGATTGGATTACTAAATGATATGATTCTTATGATATGTTGAACTAAGGAATGACTTCTTGAAAACCCTAAAATTTTATTATTAAGAATATTATGAGTGATAAAGCTAGAACTTGTTTATGATGTTGTAAATGTGATCAAATGTTGAAGTTGAAGGTATTAATACTTCAATTGAATATGATGAGTCTTACTAATATCATATAAGTCTAATGCATTTGTTTTAGTATAATAAAGGATGATCATTGTTGATTATGGGAATGACATTACTAGTCAACATCAAGGTACACTTATCTAAATATAAAAGACAATATGAACAAGATGTACTTAATGGTGATTGCAAGATAAAGATGAAACTAATGAAGATAGTATGATGAAGTATTTTATCTTTAAATTAATTGCATATGGATTAACCCAAATTAAATAAAATATACTAAGAACTGTACTTTGATAAATGTTATGTAGAAGAGAAGCATTGTATGTAAAGTGAATCAAGAAAGATTGGTCCAGATAATGTAATGAACATGAAATGAAAGAAGTTGAGACTAGTGAGTATAAAATGATGGAAAAAGATAGGAATTAGTAGATGATTCTAAGAATGTAACTCTTACCCTAAAATGATGAGTTTGATGATGCTAATGAATGGCAATCTCAAATGGGTGATTAAGAGATGTACATAACCGTAGTTAATTCAACTAAATGATGAAACTCAAGTATTTGAATTGACTTACAAGAATGTGTTCTTGTATTGTGATTGTTTGATAGAATACTTGTATTATGAGAATGAACCATTTTGATGGAATTCAAATAATAATCAACATGTGTTTACTAGTAACCCCATATGAAGAATGTGAAATAAAAGAAGAAGAGAACTAAGTATGTTATGCATGTATATGCATGAAATTTATTTACATCTATTGAGATTAGATGGAAGAAGCATATGTTGTATGATAAATCTATTCTGAGTATGAGGAATGATACATGATGTCTATATGCTTTTACTATTGCTAGTTCTAATGCCTCAACTAATATTTGTTAAGAACTGTGGTATACAATGAACTGATGAGGAATATGTTGAAATGGAATTTAATATGCACTCCTTACTTTGAGAAACCCTGATAAGGGCAAATGTTGCATAATGAGATTATGTCTAGGGCTGAAAGCCCACTGATGATGATAAAACCCTGATGGGGTAAATACTGGACAATAAGATTATGTCTTGGGTTGAAGGCCCACTATTGATGATTGCTATGAGTTGATGCAGAAGATAGAAATAATCATATTTGTTGCAATCTATAGACTTATTGTGCTTCTTGCTTTGATCATTGCCCTTATTGATAAACTTAATATGTTTCATGTTATTATAGTTACGCGAGAATACACAGATATGATATATGATGTTTTAAATTCTTGTAAGATGAGTAAAAGATATTACTAACAAGTGAAATGATGGAACATCTAGTTAGGTGCCCTGAACACCGTGAGTTTCCCCTGAGGACCACACTGGGGAAACAAAACAGATCTCCTTGTAGTAATCGATGAATTATGAGAAGGATTTCCAGAGTGTGGATTGAGACCTTAAAGGTTAGACCACTAGGATTTAGGAGTGAGTCATCTGGAGTGGCTCTGGCCCTAAATCCTTGCTGTGAAAGTCTATGTCCAGATGGAATAGACTCTGTTGAAATGAAATATGTGAAATGTGAAATGAAAAATATGTGAAATACTGTGATATGTGATATACTGTTTTGCTGGTTCCTATCTCATGTACCCGAGATGAGGACGTGAGCCTCTTTAGGCAACCCTGAGGTGGCCAGGGTCTATTGTTGATATCTTAGGGTAGCCGACTAAACCCTAAGATAGTGACGGTGAGTCGTTGACACGAGAATCAGGTGTGGAGACTTCTACTTGGTGAGGTACAAGCCAAGTAGTTTCAGGGCAAATGAATAAAACATGATAAGCCGTGTAGAACATGATTTGAATGATTATTACATTTCTTGTACTGCTAGTTGATGATTTGTCATTATTGATTAAGCTTCATGTTGTGGAAAGTAATCATGTCGATATGGATAGTTTCTATTTCATATTATGATATGTCATGCTGACAAGTTATAAATGTTGGGATTTATATCTATCCTGAATATGAGTTGGATTGCCTGCTATTTGATAGTATTGCTTGGTAGATATGTATTATGTGTACTTCAGCTTCAGGACTGCAGGATGTGTTCCTGGTCCGGCTGGTGGAGTGTCACAAAGATAATTTTATTATTATGTATTGGTTTAAAATGCTTAGAACTTGACTTATTACTCATGCAGTAAGATTCTTAATCTGAACTAGAAGTATCTGTCGATTTGTTCATAGACATGCTTTAATAGATGTTTCAAAGTTATAATTGGTTTTGGTGATTACCTTATCTGTTAGATTAGATTACCATTTCAAGATAGATTTGACTCATGATAGAACTATCTGCTATACTTTTCAATATCTGCATGTTTCTGTTAAGTTTATTATACTTAATCTAATGCTGATGCATGTACCTAGCTTGAGTGGGAGGTATCCACTCACTGGGGCTCTATATGAGTCTCATGAGGTTGTTTCAAATGTTTTTATGTATAATGCTATCCAGCGGAGAGGTCGTGACAAAGAAGATATAAATAGTATAATCTAGATAGATTAGAATGTCCTTGTACTCTCTCTTTCCTGGGATGGGTTGTAGATTAAGTTTGTTCATCAATGTACATGTATCTGATGTAAACTGAACCGCATATGAGAATAAGATTTGATTCTAGATTTAATGGAGTTGAATATGATTTGTGATATCTGAATGAGATGCCCTTGTTGTGACATTGATTTATGAGTTTGTGAAGAAAGAAAAAGGAAAAATTTATCTGTCTTTTTTGTATATTGTTTAATCACCTTTTTCGAGAATTCATTGTTTTATTCCATAATCTGGGTTTAGGTTTTGGGATTATCTCTAATGGTTGGTATTTATGCTGATCAAAAGAGTGGGTCCCGACAAACACACACCTCCCTCTGTTTTAGCATGTGGGATTTGAGTCATTGATTCGGCGATCCAATGACCATTGTGCATCTTCTACCTCCTGCCCAAACGAGAAACTTGCCTTGGTTTGGTGATTTTTAAAACCCAGATTTCTTCCTCCATAATCGATTTTTTCTCACAATTTTTCTTCCAATGTGTTTGGGAGATGATTTCGCACCCAAAGACCCCTTGGTCGAGTCTTATTTCTTTGTATCCAAGAAACCCCCAAAGCTTGCTCCCCAAGCTTCGGCGGCCCCCTTTGAAAACCCTAGAAATCTACCCCCCACCTGTATATACCATTACCTTGGCTTCCTGGAGGTCCTTGAAACCTTCCTCTCCATCCAATTGAACTTTTACTCACTCGTGTGTCGCCAAAGGTCAGATTTTACATCAAACCTTGCTGCGACCCCCCCCCATATCTATCCTTGGTGCCTCTCCGGTCGAATTAGTGGACTCGGTGAGTCTGACTTTTCCCCCTCTTCCCTTCCGAATTCTCGATTTTGACTTTGGTGGTGGCTTGCGGTTTTGCTCAATTTTCCCTGAGCTTTGACTGTGTTGCTTCGCAGCCATGTCGCATGAGCAAGGAAGGGGAAGATGACCCCTTGTGGCTTTACGTTTTCCCCCTATTTGCTTCTCTCTTTTTTCTCTGTGTTCGAGCAAGGGCATTATTGCCTTTTTTCTTTTCTTTTCCGCAGTTTGACCCAGCTTTGACCGCATGACTTGGCTGCCCCTTATTGGGCCAAGTCAACAGGTGAGTATGATCCCTCTCTCACTTTCTCTCTGTTTTGAACCGATTTGCCTATGTGGCACCTTCTGATTGGTTGTATTTTAATAATTCATATCTTTTAAACTGTGCATCAAAAAATTAAAATAAAATATGTTCTGAGCTTAGAAAAATGTTATCTTTCTAATAAAAATATTTTCAAAGGTTGATTTCAAGTTTTTTTGAAGGTGGTTTTCTAGAAAATGAATTAATTAGTTAAAAATCACCAAAAATGCATCTAAAAGTCCATATCTTCAAAATACATAATATTATATGTAATTTTGATCAGAAAAACCTAACGAAGATAGTGGTAATAATTTCAAGGTTGAAATTGATGGTTTGTGTTTAAAGTTGGTAACTTAGGGGTTTTAAGTCTTTAATGAATGTATATAGTTCTAATACATGATCAGGGTTATTAAATTAGGACAAATGGACCCTGATCTCATTTAAAGGTTTTGAAAAGTGGTTTCTAGGACTCTAAGGAAGAGGTATGTGCATTTACACCTTAAGTGGGGAATATTTGTGCCTTAACCTACTTTTTCCCTAATGAGGCTTTATTAAACCCTATTTCCTATACTCTTGAATCTTTTGCTATACTTGCCTCATAAATCAATTTTGGAATATTATTCTTGGGTATTGATACCCCACTGATGTGTTTTATTTAAATGATGCTATTATTTTACATTGATTCTAGCATGATGATTTTATTAGACTAACTAGTTATAGCAGTGGTACTTATGTACAACCACCCATAGTGTGGCATGTGTTCATTCACCCTGGGGAATGTCTTATTCTCCCCCACACACAAAATGTATGTAGGTGACTGGGAATATGTTATTCTCCCCTCACCTTTTGGTTGAAGGTCCATTAGGTGCCTCAACCCTTCTTAGTTAACATAGTCAATATTAATCATGCATGCAATTCTTTTATTGTACTTTGTTTATGGCAAGCGTCTGTTGAAAGTAGCCTCATACTCATGTTATCTTAATCATATGATGATCACTAGCCTGCTTTTACATGCTTTACTTTTCTTGTTATCCTAGACTAGTTTTGTGACACATACTTGTTTTTCTGTTCCCTTTTGTTGGGTGCCTTCCCAACCACCCAGGTGTTGAGCTAGGTGATGGATAAGACATGAAGATCTTAGCTTTTGGCTTGGACTTGGTTGATGGAGATGTTGCTTTGGAGATAAGATTGTAGTAGTTAGACTTCCCTCTATCTAGATTCGGTTTGTGTATCTTGATGTAAACCCTAAAGAGAGAATGATGAATTTTTTGTATAATAGTTTTTGAAATTGAATATATTCAGTCATTTTTTTATGCTTCTTTCCAATGGATTTTTGTATACCTTATAAATAATTATTTGAAAATTTTACACCCTTTTTAACATACCTTTTGAGTATGGGAATGAAGGTTTGATATTTCAAATATTTAGTAAAGGGGTGATTTATCCTCTTTACATACGCAATCTAACCGTCGTACAGAATATGGAAAGAAATTTTTTATTTCCTCTATCATCTCTGTCACTATACTTCCCTATAGAGTCAATATATAATAATAGGCCCATATGTATTCTTCTAGTCCTTTTGGAGATCAAGGAACGTAGATTGAACAAAAAGGGGATGCCATTTCCATACCTCTACTTCAATCTAGATATCTTTAACAAAAGGATTGTACAATAGTTTAACATCGATCATTAATGGATTAGTCTGGTACGACTAATCCTACTACTTAGGTAGCAGTGATGTGTAGCTAGACACTACTCATTGCTTGTAGATGTTAATATTGACTAGTCAATTTATTGCCAACATTGTATGTTGCCTAGAGGGTCACACACAGATATATCTTGAAGAAAGACTAAATTAATCCTTTGTGTAACTGTTATACTAGAACCTGAGACCTAAAAGTAAGTTTTAAGACTAGAAATAAGAAATAAGTTTCCATAAGATAGAGACCCATCCCTCAAGAAAGAGGAAGTCCATAGGACATCAAGCCTTGCAGAATGGTGCATTTATTGTGACCAATGCATGGCAGATTCCCTAATTCTGTGAGGGAGTTCATATCCTGGCTAAATGGGATCTGGGATCCTCTATCTATGTGGTATGAGAGGAGTGCTTTATGGGACACACTCATATCTTCTCTTTGTTGCCTCTAAGATTTGATAAATCATGATAGGAACTTAGAGAGATAAAGAGGAAAGGAGGAGACTAGCAACATTAAGCCATTTTTTAGCACTCATGTGGATACCACGAAGCCGAGTTTGCATAATAAATTTGTTCCAGAAGAAGATCTTCAATTGGGCATGCAAATTTAGGAGATGTCATAACGACATATTGTTCCATAGGCAGTGATGGCATAACAATGTGATCCAATAGGCACAAAAATCGAGGAGAAGGTATCCACAACAAAATGGTTCGATCAGCGAGGCCTGAAAAATGAGGAGAAGGTTTCAATGGTGGAACAATGTGATCTGCCGCACACATCCACTTCATACCAGTCCCGTCTTCCAGAGAAAGTTTAGGATCAGATGTGGGATCAATAGAACCAACATTGTGATGATGGAATATGTGCAAACCACTAATGAAATCTAATGATCCTCCACTGATAATCACCAAAAAAAATTTGCAATTAAGCACACAAATGTAGTTTCATGTATGCATGACAAGGTGATTCCTTGAGTGCTAGAGAAATAAAAAAGAGATCCAATTGCTTATTTGGCAAATTTCAAAGGAGACGTAGAATTTGCATCGAGTGTTACAAGTTGAATCATTGGAACTTCTTCCACAATAAAGTATAAACATGTAAACCCTAATCTGGAATTGTTGCATTAGATAGATACTACTTGTAGGATTCTTAGGGAAAAAATTATTCACAATGTTTTCTTCTACTGATGTGTCTATAGAGATAGTTAATCCACATCATATCATTATGCAAGGTTATATGCCGAAGCATATAAAGATTGGAAATCCCATTCAATGACATAATGAGCTAGCTTAGGGGCTTTATCGGAGGTCCCATTCAATGACATAGTGAGTCAACCAAGGGGCTTTCTTATTTAACACATGTGTATGTGCACTGGGGTTGGATGAGGTTCCATATTGACACATTGGGATGTGACAAAGAAATGTATGGTGTTATGTGGATGATCAATGTTTCTAGTCTGGAGCAATGTGTTGCTTATGATGTAGTGTTTGTAATTAGATAGTTCAGTCATTGACAATATTGACATCACTGTGAAGAATTTTCTATGCTTATACTTAAGGCTTCATGAGAATTCACACATGGTACATAATACATTTAAAAAATTGTATCTTTATCATCAGAGTACTACTCAAGTGGAATTTCTTGCCTTTAAGGATTGTAGTCTTTGGTATGGAGTGAATAGTTCTATTTTCCTTGGCATTGGTGACCTAGGATATAAATGGGGAGTTGAGTACTATCGAGATGATGTTTATCACTTCCTCATATTTGTTAGGATTGGTTCCTTTATAATTTTTTTCTATTAGAACAATGGTGTTATTTTTTCCTTTTATTTAATTTTACGTAAAAATAGAAAATTATGTAAATGTGTAGTGTGCAACATTAGATTTGGATAGTTCTTCCATCATTCTCATCATTTGTATCCCATAGGATGGTTGTATAGAACCTGACTAAAACATTGAAGTATTTTTTTATTAAATGCCCCTTTTAGGAGTCTAAATGACCTAGGTTGGTCGAGATTTCTTGGCATGCATGTTTCAAATCAAAACGGTGGTTGTGTCTATTTTGCATATTGAAGAGTTAGAGAACAACATCTTCCTAGGTCATCTTTTTGTCCCGTTCCCACCATAAAAGTATGTGGGTCGGGATCCCAAGAATATTTAAGCTTGTCTTGTATTTTACCCTATTACTTATAGATTGTTCCTCCCTTCAAACAAATTTACCATATTATGCCACAAGAAGATGCTTGGAATATGGGAGAAGATGGGTTTGGGATCTATTCACCCTAGATGTCTTTCTATTGAATAAGTCTATGCCATATAGATGGTGTGCGAGAAGAAACCCCCTACCCAGTCAGATTACTGATGTAGGTATCAAAGACATCCTAGTGGATCTATCTCCAACATGTGTTAGTGTAGAGATCACTTACAATCATATATATGATTTTTCCATGTTTTCAGTTCAACTATGATGTGGTGTGTCATGAGGTAGGGCAATTAATATTATAAGGTGCCTACATGGTAGTTCTTTTTAGTGTTTTGATTTTAAGAAATTGCTTGGAAAATGATGGTTAGGGCCTCATTATGGGTCCTTAGTTTTTTGGTGATAGTATTAATGGGGTTTTTCTAGGGAAGGGTTTCCTAATTTGTGGCTCCTCGATTGGTACATGAGTAGTTTACTTCAGCTTTCTTTTAAAGGATGTGGACATTTGTAAGTCATCTTGATCTTTACTCGAGCTAGGTGTTGATGTGTCATGTGACCTACAAAGATTTCATGTCTTGGTATAAAAAATAGGTAAGTTACATCCCTATAAATGTGTCAAGATACACCAACCTTGTAGATTAGGTTTAACTCACCTTAAGGGACTTATAAGTATACATGACCTTTTTTCTTAGGCAATTTATGCTGACCAAAAATGGATGTTCACATCATTTCTTGACCTTTAAGGGAATCATGATTGTAAACATGTGGTTTTGATCTTGCTCGAGTTGCAACCATGAATTGTCTTTTTAATTGAGTTTTGTAATGCCTAGGTCCATTGCCCTAGGATCTAGTAGAGTTTTAGAAATTATGACTGACCCCAAAGACCACCACTAGCCTTAACCGCACTCTTTGTCCTCACTCACATGCAAGTTAGGGTCAACTTCTCAACTGGTCACCCACCCTAGTACTACTCCAAGATGAGCATGCTTAACTATGGAGTTCTTTAGTGATGGGCTCTCAAAAAAGGTGGTGCACCTTCGTGATATGTGTAGTTCAATCATTCCTTTTAATATCATGTTATTTGAAGCATAAAATCCTGAGATGTTATCATCTTCCCCACTTAGACTCTTGACGTCCTCATCAAGGCTCAACTAAGTGCCCTCATAATTGCTTCCCCATTTCAGTGCAGACCCAGAATGGCCCATGGACATCTATCACCCATCCACGGTTACTAGTGCAAGGGAGGTTCCATCTTGTCTTAGCGGATAGCCCTTTCCAACTTGCCTGAGCCACACGACTTAAGACAGCATGCCGCATGCCCATGTGGGCCCCACTTACTGGAGGAGAATTGGCTCTGATACCATTTGTAACACCCGAGCCCATTGCCATAGGCTCTAGTAAAGTTTTAGGAATGACGACTAGACCCACAAGCCACCACTAGCCTTAACTGCATGCTTTTTCCTCACTCACGCGCAAGTTGGGTTCAACTTCCTGACTGGTCACACATCCACTACAGCAAAATTGCCCATTAGCGGCATTTATTCTAGTGGCATTTATAAAAAAAGCCACTATATTTTTAATATACAGGCATTTTTAATTAAAATGCCACTAAACCTCCTATTATAGAGTTTCTAAAAAGCACTTAACATTAACGGCATTTGTATTTTTAATTAGCGGCAATCCTAAATTGCCATACCCAAATTTTCTAAGGAAATATTGCCTTTCCCGCTCCAAATTTCACTCACTCGTGCTCCAAATTTCCCCGACTCTCCCTAATTCAGCCCATGCCGCGCGCTCTCTCACAAGCTTGCGATCGACTTCCTCTCCCTCTCCACTCTCTCCTTCGTGATGAGCCCTAGCAAGGAAGCCAGCGCAGGCCCTAGCAAGGAAGCCAGCATAGAGAAGCTGTCGGCCGCAGAGAAGCTCCAGAGAAGCTGCCGTCCAGCGCCGACGGTGAGTCCCTGGAACCGGCGTGTTGAGGAGAGTTGTTGGCTGTGCGCATCAATCGAGATTTGGACCTAGCCAACCTGAAGCACCGCCTCAGGCGCCGGCGAGCTCGAGGGACTCCAATCATCCCAAGCTTTGCAACTTTCTGAAGAGGTATGTTGGCGCTCCCCCTCTCCTCCCCGCATGCAATAACTTAATGAGCTCATCAGGTTTCTCTCATTTTCCCTCGTTCACTCCGCTAGCCCCCTGCACCCCCACAAATCCCACCCATGGTCAAACTTTGTTTCTTACACCCTATTCTCACCTCTTCTCTGCCTCCCAATTTGGTGACACTCTCACCATCTTCTCCGCCTCCCACCCCCATCTCGTCCCCTCTAGGAGAAGCCAACCTCCAGTCCAGATCACCAAAGATGGCCACGACAAACAAGCCCAATTTGGGTCATATTATTCAGGCACGAGGTGGATAAAGTGGAAGGTGGAGTGACCTATGTATGACTGAAATATTTAGAATGTGTCCGAACTCATACAGTTGAGGGATAGATTTTGTGTGTGTATTTGAGAGTGACACTCTTTGTTTTAGGGGCTTCATAGTTAATAGACAGTATTTTGGGTGGTGCATGAACACAATGTACATACATAGCCAAACACTTAATATTTTGGTAACACATAGGTCATACCACATGTAAGGTTTGATAAAATCCGATTTTGGTGTTATATGCATATTTTACCTTGTATTTCCCTTTTTATTCTATTATTTAAAATATAAGTCTTGTATTTACCTGTGTTAAATGATATTTCCACCATTTAGTAATAACTTTCAATAATTTTGTAGGAAATTACTGAGTTTTGGAGCAGAAGAAATTTCATTAGTTGATATTATTCTTCAACCAATGACCTCTTAGTCGATAAAAGGACACTCATAATCAATATTATAAAAACCATTGGTTCATCAATCGATGGGAAACCTCAATCCTTTCTCATCTATAGAAATCTACAAAAATGCTAAGCACATCAACTGATGGTCAGGTGGGTGACCAACTTGAAGACTTGGAACTTTATTCATTAACCAACTAATGATGTATTATTTACATTTTCATTGGTATCCATAAATTGATGGTCCTCATGCTCCAGAAACCTTAGACTTCAAATACTATGCATTTTCATAAGTATCCATAGACCGATGACAAGAGTAGGTCACCAAATAATGAAAAAGCTTCCTTAATCCTCCTACATACTTGTAGACAAGAGTCCATTGATGGGATCACAGACCTCACCAACCTATGTAATTCTTTCTATCTCCCACTAATGAGAACATTGTATTCATTACCAAATGAAGAAACACATCCAGTAGTGGAGGATAGACTCCAGTTATCAATGGAGACATAACAAGCTCTCATCCAGTGACAAAGATCCTTTTAACCCCTATGCCTACCTAATTAGTTAAGTGTTTTCCCAAGGAACCTCTCATGATTCTTGGAGTGCAAGAAAAATGCTCATATGCTCATGTGCCTTGATCACACACCAATTCCTATAAATAGGGACCCCAAGCCTTCAAAAAAGGGCCCATCTTCTTCCATGAAGTGTTGCCAAACTCATCATCACTCTTCACCAGTTGTGATGATAACAGTCCAAATCCACTGGTGTGATTCCTTAAAG
The DNA here is from genome assembly GCA_963693085.1 of Alisma plantago-aquatica. Lineage (NCBI taxonomy): Eukaryota > Viridiplantae > Streptophyta > Magnoliopsida > Alismatales > Alismataceae > Alisma > Alisma plantago-aquatica. Next base: position 732,812,663 of record OY856413.1, on the reverse strand, counting down.
GTGTCTAAATCATGTCATTGTGACAAGGAAAGTTGTATTATCTTTCCTTGCCACCATCACCACCATGTAGAGTGAATATGAGGCCTACAATAAGATTCAGTACCCCGCGACTACAATTTTATTTTTTTTCCTCATTATTCCCCATTATGTCTATATAAATCTTTTGGTTTCATTTGTCTATAGCTTACATGTTCAATAAATCATTTGATTCACTAGTTATCATGAGTTTCTAGAATCATTAACTTAGGTTGGAGTAATGGTAATTGGGAAATCCCTGGTAATATTCGTGGATGACATGATGTTCTCTGGATCCTTCAAAATCTGGCTGTTCCCAATGCAAATACTGAAGATTGTATTCTTGTTAATGGTAAGGTGTCCTTGTCGCTGAAAGAGTGTTGGGACTTATGTAAGTCCAAGGCTCAAGTTCTGAACTGGACTGCAGATGTGTGGGCGTCCTTGATTCCTAGGAATATCTCTGTTTTCTTTTGGAAATGTTACCTTCAGCACTTACCTTCTCAGGACACTTTATAGAATTTTGACTTCCAGCTCCCTTATGTTTGCTATCTATGTTGGAAGCATGAAGAAGATGAACAACACCTCTTCTTTGACTATTCTTGTTGCACTGAGCTTTGGTCCTTCTTCAAGCTTAAGTACGGTCATGCTCCTTCATGTCTGTGATCCCAAAGGGGTTTGGACCCTGTGTATACGTGATGTCAATAGCATAAATAGATAGTTATAGTTTTCCTTTTTGTACAGTTGTTAGCTTCTTAGCTTGTAAAGAGTTAAACTCTGTTTTTGTGTTGTTTTTAATAAAGGAGGAGGCACACATGGTTCAACAAAAAAAAGATACATCAAATTATAGAAAATACTAGTTACTTCCTTGAAATTCTCAAAGAAGGATTAGTGAACATTGGACCGATTGCAAAGATATAGGACATGATCTCCTCTATTAGACTTCTTTTCAAGCTATCATGTCTACCACAATAAAGTTGGTTATGACAAGCAATAAAAGGTTAACTGATGTTATACAACTTTTTCTGAAAATATATAACATCGTTATATGTACTTACACTTTGTTAATACTAATATTATGCAGTCTCTATCCACCCACAACAGTCACTATGAACTGGGCCTCTATGTCAATGTTAACGCTCCCTATTGAAGAACAATTGGACATCATCCTAGATGATCATTCCTTAAACCAATTGGTCATACCCAAACATTTGCGTTTTCTAAAAGGAAGACACTACATGCCTGGTAAAGTGACCCTAACTTTTGGCAATTATTCACATGTTATCGAGGTTGAGTATGATTTGGTGGGAAATCTTGTATCAAAATCCCGTTGGCGTGATTGGATTGGAGAGATGCATGTGGTCCGTAGCAACAACCTTTTTCTCCGTCCAGTTGGCCATAATTCCATCAAAGTTTGGATAACTAACATCAACTGTGAAAAGGACTAAAAGCCCGCTTCGTCCGTCTGTGTCCGTCGCTCTGGCGATTAGGGCAAGTGGATGTGAGCGTCTTCCTCCCTTAGATTAGGGTTTTCTCTTGCAAGTTCAAGCGGGCGGGTCTGGCCCTTGGTCCCGTCTCATCATGGCGGCAGACTTGGCAGAGAGATATGCTGGATTGCGTCTGTACGAGGATGAGGAGGATCCCATCGATGTGCAGGCTACGGGTGAGGGAGAAGAGGCGGAGGACCACACAGTGCTGGCGCTGGTGGGTAGGCTTTTGACGGACAGATCGTTCAACTTTCGAGCAATGGAAAGAACTATGGCACAGGCCTGCAGTCTCCGGGAATCAGTAGATTTCAAGAAGCTTGAAGGCGGAGCCTTTGTGATGCAGTTTACACATTGGGCGGATCGACAGAGGGTGATGGAAGGGGCACCATGGAATTTTGATGGCAGACTACTTCTGTTCAAAGAGATAGACAAGGAGGAGCAACCAGGTCGGCTGCGGATTGTGAGTTCGCCGTTCTGGGTCCGCCTATACGGCGTCCCATTAGGGTATCGGGCGGAGAATACGGTCAGGAGGATGGCAGCGAGGCTGGGCGAGGTCTTGGACACGGACAGAGACTGCCTGGGCTGGGACTCGTCGCTGAGAGTCCGGATAGCAGTGGACGTCACAAAACCCCTAAAGCGTTCATTGAAGATTAGGGTGGAGAGCGGCAAGATCGTGGATGTAGAGGTAAAGTATGAGAGGCTATCGACCTTTTGCTTCTCATGTGGGTGTCTCGGGCATGTGGATAAAGATTGTCAGTCGGTTGGGGAAAACGACGATCGCCAAAACCAGTGGGGGGATTGGTTGCGGGCCTCCCCATGGAAGCAGCGGCGTCATACGGAGAGCAGGGGTGGGGGGAGCGGAGGAGCGAAGAAGATCCTCACCTTCAAAGGGACCCCGAGGGATAGTAGGGGGTCGGGGGGGTCGGCGGATAGCGGGAGTAATGTGGTGGGGCAAGTCGGGGAGTAGGGGGACAGTTGTGAAGGAGGGGGAGCGAGGCGGGCGCAAGGCGCTAGGGTTGCAGCGGGGAAGATGGGGGGCAACCGAGCAGGGTTGGATGGTGCGGAGGAAGGGGAACGGGGGGACGAGGGGCCTGGAGGTGGTGTGGTCCGTGGAGACAGCACTGACGAGGGTGAACAGGGGGGCCGGGGAGGAAGCGGAGGATCGCACGAAGGACTAGAGGGGGCGCGAGGATCAGGAAGAAAGAAGAAACTATCGAGGGCGGAGCTGCTAGGGCTTCGACAAGCTCCGAAGATCCAGGAGATGGCCCCGACGGTGTGGGAAGACAGGGAACTGATCGCGGCACATCGAGAGGAAGACGAACAGCTCCGTGAGAAGGATGAACAGCCGGGCACACGTAACAGGTCGACGGCGCACAGCTCAGGAGAGACAGGCTAGAACATTACGCGGCAGAAGCACGACGCCTTCATGGTGCATGATCGGGAGCAGCGGGTTACCATGACCCAGGTACAGTTCAGTCAGGGCACAGAGGTGAATCAGGTTTGCAATAAGGAAGAGGGGAGGGCCATCACACGTGCACAAAGACGAAAGGAGGTGGGAACAAGAAGAAGGCAGGGAACCAAACCGGGACAGATGAAGAAGAAACACACGCCATGGGTGTATAAGATGAGCCGAGGAGCTAGATTGGGCATTCCAGAAGAGGAGGTGAGATGGGAGAGCACAGCTGGAAAGCGAGACAGGGGCGGAGACCTTTGTGACATGGAGCTAGATGAGCAGTCTGTACAATCATCAGGAGACAAACGTCAGAGAACAGGGGAAGATTGTAGGTCCAGGACGACAGAGGGTGTGTCAACCCAAGTAGCGGTGACTGGTGGAGACCAGTCCCGCGAAGGACAATGAAAATCATCAGTTGGAACTGTCACGGGATGGGCGACCCTGACACGTCCAAAGCTCTCCGGGCCTGGGTCTGGAGGGAACGCCCTAACATAGTTTTCTTCATGGAAACTATGATGTTCGACAAACAGCTTGAAGAGGTGAAAAGGAGTTGCGGGTTTTCTGATGGTATCTGTATTTCACGTACGGGCAGGGCTGGGGGGCTGGGTTTCTGGTGGAAGGATTTGGAGGTGGATATTCTGAGCTACTCAAATAGACATGTTGCAGCCATGGTTAAAGATGGGACAGCCGATGTCACTTGGAGAGCCATCGGGATCTATGAATGGGCAGATCAACAAAATAAATCAAAAACATGGGAATTGATGAGAAGACTGAAAGATGAGGCAAATGAACCAGTCATTTTCTTCGGGGACTTTAATGAAATTATCTCAAATGCTGAAAAGGAAGGAGGGCCACCAAAGGATGAAAAATTTATTCAGAATTTTAGAGATGTTATTGATGACTGTAACTTGGTGGATATGGGGTTCGAAGGCAACATGTTTACATGGAAAAGGGGGCAGACGGAAAGAACGCTTGTTAAAGAAAGACTTGATAGATTTCTCCCAGAGTTTGAGTGGGTGAATATGTACAATTTCAGTAAGGTTTTTCATCTCCCTATCTACAAGTCGGATCATGCACCTATTATTCTGAAAGCTGAAAACAAAAGGCAGAAGAAGAGGAGGGGAGGGGGATTTTTCAGGTTTGAGCCCATGTGGGCGAGTGAGGGTGAATGTGGTACTATTATAAAAGAGGCGTGGGAATATGGAGGAGGCACGGAGCTGAACACCAAGCTTAATATGTGCAAGCACAGGCTGTCAGCATGGGCTGCGGAAAAGTTCGGGAACAGGCAAAAAAAAATCAAACATCTGGAAGATGAGCTGAAATCGCTACAAGTGCTACAACCGGACCACACAAATCTTATGGAAGCGGAGGAGAAGTCAAGGGAGTTGCAATACTGGCTGCAAAGAAATGAAGAGTATTGGGCTGCAAGGGCGAGGGTGAAGGAAATGAAGGAAGGGGACAGGAACACTGCTTACTTTCACCAGAAAGCTACCAATAGGAGGCGGAGGAACTGAATTGAAGGGCTTGAAGATGAGCAGGGTCGGATGAGGAATCATGAAGGGGAGGTCTGTAGCATCATTGTTGACTACTTCACCCACCTGTTCCAATCGTGTAATCCTTCAGGTTTTGAGGAGGCAACCAGGGGGATATGGGAAGGGATTACAGGAGACCAGGCAGCTGAGCTTGAGAGAGATATTTCCGATGAGGAAATCTGGATGGCGCTGAAGCAAATGCACCCGAATAAGGCTCCGGGACCGGATGGCATGAAGGCAATGTTTTATCAGAAGTTCTGGGGAGTGGTGGGGATGGATGTCTCAAACTACATCAAGGGGTGGTGGAAGGGAGAAAAAGACCTGGCGGCGGTGAATGATACTCTTGTGGTGTTGATCCCAAAGAATGAGAAGCCGAAAACTGTGGGAGAGTACAGGCCGATCAGCTTGTGTAATGTGGTGTATAAGATTGACTCCAAGGTTCTCACTCATAGATTAAAGCCTCTAATGAATAATCTCGTTTCTGAAAATCAAAGCGCATTTGTCCCGGGGAGAATGATCACTGATAATGACATCATTGCATACGAGCTCTTCCACAAGATGAAAAGAGACAAAGGGAAGAAGAAGGGGAACCTCACCTTAAAACTGGATATGTCCAAAGCCTATGACCGAGTAGAGTGGAGTTTCCTTGACGTCATTATGAAGAAGATGGGGTTTGGGTGTAAATGGAGAGACAAGATCCAGGAGTGTATCTCTTCTGTCCAGCATACCTTTGCCGTCAATGGAGATCGGACCAAGAGCATGAGACCTGCACGCGGACTTCGCCAGGGTGACCCTCTTTCCCCCTACCTTTTCATTTTATGTGCTAAAGCATTTTCCACTTTGATTAGCACTGCTGTCCAGGACTCCCACCTACATGGAATCAAACCGTGTAGGGGAGGCCCATGCATCTCACATCTTTTCTTTGCAGATGATAGTATTCTTTTTGCTAAAGCAACCACTGCAGAATGTCTGAAGATAGCTGAAATCATCAGCCAATACGAACAGGCATCCGGTCAAAAGATTAACCTTTCAAAGACAGAGGTTGTTTTCAGCAAAGGGGTACAAGGAAGTAGAAAGGAGGAGTTGAGGGAGCTTTTGGGAGTTCGTGCGGTGGACAGACATGCTTGCTACCTTGGGCTTCCCACAATGGTGGGACGATCCAAAAAGCAAGTGTTCAGCTTCATAAAAGAGAGGATATGGAGGAAGTTGCAGGGTTGGTCTGAGAGATTATTGTCAAAAGCAGGGAGGGAGGTGTTAATCAAGGCAGTGGCACAAGCGATTCCCACCTATGTGATGAGTGTTTTCCAGTTGCCTGTGAGCATTATGGACGATATGCAGCGTATGGTGGCGAGATTTTGGTGGGGGGCAAAGGAGAAGGAGAGGAAGCTCTCATGGATGAGTTGGGAGAAACTCTGCAAACCAAAACGGGAAGGAGGACTTGGGTTTAGAGATTTTCATGCCTTTAACCAAGCCCTTCTAGCACGTCAAGCATGGAGGATTGTGTGCAACCCGGAGGCTCTAGTTACAAAGGTGCTCAAGGCGAGATACTTCCCACGGACGTCTTTTTGGGAGGCGAGGAGGGGGTACGATCCGAGTCATGTGTGGAGGAGTTTATGGGGGGCGAAGGCAGTGCTGAAGGAGGGAGCCCAATGGAGAGTGGGAGACGGGGGGGACATAGATGTATGGGAAGATAGGTGGGTTCCAAAGGAGGGGGACACGCTTAGGAGATTCAAACATGATGGCAGCCTGGATATCTACAAAGTACGGGAGCTTTTGTCGGAAGACGGGACAGGTTGGGATGAGAACAAGGTGAGGGAGTGCGTTCCGGATAACATTGCAAGGAAAATTTGTGCTATTCCGATCAGCTGTAGGAAGCCGAAGGATACGTGATGTGGTGGCCGTCTAAGGATGGGGACTTCACTGTCAGGTCAGCATACTGGATGGGTTTGCTTGGCGTGGAGGAAGCTAGGAGATACAATGATAGGGTGGGGGATGGGGTATGGAGGAAAGTCTGGAAGGAGGGGTGGAGCCCAAAGACGGCGCACTTCCTGTGGAGAGTATGTACGGGTGGGCTTGCTACAAAGGGTCGACTTTTCGACCGACATTGTACGGAGGACGGAACGTGCAATCTTTGCATGTCAGAAAAGGAGACCATCCCTCATATGCTCTTCAGATGCCCGAATGCAACGGAGGTTTGGGACCAAACCACAAGGGAGACCCAGCAATGGGTGGAGGATAGGAAGGATGGAGAGCTTCAATCTACTATGGAGGCTGCGTTACTTGATTTGGCATTGGAGGAGAGGATGGAAGTAGTTGCTGCTATGACAGCCATTTGGCGAGGACGGTGCATGCGCACTTTCCAGTCGGGCACGACCAACATGGGCGTGCTTTTCCGGTGCGCCAAGACTTGGGTCAGAGGCAGTGTGGACGACGGCGAGCAGGTGGGGAGTGTAACAGGTCGACGTGAAGGGGAGGCGGGAAGAGGGTGCAACAGCCATGATGGCGGGAGTAGCCTACAGGCCGACGGCATGCGGGGAGCTGCGAGTAGCAGCGGAGACACGGGTGGGTGGAGACGACCGGCACAGGGTCGCGTTAAAATTAACGTGGACGCCTCAAGTGGGGAGGAGGGCAAGGCGGGGCTTGGCGTAGTGGCAAGGGATGAAGGGGGAACTGTCGTAGGGCTGTTCGGGCTGGAGGTGAGGACCGGAGGGGACATAGAGCTTTTGGAAACCATGGCTATCAAGGAAGCGCTATCATGGGCAAAGGAGAAAGGACTGGAAAGCATAGAGGTGGAATCCGATGCCAAGGCAATAATCCATGCATGCAACATAAACAGCTCCAGGAAAGACTATATCGGCTCCATGGTTGACGATGTCAAACATCTGAAGAATTTGTTTGCTTTCTGTAGCTTTAGTTATATTAGTCGTAAGTATAACAAGGTTGCTCACGAAGTAGCAAATGCTGCTCGGAGGGGCCAAGTAGATAGTTTTTACTTTTCCCAGTAGTTTCCTTTGAACTTTATGCCTTTTGTAATTAATGATTTAGCTAATATATGACAGGGGGCCCCAATCATAGGGCTTCCCGTCCTTCCTCAAAAAAAAAAACAACATCAATTGTGAGACACCCGATCACCTACTGCGGTATGAGCGCACGGCGTCGGATATCATCTATGAGGAATCTGAATCTGAGGCCCCTGTCAGTTCAAATTCATCTAAATATAGTGAGGAGCTTCGTGACACAGCTTCATCATAAAAAAGACCACGGTAAGTCCAATTAACAAATATAATTGTCAAGACAAAAAATTTGTGTTTACAATTTTTGTCTGAAAGCAATTAATACTCATAGCTGCTTTCTATTCTGAACTTCAGGAGAAGATTGCCACAATGATAAGTCCTCGAAGTTACTGATGCGGGACCATGTTGGTGTAGTATTTAGTTTTCGATGCGGGACCATGTTGGTGTAGTATTTAGTTGTCTATCTATCTAGACTTGTCTGTATTAATAGTTTTTTTTAATTATGCGCATGTTTAGGGGTACACCAACCCCTTTGTTTAGTTACTGTTTAGGGGTACACCCCTGTGTGTGGATGTAAAAAGATATTAATGAATGGAACTGAAATTTGCTACAAGAATGCTTATAACTGAAGTGTGTGTTCCCATGAATGTTCCCATTTGCATGATTACACTAGTATTTTCTCATATTGTATAGTCTATTTTAATATGACATACTTAATCATATGGTATATGTTTTACTATTTTTATAGAACGGATAAGTCTTGGATAGCAGAGGATGACCGAACCAGCAGTAAATACTTATGTGGATTATCTAAATTTTTGGATTTTGCTTTTGAACATTCATCGATTGGAGACATGATTGTATGCCCACGTAGAAAGTGTGCTAATGTATACCAGGTCACCAGAAAGACTGCATTGAGCCATCTACTATGGCATGGCTTCTTACCAAGCTATATTTCTTCGGCTTTTCATGGTGAAGATGCCAATGTTCAAATGGATGCTCCTACTGATCAGGGAGATTTCCTTAATGCTGAAAATTTACAAGATATGTTGTAAGATACTTTTCCGAGTTTCAGTGAAGATGGAAATACAGAAGGAGTGGAGCCATCTAGTGATCAACATTTCAATACTGAAAATTTTTATATCTTTTTAAAGGATTATGAGACAGAATTATATCCAGGGTGTAAGAAATATAGCAAACTTGCTTGCATCCTAGAATTCTATCACCTGGTTTGTCTTAATGGCTTGAGTAAGAAAGCATCATCTATGTTTCTTACGTTATTTAAGAAGATGCTACCAGAAGGAGAACAGTTACCTAATTCATTTTATGAGCTAAAAAAATGATTACGGGGTTGGGCTTAGATTATGTGAAGATTCATGTTTGTCCAAATGGTTGCATGTTGTTTTGGAAGGATTCTGCTGATAAAGACATTTGTGATACATGTGGAGCATCAAGATGGAAACCGATTACAATCCCAGATGATGATGATGAGCTTGAAAAAAAACCCAAGAGAATACCTATCAAAGTGCTCAGACACTTTCCACTTATACCCCACCTATTGCGGTTATTCATGTCATCAAAAACCTCATCCTTAATGAGGTGGCATGCAGAAGAATATGAAAAGATGACAAGTTAAGACACCCGGTTGATTCACCTGCATGGAAAACATTTGATGTGATGCATCCAGAATTTGCTACAGACGCTAGAAACCTTTGATTGGGACTTGCAACTGACGGATTTAATCCTTTTGGGACAATGAGTACTTCTTACAGTACATGGCCTGTTGTGATTATTCCATATAATTTACCTCCTTGGTTGTGCATGAAGCAACCATATTTTATGTTGTCCCTACTCATTCCTGGACCAGCTTCACCTGAAAATATAGATGTGTACTTGCGTCCATTGATTGATGAGTTGAAAGAACTATGGGATACTGGTGTACATACATATGACGTTGGAACCAAGGAATTCTTTCATATGCGTGCTTCTTTATGATGGACAATTAGTGATTTTCTAGGATATGCACATCTATATGGTTGGAGTACTAAAGGCTACAAAGCATGTCCCTATTGTAATAAAGATACTGTCTCACATTGGTTGCCACATAGCCGTAAAGTTTGCTACAGAGGACATCATAGGTTTTTGCCAACTAGCCACAGATTCTGAAAAGAAGCAAAGGCATTTGACGGTGAGAAAGAATTTAGGTGTCCACCTAAACCTCCTTCTGGAGCTCAAATCTTGTCATAATTGGAGGACGGAACAACTGTAATTGGTAAGAAAAGGCCAAGAGGTAAGGATTCAACACACAATTGGGAAAGGAAAAGCATATTTTTTGAGCTACCATATTGGAAAACTAACATTGTAAGGCACAATCTCGATGTCATGCACATTGAGAAGAATATATGTGAGAGTATTGTTTGAACATTGCTAGGTTTGAAGGATAAAAGTAAGGACAACTTGAATGCAAGGAAGGATTTGGAGGATATGGGAATCAAATTTCCGCTTCATAAAAAAACTATTGGTTTTGAAATCCACTTTGGAATTGGAGGCTGATCTTTACCCCTTTGTGTTACAGTTCTATCTTGATGCTGGAAAGGGACATGTATACATGTAATTTTTTGTGAAGATCGAGTTGCATTTAATTTCAAAGACTCCTTTTGTTGAATTCATGTCTGAAGCTTTCCATGGGCATGACAGACATTCTATTGATGCTAAGTGTGCACAAAGATGGTATGCTACTAACTTATAATGATACATATCATACAAGTGAACCAGAAGTTACCATCATTATTTCTGCCCATGCTTTAGTGCTTCTATGCCCATCATTTGATTTTTAAAGATACCAAACTTATTTACATATCATTTCAGAGTCCATTGGAGAATCTTAGAGTGGAGGAAAATGTGTTGAGTGCTCAATTAGAAGAGAAGGATGAGCTGAAGAGGGAAGGTTATTCAACATGTCACTTTGTAAGTGTAATTGTAATTTTTTATAAATTGCCTTCAAGTGACCACTCCAGCTGTTGGGATAGTTGAACAATCACATGTTTTTTTGCGTATGCTAGATTTTGTTGGAGGTACATCTGTCTATGAGGCTTGCACCATTAGGGGTGACAAGGCTTCCTTTGTATATAATATGAATTGTGCATGCTCTGTTTTGCATCTACTTTAAGCCAAATATGGCCAAAAGCCCTGCAGTTCTGCATTCCTATCCCTGATCTCTATCCGATTAACACACATAACTCCAAAGGTGCACCCAAAGTGGTGGATTGAGGAAAATTAAAACTTTCCAGGCCTTTTTATGTATAGTTACTTTCATGTTCTTGAACTGGGCATGATCAGGTTAGAAGTGGAGCCAACCAAGACCAAACTAGTTTTTAGCTATAGGGAGGACTATAGTGGCTGAATACAATCCAAGACAACCCAGTTGCAGCCTTGTCAAATATGTGAGATAATGACTGGTTTATAGGTCAGATGGTGGAATTTCCTTATGCATTGAGGGAAGCATTGCACTTTGTACAATGAGTTGTGGCAGCCACATCTTTGTCTAATAACTACATGCTTCTGAGGAGTATGCTCGGCTTCCCTGTAGGACAAGCATGTTTGGTGCACATCTTTTCTACATCTCTGTTTAATAATTAACTCATGAATTTACCATTGCATATTCCACACATTTTTTGTAGAGCAAGAATCATTATTTACCTTGTTATTATGTCTCATTCTTCACATGCCTTCATACATATTGCCAAGGGAATTTCATCTATTGGGGAGTTTTTATATTGTTCTCTGTTTAATAAGCAAACATCACTCATAATTATTGAAGTTAGTTCTCTTATTGCTTTGATAGAGATGGAATGTAAATTCTTTTTAATTTGATGAATAAGCAAACATGAACATTGCTTTGATAGAGATGGAATGTAAATTTCTTTTTAATTTGATGAACGAATGTACTGTCAGTTACTCTGTTGGTGGATTCGACATGGATGTTGCAGCTGCTCTGTATTAGGCCACTTGGTGGATTCAACCTGGATGTTGAGTACTGCTGCATATGTATTGACTATGGATATGTTTGGACCTATTGTTGATAATGCAGGTGCCATTGTTGAGATGAGTCAGCAGGTAAATTATTTGCTTCTACAAGGATCATCACATTTGTTTCTACACATCTATTAATTGAGCATATGTCGTATATTTCTGTGTCAGTGGTGTGATTATCAACAAATTTGTACTGTTCAAGGATGGTTGTAGCGAGTACAAATACCTCTGGATGATGTGAATGAAGCTCAAGAATGAGAATGGGGGATGACCGAGCCCAATAGTTTGATCTATAGGTATGGATTTTTTTTGTTTATTTCCTATACATGGTGCTAAATGTGATAATCTTGAAATTGATAGTGGCAGTTTGATGTTGTAGGCTCTAATGGATTTGTAGGATGAAAATGAGCAAGTTCTTGAGAATGGATGCTTGTTTATCTGTAATCTACCCTTTGCTGCCATGTAAGAATGAAATCTGGGGGGCTAAATACTATTGAGCTCCCTGATAAGCAAAAGTCATTCCAATCAGCAGAGGTATCTTCATGTGCTAGATCCCTTCTTTTTTGTTGCATTTCTAGTTGCTGGTTTTCTAGTTTATTTGTTATTCTAGATGTTGGTTTCCAGCTGATTTGTTATTCTAGATGCTGGTTTACAGCTGAATTGTTATTTCTTTTTCTAAGTCAAGTGGCTATACATCGATCAATTTGTTATTCAGATTTGAATGTTCCAGCTGATGCTTATAATTTCCACTCTTCAGTGACCTTTAGCCAGATAGATCCTGAAGGAAAGTTGGTCATGGGCTTCAGTGTGCTTATCATAGGCACCATAGCATGTATGGCATTATTTTGATGGTAAAATGAAGTGGTTGATACTTCTTTTTGTTAATGCTTGCTTTGTATTTTGTAGAGGTGCATTATGAAGGGAGGCCATTGAGAAACTTGACTCAGTCCTTTGGTAGGTCTACTTAATCTAGAACGAGAAGGTGCTTGCTGAATGGGCTGCTAAATCAACTGTGCTATACTCAATCCATGTAATTGTTGTTGATTGCCGTTAGCCACTACTCCTTGTACATTTACTGAACTATGCAAAGTAGATGACAACCCTTGAGGCACAATTGGTCGGGAAGAAGGTAACATGATGCCCAAAATGACAAGTTGGCTTGCAGGTGGAGGCTGGTTGGTTGAGGGGAATCCACTACAAAGATACATTTGAAGACGTGGAAGATGTCATGTAGGCTGCAAGTATGGTGGCATATTTTGTTTGTTCTATAGAAGACAAGTTCCTTCAATCAAAAGTTATTGTATTGTATAGAAAATTGTTGTATGAAAGTATGTCATTGGTGTTGTATTCAATATAAGGGGCAAGGTAAAATTTCCTCCCCATGTAATTTTCATTTGTTTATAAATAAAAAAATATTCATAATTTCAAAAAACTGAGTTTGGTTGCAATTGGCATTCAATTAGAAAACCTGATAATGAGTTGAAAACTGAATGACTAAAAGCCATGAAAATGTAGTAACACAGAACTAGTAGTCATTAGTGGCTTTTTTTATACGCCATTAAACTCAATAAGAACATTTTCATACACCAACATAATACAAAATAGTGGCATTTGTATAAAAGCCAATTGATGAATAGTGGCTTTTTTATAAATGCCAAATGATGGTTTAGTGGCCTTTATGTGGCATTTATTCGAAGCCACTAAAGACAAACCTTTAGTGGCTTTTACAACTTAAGCCGCTATCTTCCTAATGGCATTGGCGCTAGAGGCATTTTTTTTAATGTCAACAAATGCCGCTAAACCTGTTTACTGGCTTTTATTTTATTTTTAGTGGCTTTTCTGAAAGTCCGCTAATGAGTATGTTTGTTGTAGTGATCCTAGTACTACTCCAAGATGAGCACGCTTAACTATAGAGTTCTTTAGTGATGGGCTCCCATAAAAAGAGGTGCACCTTGGTGATATGGGTAGTTCAATCATTCCTTTTAATATCATGTTATTTAAGGCCTCAAATCCTAAGACGTTACAAGGTTGTTGTATTTTATGGGTGTATTTTGATAGGAGAACTAGGGGGTCTCATGATAACAGTCATGATCCTTCTATCAATGTCCCCTTGGTTCTAATGTTTTACCTTCGCCTTCATAGGTGTCCATGGGATACACTAGGGTATCAAAGTAAATTAAATATATTTTAGAAGGTGGGGATCTCTCATTACAATGCTCCTTTGTGGATGCTTGATGCTAGCGTAGCTTTTCTATCAACAATAATTGTGTTTTGATGAGGATAACATTCATGTAGTGGAGATCAGTATCCCCATCCATGTCTTCTAGCTACAAGATTCCCCAGTCAGAGATTCCATGGATGATGTAGGGTCCCTCCCATTTTAGACTAAACCCATTCTTGGTATCAACATTCTGATTAATTTGGAGCACCAAATTTCCGTTCCAAAAAATTTAGAGGATAGATTCTCTTATTGAAAGCTCAATTTTTTCTCTCTTGATATCATTGTGCGTGAGATATCTTGTTCGTCATTCATCAATTAGTTTGAGGCATTACATTCAATCTCTGACCCATTACACCTTTTTTTTATTAGCTTTTTGTAGTACAAAAGGAGAAAGGATCTCAACCTCCATTAGAAGGACTATCTACACACCACATATAAGAGATTAAGGAGTGGCTCTAGTAGAATTTTAATTGGAGTTTGATACACCCATAGAGACATTATAAGGTTCTCATTCTAGCTGTCATTTGATCTAGTTGTCTGTCTGAGGATTTTTATAATACTCTTGTTTGTAACCTCCGTGTCCCCATTGATTTGGGGCTCATACAGAAATGTTTATCAATTTTTTGTTTCAAGAAGTTGAGATACTCTTTGATCGATGTATGAAAGAATTTTGAACCATTCTAAGATATAATTTTGTGTAATATGGAATATTATATTAGGATGTTGTTCTTGTACAATTTTCCACCGATTGAGTTGAGGTGTTGTTGATGGATACAACTTCAACCCATTTTTTTGAAGTAGTTCATGGAGAATAGTATGAAGTATTTTATGTTTTATGCTTTAGGATGTATCTTTCTAATCATGTGTTCGTACATAAAGTAAACAAGATCCAATTCATGCCCATGTTTATAGCTAGTTTCTTAGTGCATGAATGTAGTCACCATGATCTGGCACACTCAATATTTATATACATACTAGCAACAATTTGTCTCCATGATGTTCTAGTACTACCCTAGAAGTTTAATCTTCTTTGTGAACATGACTCCAATGTTTTATATTCCACTTTATCCTCCATGGACCAGTTTCATGAGATCTTCATCTTAACTCTTATTTATCCACTTGAGGAGGGTATGTGTGTATGATCTGCAATGAAGATATCTCGTTCATAAGATGTATTGTATGTCTTTCCATTTAATAACTTGTTGGTATCTTTTGGAGAGATCCCAAGGGATAAACTACCTATCAAGCTATGCTTTAATGTTATGAAAACATGTATTTTCTTTATTCTTGGTTGTATTATCAATGATCACGCAATATGCAAATTGGGAGATTTTTGAACTTCAAAGGAAAATATTTAGTTTCCTTGGATGTCGATCTGTTACGAGAGTGGATAAAGCATCAAAGAAGGTGTTGTGATCTGTGTTTAATGAATTTTAAGGATATTTGTTCAAAATCTCAGGCGATGGATCACAAAAACTCCTAATAAGGGGTTAGATACTAATGACGGGTTGAATTTGTTCTTGGCCTAGGAGATCACAAGAAGAGAATCATTGTATGATTGTTAGAGATATTCTCCTTAGTGCTTGGCAAGTTGGAATCCTAGGATCACTACCATGTTGTTACCGAAACTAAACTCTAGGCAAATTGCAATAGGCAGTTGTTCACCATGTCAGTCTTGTAGGAAGACTCCAATCCCAACTCATTTGTGATCAACATCTTTGTCATAGAAGATTGTCTACAAGTCTAGATCTAAGGAGATATGATATTTGATGACATTCCAATATCTTTGTCAAGGAACTTGTACTTGTGTGTTTGTTATTTTGGAATATGGAAATCCTCTGGATGATTTTCTAATGTGTGTGCTTTGACATATTTCATGGGTAGATAAGTCATGTCAAACTTAGACAACAACACTTTCCATATATTGCATTGCACAGGGAGGTCAGGTTGTTCAGACAAATAGCAATTGGTCATGTCTTAGAATAAGTTGAAGTACGCCAGTAGGTAGTGGTGCTACTTCCTTGCCTATATACCTAGGATAGTTAATATTTTTTTACATCAATGTACCATGCTTCAGTTTTGTTGACCTTCTGATAATGATAATGATAACATGCCCACTATCAATTTTTATTGGCTTAGAACACCTCCCATTGATGGTTCATAGACCAAAAATTGAAGGGTGAGAGGATGTCCCAGTAATACTAGTCTTCAAAAAGATAGTCCAATGAGGTAGTTTGTAAGCTTTTAAATTGCCTCTTTGCACAGTATATTCTACCCATAGTAAGAGCCTGAGTATATTGAAAAATAGCTCACAATATTTGTATATTTGGTGATGAAGTGATTGATGTATTAGAGACAGATGATCAATCCTTGGATCTCCTTTTTTGTCTTCAGTGAAGGCATTCACCAACCGCATGGGTCTTTCCAGGGTCAAATTTTGTTCTACTTTGGATGACAAGGTATCCTTGAAGGTTACCAAATTTAAATCTGAAGGTAAAATTTGTTGGGTTTAGGTGTGGAGAGAATCTTCACATTCATTAGCATAGATTTTTCAAGTCAGTGATGTGGTATTTGAGATTCTTAGAGTTGGTAATCATATTTTCCATGTAACCTTTACTTATTTGTGCATCATGTCATAGAAGAAGGTGACAATTTTCCTTTAATATGTTGCTTTGAAAATATTGTGGTCAAAAGATATGACATGATAGTTGAATAATCCCCATTCTATGATGAAGGCCAGTGAAGCCATCCTTAAAACTCAAGAGAAAATGTCTAGCTATATTTTCAATCAAGACATATATGTGTAATATGGGAAGTTTCCTCTGGGAGATGCCTTGTTGAGATCACAATAGCCCATGGAAATTCACAATTTCCATTTTATTTTTGATATAGGTACAATATTGGCTAGACATGAGGGGAGAATGTAGGGATCTGTGAAACAATTTATAACGACCTCACTTTTTAGCATCCCAAAATTAAGAAAGAACCTTAAAATTGAGGGCCATTACCTAAAATTCCCAACACCAAGTTTATTAAATAACAAATAATAGAAAATATTTTCACAAATATTGTTTACAAGATATATAATGATACTCCTCTAAGGAATTACATGAATTTCCAACATGAGATCTATACATATTAGAAGAAGCATGTAACTAATCCTCCTTCAGTTAGCTTTGATGTCTTCAGTGGACCAATCATGTATTGATATCTTCATATATTTCATTTACCTAAATGTGGATCAAAATATTGCTATGTTGCATATGTGGGGTGCATGCAAAATTATATAACTACAATAACAACATATAATCAATCAACTACTTGCAAATATGAACTAATAATTTCATTATATATTCTAACTCATACTTGATTTGCTATCTTGGGCAAGATCACTATCCCCTCTGGGCTCATGTGCACCGCCCCTTGATACATATCATCCTAGGGTTCTAAATATGATATCTTAATTTATGTGACACTTGTAGTGGCATTATTATTGATATCTTAATATAAATATGAAATCTTAAATACGATATCTTAAATATCCCACATTGTTTTCACCAATCCTCAATAAATCCTTGGAAAAAATCGATAGTTGATAATGCAAGTATACATAATCATAACCATGTGCCTCAATGTGGAACCATGCAGACCATATAATCATAGTTCAAGTAATTTAATCATATCATCCAATCAAGTAAGAAATTATGTTTCCAATCAACTAACACTAAGTTTGTATGTATACAAAACCCTGAATGTCACCATCATAATATTTAGACTAAACCCTACTCGAGTCCTAATCTAGGGTTTAGGGTTGTCTCGGGTTTGGATAAAGAATAAGGGTACAAACCCTAATTCCACTGCATATGAAACATTAAGTGAAACCCTAATCATCAAATCTAGCATATCTTACATTGTGAACACTTAGATACAATTATGTGCACTAATATCATGGAAAGTTATGATCTTTACTTTCACAACCATGTTTCATCATACGTGTATGGTTATTCACATTAGAAACCCTAACTATCATATCATCATTATCATCATCATCTTGATTGTCATTAGCAATATCATTATAGCATCACCTAATAACAAATTTAGTATTTTAAGCATCATATTACTCAGTTCTAGGATTTACATTTATAAGCTATTGATTATCAACTATACTTTTTAAATCATGATTAGAATCGGGCATGGAATCCATTTTATTCATATTCCTCTGATTTTCCTGATTAGTGTGATATACACTTTTGCTAATTTTTTTAGTTATCAGTAATTAACCACAATTATAGTAAGATTATCTCTAGACGACCAATGAGAGGAGGCCACATCAGGAAAATATAACATTTTTTATTTGTCCACTGTGGAACCAGTTCTGTCAATGAATGTGGCCATCTTAGTCAAGCACTCCACGCAAGCGGCTTCCTTGGAATTATAGATTACCCATTTTACCCCTTATGTCATGATCATGTCTGATCATGCGAGTTAGGGTAATGGGGTAAAATACCCAAGGGTAATCTTCTTCCTCTTACAACCTATTAATCCAACCATGGCCAAGGTCAACAACAGGGTTGACTCTCATCATGCTTGCCCCACGAGACAGGTACATTCGTCTAGGTCCAACAGACTTGAGGGAGAATCAAGTTTAGGCCAGAGGATTCAAGAGAATTGTAATGACCCCGCCTCCCAGTAACCCCCAATTAAGGGAGACCAAGAGGTCAGAATCATTATCCCAATTAATAGGATCAAAGGTTCGACAAATAATCAATAATATTTATAAAATTCTACCAATCTATTCTGAAAGCTGGTATAAAATAAAACTTTGCATACCTTTTTCAAAACTTGGATATCTACTTCTATCCCCAGTTGGAGTCTATTTTAACTAATCCTCCTTGCACTTTTTAATTCTTACTTTCACAATATGTCATTTTACTATTTTTCCTTTTCAACTTTATACTTAAAATGTCGACAAACAACATGTCGGTCAACATAAAGGAATATGTCGGTATGTGGGGACAACCAACATTTCACACATATGGCTAACAATATAAATATCACAATCAAGTTAATTAACAAGCCAATTTATGCTTTCAATGTAACATTCTCCACCGCTTTTTCCCTAACCCTGGCATACCCTACTTACGGTTTCTCTTTTTCCATCGACTTAAGGCCACCTTCTCAATCCTGAGCTTGGTGCCTGGGGTCACCTCTCATGGTGCCAATTAGTCATGCAACATAGACCACCTTCTCATTCTCGAGCTTGGTGTTTGGGGTCACCACTCATGGTGGCATTGGTCTTCCCTCCTGCGCTTGACCTTTTTGTGTCATCCATCAGGGTGGCATGTAGGTGCGAGAATACACACTTATTTTACAATTGTGATAATCATAGTGACTTTATAATTTGCAAGTATGAACATCCAAACTAATAAGTTGCATTCAATGTGATGAATCATCCGAGAAACTCTTCGGGAAACTAATGTGATTAACCATAATTAACCACATACCTGTCAGGCTAATTTGAGACAGAATTAATCCAATCAATGCAAGAAATCCAATAGGCAAGCAAGCACATAAAGAGACCCTGAAATATGCATACAATTTCCTATCATTGATCATGCCATCAAGATCTATTAAACCTATCTCGCTTCCTAGGGTTTCTAGTCCACTTTTAGGGTTTCCATTGCAATTAGGGTTTCACTTCCTTTATACTATTTTAAACCCTAATTTTATGCAATTACTCACAAACCCTAATTATCTCATCTATTCCTCATGCAAGATATTAAGGCTACCTTTTAACAACATATAATCTTAATTTCAGATTAAAGGTACAATTAAACATCAATTAAGTCCATTATGCCTCTTTTACATTAAAACTTCCATTTTTATCCTTTTAATTCATGACAAGATCATTAGGCCCAATTATCATCTTTGGTTCCTTCCAGATTAACAACTAATAGTTCATTATGATCTAATTCACATATGAACTCTATTTATCATTAATTCCACCTTTATCTATTAGAAAATTCTAATTACCATATTAAGGGTATTCATTCACAATTAGGAACCTTTATACTCAAAATAGCTTAGAACCATCATATCTCAGCTTTATTCATGAATTTGAATAATTAAAGCCATTAAGAGTCACAATGACTAACATTAGGGTTTTAAGGCCCATTAAAGCTCATTCTTCTACATGGAACTCTAAATTAAACCAACTTTACATGTAAAATAGATTTAAGTTCGACTTTAATATTTAACAGGTTATTACTTCGCAAATTAACCTATTAAACCTTAAAGATTCATCCTTTATACTCAAATAGGGTTTCTAAGAGCTTAATCATTCTTACTTGAGGTAAAAACCCTAAATCATGCAAGAAACATCTAGATCAGGTTCAAGTTCATCATTAACTATTCAATAGGTTGCAATTACCCAATTTCATCAACTAAGCAACATGAACTTAACCATATTTTGTGCAATCAATTTGAAGATCAACCCTGACCTCCCCCCTCGTCCACACAGTTTGCCTCGCCGGAGTCTGGCAGGTTGGCGGCGGTGATAGCACGGCAAGGACGAGCAATTGGAGGCCTCTTCAGGTTCATCAAGAGGAAGGCATAGCTTCCTGGACCATCGTTGTGCTAGCAGGTGGCAAGGATCTCAGAGTCAACCAAGAAGTTGACCATCTGAACAACGGAAGGAGTGTCACGAGGTTGAAGAAGGGACCCCGCAGTTTTACCAGCATACCCCTCATCTCCTGCTGTCGAGGTAAGGGTAGTTTGGTCCTTCGTAACTTAAATCAAAGTTAGACGTGTGGACCTTGAGCCGTTGGATCCTACGTGGTCTAGTGGACCACGGATCATGCGGCCTACGATTTTCTAGAAATAATAGATAATTTAGAAAAGTGATTTTCTTTACAAAAATCATAACTTTTGCTAGGAAGCTCTGATTAGAAAAAGTTATACATGAAAGTTGCTTAGAAAAATATGAGGAACACAATAAAATTAGTTTGAGAACCTGAATCTATTCCTATTTGAAAAAGTGTGTTAATCTAATGAAAAGTGCCTATGTATTAGATTAAGAAACCCTAATTGAGCATAGCTCTCCGAAGGTCAGGGGTTGATAAGTTTGTGTGTTGATGCCCTCAAAAACCCTCCCCTATAAATAGGGTCAGAGGCAGATCCCTATTGGATTGGGGACTCTCCCAATCGGCAACCAAACCCCTACAAAGTAGGGACGGTTCTTTTTGGTTTTATCTCCTGAACTCAAAGGAACCAAAGACAGTCGTGCACATGCCTGGGATTGCGAGGAAATTGAGGTGGAAAATCCCTTTGTAACTCACTAGAATCTTAGTTCTTGTGGAACTGGACGATGAGCAGCTATCGTTGGATCAAAATCCAATGACTCTCATCTCCCGCGATCAACCAACAAGGAAAATGTATTCCTATTTCCAAAATAAATCATATTTTTGAGGATTATTTGAAAAAGCCATAACTCTTAATCCTTAGCTCCTTTTTATCTCAAATTTTAAGGGAATCTCATTAATGATTTAATATTCCATCATTCCAAAATTGGGATCATTATTCAAAGAAATCATGCCCTTTTCCTTAGGTGCAAGTTATTACTCTATTATGCATATTTCTCATATTTTCTCTTTCTTATTTCCTTTTATTTTCTTGATTTTACTTTCTTTATCCATTAGAAAACATGTGAATATGAAATCTTTTCCAATATGGATCTATTATCTAGATATCCACATATTTCTTATAATATTATGATTATCTCACATTTCTTCTAAATAAAGCAATATTTAATTAATCTTTTCTCTTTCTTGTTGCATTATCTTGCAACTTTGGACTCCTTAGAACCCAAGGAACCCAAGAGGCACGAAATCCACCTTTGGATTATTTTATTTTGCCTTCTTGAGGTTTCTACATCTTTCTTTTCTCCATTTCTTATTAATAATGGAGTTTCTTATGTCTTTTCCTTATTATTTGGCCCATTAGCCAATAAAGCCCACAAAACAATTAACAAGGCTATTGTAAACGAAATCCATTTATTCAAAACAAATTATATCATTATTTGTTCAAACATCTTTAATATGAGAAATTACATTTCTCACCAAAAGAACCCAAAAATTGGGGTTGTAACAAGAATGACACCTAATAAAATAGGAACTCGTCACTATAAATAGTATGACAGTGATCATAGCAAGATGAGCAATTACCTAATGGTCCATTGATCCAAATCTTGGGAAGGGTCCGTTGTGATTTGATCTCCATCCCAGTACACTTGTCTCAACCCAAAGTGTTCCAATTCCTTATCCCCTACCTTCCAAAGGCGTGGACCTCATCAAATAGGGTGGCGTGATCGGTAGTGTTGCACAGAGGAAAAAGGGCCTAGTTGAGAGGAGAGGATGGTCATGGGAGTCGAGGGTAAACTTTATATTGCCTTATATAGGCAAGAGGGGTGTGGGAAAGATCGACACCGATTTTCCCTAGATTCTCGAGCTTTTAGGATATTGGGTATTCTCTAGAAATGTCATGATAATCAATGTTTTATGGCTCATTAGGTCTGCTTATTTACCCCAATACTTTTGCAACAAAGATCTCAGAAAAAGATCAAGAGGGGAGAGAAAATGATGTGTGAGAAACACGCGAGTCTGTAGGCTCATGTTTCTTAATCCATCACAAGGTAGGAGACGATGGCTCAGCCATCTATCTCTGATCCAACGGTTATGAGGAAAATGACACATCAAAGGGGGCATACAAATAAATACTATAGTCGAACCATTTAAATGGGTTTCCAAATCATCATCATCATCACTAAGCCTCAGTCCCAACTATGTTGGGGTTGGCTAAACAGATCATGTGTTTCCATTCAGATCTATCATGGGCCATATTCTGGTTGAGATGTAGAGATAAAAAATCTCTCTTTATAAGATCATCCCATGTTAATGTAGGCCTTCTTCTTCTACTATTTATAGTGTTTGACTCAATAGCATTTTTTCGTATAGGTGCACTAGTTGGTCTGCATTGCACATGTCCATACAATCTGAGACAGCCCTCATGCAATAAGACGTATCAGTTGGCGGCGCACGTTGACCAACACTCAGCTAGTCGGCGCCTACCATCTCTGGCCACCTAGCACTTTCTAGTTGGTTGCTACAATCATGGTGCGACATGGGCAGAACAAGGGTACCTGTGGCATTAGGCTCACATTGGCATTGGAGAGACAACATGAGCTAGAGAAGAATAGATCGGCAGCCCGTAATGGAGGAAGAGGAGGTGCAGGAAGAGGGAGAGGAGGAGGTTTGTTCTGCAGTGAAGGTAGGTGATCGATGGATCGAGGAGGTTCATGAGATTTGGAAGCGTGGAGGAAATAGGAGCGACGAGTGGAGAATGGCAAAGGGGTGGCAGCGGACGTTGTTGTCCCTACTACCGAGGAGCGAGCACGGGAATGTGTTTCGTTGGGCGGCTCACGGGGCAGAAGTGGTGTATGGAGAGGCGGCAGTAGGCAGGCGTCGGTGGCAGATAGGAGATTTGTCTCCTCAGATCTTCATGCGGACAGACCCGATCCTTCCTCATCAGCAATCGGCGACGAGCATGATGGTTCGTCCATAGTGCTGGCCATAGGAGGAGGTATACATGCCCGAGTTTGGTCCTTCAAACTGAACCCTAATTCCTGGGTGGATGGAGGTGTGGGTGAGGAAATCCTTGGGGTGGACTCACCACACCTTTCTCCAAGGAAGATCCCATTGGTGCACAATGACAGAGACAAGATGGTGGCCATGATCCGCAAGACGTATCTGGATCAAATCCAAGGAAGGTGGGAAAATATGCTAATCTTCCATGTTATCGACGCAAACCCTCACCTTATCCCCATGAAGGTCTGGGTACAACGTTCATGGAGACCCAGTGGTCATGTGGAGGTGACCAAGAAGGAGAATGGTTTCTTCTTTTATTCTTTCAAAGAAACAGTAGATCAGGATCGATCGATGGTGGCTAGGCCATGGTTTTACGATGGCATAGTGGTGCTCATGCAACAATGGAGACTGACGACATCTTTGGAAAGAGACCTTCTGACCACCGTCCCTTGCTGGGTTAAGTTACCATCTCTAGTATTGCTAAACTCGGTGGACATCCTTAGCACTACAGTGAGTTTCCTAGGAAATCCTCTACGCATGGATGTCAGGACAGCAAGGGGAACTAATCCGGACTATGTGAGGGTGTTGATCGAGTTCTCGGTAGAGAAGGATCCACAACTTTCTGTTGACCTATGGGTGGAAGAAGGAGAGGCAATCTCATGTCCTATGGAATATGAATATTACCCTCGACGGTACAATAGATGCATCATGTTCGAGCACATGAAGATTGATGTGCTATTCATGATGGAACCATACAGAACAGGCCGGTCGTGCTCAAGAAGACCACCACCTTCACAATAGCAATTAATCAGTGAAATGGTGGTGGAAGAGAATCAGGTGGCCGATGGCAACTTGGATGATAGTAGGACTATCGATGATGGTAGGACTCAGACGATGACCTCAGCGGCACCACCAGTCACATCGACAGAGAGGGTGGAGTCTGGTTGTTACGACCTGCGTCGAGCTTATCTGTAAGTATGTTGTTAAGCATGTGATTAGCTGATGTGCTAAGTTTAAGCTTGTTTTTGTTATTAATGTTTAAAATAGATAAGACATGTTCTTAGTGTGTTTTCTAGCTTCTAAAGCGTGTAGGATCTTACGCTTGAAGCGTTTCCAGAGAAATCGTTCGAATCCGACATTCGAGTCAAGAGTTGCATGTTTTTGGGCTTATAGGGACCCATTTGTAGTTTTGAACTTTGCGATTTGGCCCCTAGGTTTTCTTCCTTATCTACTCTTTCTCCCTTATCCCGTTTCACTTTCACAGAAATGAGAGAACGCTTCTGCGTTCTTCTTCTTTGCGTGAGAAAGAGAGAGAGAGAGAGAGAGAGAGGGAGGGAGCTAAGAAGGGAGAAGCGCTGGAGCTTCGTTTTGCTCCGATTAGCTGCTGCAGTTCGTCCTTTCCCTCCGTGGATCTCCTTCTCTGTCAATTCGAATCGGATTCGCAGCTGAAGCTACGGTTGCAGGGAAAACAGCTTGGAGATTGGGGTGCACGGTGCAGCCCTAGTTCGTTTCCTTCTTCCCTTCAGGTGCGGTTTAGTCATATGCATCGATTGCGAATGTTTTGTGGTGTTTGTTCGAGATTTGCCCGTCGATTCGAGAGAAATCGACTTTTGCAGGCCGTTTTTGCTTTCTGCCTGTGCGCGGTTCGGCCGAGTTTCAATTCGGTCGGCCGAGTTCCTTCTTAGGGAATCTAAGTCTATTAACTGTTTAACAGATATACAATTAAACAATATTATTTCATATCAACTGTAAGACATAGAATTTCCTCTTTTCCATCTTTCATATCACGCATTTCAAGTTCCATCGAACTAATCATACTAAGAAGTACATACTACACTGTTTAGAAGTCATATCAACTAATACTGAGGCAATTAAGCATTTAAAATGAGTTTAATAATGATTTCTAAATGAACTGCCACTCACCACTTGAAACTCGGCTGAACACTTTGGAACTTGGCCGAACGCTTCCCAGATTCTGAAACTCGGCCGACCAACCTCGTCCGACCAACTGGAAACTCGGCCGATCCCCTAGGGAACTCGGCCGACCAACACACCGCTTTATATACCTACAAGGAAACTCGGCCGATCAGAACCCAAACTCGGCCGACAAAAACGCTGTTCGGCTACCAAATTAAGAAACTCGGCCGATCCGAGACCCAAACTCTCTCATACTTGACTCCTGTGGCAGATCTACTCTGACACTCTGATCATCTTCAAGTCCACGCGGTTAACCCTAAAAATGTTTGAGTAGAGGGGTGAGCCTACTCGCTCAGTGAATGAGTACTTCATGGAAACAGACTAATGCACTAATGTGATTACAGATACAATTTGAGTAACGATATGAAATTTAGCAATAATAACTACTACACTGAGCAGTTCTAAAACAATATAATTGAAATAACAAAGAATGTAAATATTGCATCCAAAGAATAACTACAAGAAGACTATGCTCTAGTCTTCCTTAACTCTTTCATTTATAAGGAACTATGTGAATCTATATGATTATATTTTAGATTATGCCCTGATCCTATGTAGTGTACTCTGCATAAGAGACTCGCAGTGCACTACGACCACACCGTACAAGACTTAGCGACACACCCGGGAAATGCTAAGTCTGACGCCAGCCCTGCTCTGCCACAGGGTCCCCGGCTCACCGGCTAGAAACATAGGCTCTACGGCCTTAAAGCACTACTCTGAGTGCACCAGACTCCTCCTTTAACCTGAGTACACCGGCACATTCAGAGTAGTGCTCACCCCTCTACTCAAACATTTTTAGGGTTAACCGCATGGATTTGAAGATGATCAGAGCGTCAGAGTAGATCTGCCACAGGAGTCAAGATTCCGTCCATGCCCTGGATTCAAATTGCTTCACGCTCAGGTTGGAGAGGGAGTTCGATTGAAAACTAGAAACTGTAGATTCATGAACAAACCTCCAAATTAGAGTCGAGGCGGACAATATCATGGTTCTTTGCTATGCCAAGATGCTACTGGATCGAACTCACTACAAGCAGCAGGATCTCCCTCACGTATAGATTGAAAAAGACCAAGATAGGAGCTAAACCTGAGCTGTTGGCTGTGGATGCTTATTTAGGCCTCTTGGCCGAACTTATGGGTGCTGATTTGAGCTACTAGCTGTGCCCAGGAGGGCCTCTGGTCGGCATCCCGCGCAGCAGCGGCTGCTTGGCCGGCCGCTCAAGCAGGTCGACGTACTGCCTAGAGCTAGGGCGGAATGGGGAAGGAGGGGAGGAAGAAGAAGGGTGGAAGAAGAGCGCCTGGATCGGAGCGGGCATAATCTAAAATATGTAGATATCAATTGTTGAATTGTATGTTTCTAGTGCATTTAACTTTATATGCTTGTTCTCTTTGAGATGATATCTACATACTGCAGGGCTCCTTATTTTCAATACATATCTCGTAAATTGCAGGTGATGAGTTATGACATGCCCTAGAAAGGGATGTTATTGAGGTATGATATATGTTGAATACATGAGATATGATGTTGCTTATGATATGATATGGCAGGTCGTGTGAGCCTTGTAAGAAATGTTAAATGAGTCATGATTTTCTATTTAAAATGTACCTATAATGTTAATGTTAGACTTAGGTGCCATGAACACCGTAGAACCCCTAAGAGGTATCTGCAACTTAGGGGTGAAACTCGTGTTGCAACATTATTCGTGCGATGTCATGGAGACACGAGGATAGAGAGGCAGTGTCCAACAACAACGCATGCTTGTGTCATGGTGGCACTGGAGGAAAGTGGGGGTTATTGCAACATTATCCGTGCTTGTGTCATGGAGATAACCCCGTGAGACCCTCCGCCGGTGTACTCAGGTTAAAGGAGGAGTCTGGTGCACTCAGAGTAGTGATTTAAGGCCGTAGAGCCTATGTTTCTAGCCGGTGAGCCAGGGACCCTGTGGCAGAGCAGGGCTGGTGTCAGACTTAGCATTTCCCGGGTGTGTCGCTAAGTCTTGTACGGTGTGGTCGTAGTGCACTGCGAGTCTCTTATGCAGAGTACACTGCATAGGATCAGGGCATAATCTAAAATATAATCATATAGATTCACATAGATGTTGCAACACGAGTTTCACCCCTAAGTTGCAGATACCTCTTAGGGGTTCTACGGTGTTCAGGGCACCTAAGTCTAACATTAACATTATAGGTACATTTTAAACAGAAAATCATGACTCATTTAACATTTCTTACAAGGCTCACACGGTCTGCCATATCATATCATAAGCAACATCATGTCTCATGTATTCAACATATATCATATCTCAATAACATCCCTTTCTAGGGCATGTCATAACTCATCACCTGCAATTTACGAGATATGTATTGAAAATAAGGAGCCCTGTAGTATGTAGATATCATCTCAGAGAGAACAAGCATATAAAGTTAAATGCACTAGAAACATACAATTCAACAATTAAGCATCATCACATCTCATATCGAGACCTTTCATATTACCATAGCATGATTCATTGAACACCCTATCCTTAGGGTTTCATTTGCCTTATTCATTCATCACATGCCAACACCCTACTCTTAGGGTTGCGTTTGCCTCATTCACCTTTTCACATGGCTCTCATAAGGATTTCATAGGATATAAGCATTCACTAAATAAAGATTGTTTTCAACAAATCATATACAATCGATATATGTATGAAACCATGGAAAGTGAACTAAATTTAGGTTTCCCATATCATTCACTGTGATATCATGTATCCCGAATAAAATTCAATTAAGATAACCCATGAGGTACATCCTAACCACTTATAGGATTACTAGTCCTTTTCAATAAGGTTGAAACTCTAGTGATGTCACAATTAGGTTAACCCTAATTACATCATTTGATATAAATCTGAAAAACATTCTCATTAGGAAGTGGTGTATACGTCCCTGATATGAATCTACCATTTAGGAATCATTCAAACAGAGAAGGAATCCATAACATATCAATTTGCAACAACTTAAATCAAACAGACACATTCAGGATTTAGAATTCACATGCTAAGCATTTAGGGATTTGGATATTATAATCAAATTCGTGCATTAGAATGTTTGAAGGAAGAACCCACTCACCCTAAGGTGTGAAAACACCTCACAACTGCAGCTCAACTCAGGGATTCTCGAATTCCTATCAAATCCCTAGCAAATCTCCCAATTCTTCTTCCATTCAACTCGGAAACCTTGAAAATGAGGGATTATGAAGAAAGGGTGAGAAAAGAGGGAATTTCGACATCATCTTGGATCAAATCAGAGCATGGACGGAATCTTGACATGAGAGAGAAGATCCACCATAAAAGTCGGAGTGATTAATCTTGGTGAAACATAAGAAAGGGTTTGAAATATGATGGAGAAATTATAATATAAAGAGGTTGTGAGATTCAGGCAGGTGCTAATTAATCAAATATCTCTGTTGATAACTAAGTAAATCTGCATACGAGAATGTATTAAGGGAATGTTTGAATACAAGAATTCCAAGTCTTAAAATCATTTTCTCTTTCATATATTCCTTAACAATAGCAAGGTGGGAATGAAATGATAAGAAAATGAATTATATATGATGCATAACTACCTTGGTGGGGTCATCTAGTGAATGTTATAGTGACATACAATATGATGAAGTGCGATAAGAAATAAATTCTTGTGTGATAGCAAGAATGATGAATAGTCTATTTCTATCTTAAATGCTTCAATGTTGATGATGTTTATTGTATATAATCATATGAAAAGGATAGGTAGCAAAAAGTAAAGAAGTAATGAATGAGCAGAGAGATATGGGAAAATACTAGCTTTGTGTAATATGTGTATTTGTTTTTACATGTATGATTTGTTGAAGGCATATTAGGGTATGAAAGTTGGTTCTACATATGATTTCAGTGTATGTGTGCAAGCTATATGTTAAATTAAAGGCGTATGATAGTTGTAGTAATTCATACCTGATATGCATCCTAGTATTGTGTATTTGTGATATGGTGATATGGTTTGGATGATGTCAGAACACATGGAGATATACCCTGAACAAGGTAGTTATACTTATTCACTCATATTAATAGAAAAGGATGATAATCAGATTGTTTGGACAAGTAACCCTAATGAGGTGTAGCTTGTTATACCTAGCTCTAATATAACTGAGTGATGGTAATTGAGTATGATTAATGCTTGAATGACTGATACAATTGTGGATTACCTTATTACTGTTGTTGAAACCCTAAAATGATATAATACGATGGTTACACTTTGAATTGTGTGTGGGCCCATAACCCACAAGTCCCAGGATCGAAACAGGATAGTATGGAATGAGGTGGTAATGCTTCACCTCATGCATCCATGACCAATGGGGATGCCAAGAGTAGTATTGTGCAATTGATTGTTGAATCTAGTCTTTTAATTCAAGACTGTTTTGCTATTTGAGTAGCATGTTATTAAAGTTTAAAACAGTATGGTGAACGTGCTTTTATCACTTAAAGGTGATACAGAACAATAGAACTCTCTGAGCAGCATAAGTTGAGATAGTTGTATCAGAGTATCAGAGTTGCGCAGTGAAAGCATGGTGGTTTATCTTTGCATTCTATGTTTGAGTGTGGCATAAAGAATTTGCTTGATATCATTGAGAACTATTTGAGATATGTTGTGATTTAGTAAAGAATTAAAAGATCTAATGTTGAAAACTACATTCGGGTATGAAATACAAGAATATAATGACATGTAAGGTTTTAGAAGCTTAGAATAACCTTGAATGTATCTTTCTTGTAGGTTCATGTTTCGAGGATGAGACATTCTAAGGGGGGGAGAGTTGTTACGACCCCATCTGAGCTTAATTGGTAAACTAGGGTTTACCTAGACAATTGCAAAGATTAATTGGAATAATCATTCTTGAAATCTAATTAATGATGATAACACAATTAGGATGTTTTAATTATGATGAGAAGTCTAAATGTTCTTTTGTCTTGTAATTAGGGTTTGAGAAACATAAACCCTAATCGGCCCAAAATAGGGTTTTAATGATGCATGAATACAGAATTTGATAAGTAGAATTTCTCACTAAATGATTTTTAGTATTTTATGTGTAACTCTGATTTACTTCAAATTTGGATATGATTTGGATATATAAAATGTGAACAATATTGGTAAATATCAGAATTTTGGAAGAATGTTCTGACCTGTTTATCGGCCGAGTTTCAAACTCAACCGATCACATTTCCAGAATTTTACAGCAGTGTGGTAATTGAATTTTATCTTTTTATTGGTATATCCAATTGATCTCAAATTTTAACTGTGCTTGAAAAACACAGTTTTAGACACTCTGTTAAATTGGCATAATTTTTGGATGACTTTTGAATCCCTACAGTAAGGGTGTCGGTCGAGTTTGTGTAGGACAAACTCGGCCGAATATTTTTGGGCTTATAGGGACCCGTTTGTAGTTTTGAACTTTGTGATTTGGCCCCTAGGTTTTCTTCCTTATCTACTCTTTCTCCCTTATCCCGTTTCACTTTCACAGAAACGAGAGAACGATTTTGCGTTCTTCTTCTTTGCGTGAGAAAGAGAGAGAGAGAGAGAGAGAGAGAGAGAGAGGGAGCTGAGAAGGGAGAAGCGCTGGAGCTTCGTTTTGCTCCGATTAGCTGCTGCAGTTCGTCCTTTCCCTCCGTGGATCTCCTTCTCTGTCAATTCGAATCGGATTCGCAGCTGAAGCTACGGTTGCAGGGAAAACGACTTGGAGATTGGGGTGCACGGTGCAGCCCTAGCTCGTTTCCTTCTTCCCTTCAGGTGCGATTTAGTCATATGCATCGATTGCGAATGTTTTGTGGTGTTTGTTCGAGATTTGCCCATCGATTCGAGAGAAATTGACTTTTGCAGGCCGTTTTTGCTTTCTGCCTGTGCGCGGTTCGGCCGAGTTTCAATTCGGTCGGCCGAGTTCCTTCTTAGGGCAATCGTACTGTGATTTTGGGTCGGCCGAGTTTGGGTCTCGGATCGGCCGAGTTTCTTAATTAGGTAGCCGAACAACGTTTTTGTCGGCCGAGTTTGGGTTCTGATCGGCCGAGTTTCCTTGTAGGTATATAAAGCGGTGTGGTGGTCGGCCGAGTTCCCTAGGGGATCGGCCGAGTTTCCAGTTGGTCGGCCGAGGTTGGTCGGCCGAGTTTCAGAATCTGGGAAGCGTTCGGCCGAGTTCCAAAGTGTTCGGCCGAGTTTCAAGTGGTGAGTGGCAGTTCATTTAGAAATCATTATTAAACTCATTTTAAATGCTTAATTGCCTCAGTATTAGTTGATATGACTTCTAAACAGTGTAGTATGTACTTCTTAGTATGATTAGTTCGATGGAACTTGAAATGTGTGATATGAAAGATGGAAAAGAGGAAATTCTATGTCTTACAGTTGATATGAAATAATCTTGTTTAATTGTATATTTGTTAAACAGTTAATAGACTTAGATGCCCTAAGAAGGAACTCGGCCGACCGAATTGAAACTCGTCCGAACCGCGCACAGGCAGAAAGCAAAAACGACCTGCAAAAGTCGATTTCTCTCGAATCGACAGGCAAATCTCGAACAAACACCACAAAACATTCGCAATCAATGCATATGACTAAACCGCACCTGAAGGGAAGAAGGAAACGAGCTAGGGCTGCACCGTGCACCCCAATCTCCAAGCCGTTTTCCCTGCAACCGTAGCTTCAGCTGCGAATCCGATTCGAATTGACAGAGAAGGAGATCCACGGAGGGAAAGGACGAACTGCAGCAGCTAATCGGAGCAAAACAAAGCTCCAGCGCTTCTCCCTTCTCAGCTCCCTCTCTCTCTCTCTCTCTTTCTCACGCAAAGAAGAAGAACGCAGAAGCGTTCTCTCGTTTTTGTGAAAGTGAAACGGGATAAGGGAGAAAGAGTAGATAAAGAAGAAAACCTAGGGGCCAAATCGCAAAGTTTAAAACTACAAACGGGTCCCTATAAGCCCAAAAACATGCAACTCTTGACTCGATTAACAACTTGGTATCACAGCTTAGGGTGAGTTGTCAAGGACCATTAAGTTAGTAAGTTAGAGTCCTAAGTGTGGCAGATAGGAGATGCTTGATGTTAGCTTTGGGGATTTGAGTATTTGGATATCCTGGCCCGATATCTGAGTACTTGGATCAACTAGTACAAGCTACTCTGTCTATTCTCTCACGTATACCCTGGCCAGGTATACAGTGGAAGAATGGGCTAGAGATGAACCCAAGAAATGTTAGGGTTAGAAAACGAGAAAAGAAACAAGAATTAAGAGCATAAATGTAAAAGGAGATAGAACTTACATTTCATAATGTTGTTTTTGTTGGAAATGTACATAAATGCTCTTATATGTTTGAATTGAAATATTCAATACTTTGAAGTATGGGTCTTTAATATCTGTTGTACACTATGCAATTGTAGCATTTATTGATTTTATTCTTTGTAACAAGTAGACTAGAATTGACCTTTGAATGGGCTTTTGTTTCTATAGTTTTGCCCGCTGATTCGAGTGAAATTGACATCAGCAGGTCTGTTTAGGTTTTCAGTCTGTATGCGATTCGGCCGAGTTGTATGTGATTCGGTCGAGTTTCCTTAATAGGCAATCGAACAGCAAACTGATCGGCCGAGTTGTATGTAATTCGGCCGAGTTTCCTTTTTCAGGAAATCAAACGGCAAGTTGATCGGCCGAGTTTCAAGCGGATCGGCCGAGTTGGAAAGCAATCGGCCGAGTTTCTGACCAATCGGCCGAGTTTCTGAGCTGTGAGTGGCAGTTCAGAAAGAATGCAATCCTTTGTAGTTCTTGGCTTCAGGACTTCAGGTTTGGCCTGGTCCGGTTGGCAGGATGCGTTATTAGGATCTAATGAATCCTATCTATAACATGATAAGAATATAATTGGAATAATTAGACCCACATCAGAGTAAGAATGTATATACAGTAAGATGTTGAAACAGATGGGCAAGATCAGAATAACTAAGAATTAGTCGAAACTGATATCTGAGGTTCAACTTTGGGGTCTCAAATGTGAAACCCTTAATTGGGAATAAAAGAACATGATATGAGATTCATAATCAGTTTATTAATTAATATTATATGAACTATACATATGAAATATAGAAAAGATATGTAAAATGTATGTATGGTTCAAGAGAACAAGAATCAATCATGAAGAATGAATCATATAATAGAGTATAATGCTTTTATGAACTCTAAAGAAAAGGCTAAGTAGAAGAATAGAGTGAGCTTTCAATAGGTCCATAAAAGTAAAAAGGATCATATGAACATGTAATTCATAAGACTAGAACAACAAACTAGTTTCTAAGCAAAGAACATAGGTGTAGTTTAATGAATGAATAAGTCATATAAAGGTGGACTGTATTCAGAAAAGAACAACTTGATTGAAAGAGAAACTATGTTTGACCCATGCATGATCCACTTGATGAAAAAAAAATGAAGAATATGTAATGTACTCAACATGAGTAAAAACTAATAGAAGGACTATTAATTTAGAATGTTAACTTCACAATAGTATAAAGATAAAGGTGGAAATATGTGCAACATGGTATACATGACCATACATATGAATAAGCAACATGGTCATAAGAGAAAAATTTAGAATTAAAGATGACGGGTTAAAGAGTAGTATATGGTTAGAGGACTATGAAACATAAGAAAGGATTTGAAATATGATGGAGAAATTATAATATAAAGAGGTTGTGAGATTCAGGCAGGTGCTAATGAATCAAATATCTCTGTTGATAACTAAGTAAATCTGCATACGAGAATGTATTAAGGGAATGTTTAAATATAAGAATTCCAAGTCTTAAAATCATTTTCTCTTTCATATATTCCTTAACAATAGCAAGGTGGGAATGAAATGATAAGAAAATGAATTATATATGATGCATAACTACCTTGGTGGGGTCATCTAGTGAATGTAATAGTGACATACAATATGATGAAGTGCGAGAAGGAATAAAATTCTTGTGTGATAGCAAGGATGATGAATAATATATTCCTATCTTAAATCCTTCAATGTTAATAATGTTTATCGTATATAATCATATGAAAAGGATAGGTAGCAAAAAGTAAAGAAGTAAGGAATGAGCAGAGAGATATGGGAAAACACTAGCTTTGTGTAGTATGTGAATTTGTTTTGACATGTATGAGTTGTTGAAGGCATATTAAGGTATGAAAGTTGGTTCTACATATGAGTTCAGTGTATTTTTGCAAGCTATGTGTTAATTAAAGGTGTATGATAGTTGTAGTAATTCATACCAGATATGCATCCTAGTATTGTGTATTTGTAATATGGTAATACAGTTTGGATGATGACGGAAGACATGGAGTGATATCCTGAATAAGGTAGTTATACCTATTCACTCATATTAATAGAAAGGGATGATAATCATATTGTCTGGACAAGTAACCCTAATGAGGTGTAGCTTGTTATACCTAGCTCTAATATAACTGAGTGATGGTAATTGAGTATGATTAATGCTTGAATGACTGATACAATTGTGGATTACCTTATTACTGTTGTTGAAACCCTAAAATGATATAATACGATGGTTACACTTTGAATTGTGTGTGGGCCCATAACCCACAGGTCCCAGGATCGAAACAGGATAGTATGGAATGAGGTGGTAATGCTTCACCTCATGCATCCATGACCAATGGGGATGCCAAGATTAGTATTGTGCAATTGATTGTTGAATCTAGTCTTTTAATTCAAGACTATTTTGCTCTCTGAGCAGCATGTTATTAAAGTTTAAAACAGCATGGTGAACTTGCTTTTGTCACTTAAAGGTGATACAGAACAATAAAACTCTCTGAGCAGCATAAGTTGAGATAGTTGTATCATAGTATCAGAGTTGCACAGCGGAAGCGTGGTGGTTTATCTTTGCATTCTATGTTTGTCTGTGGCATAAAGAATTTGCTTGATATTATTGAGAACTATTTGATATATGTTGTGATTTAGTAAAGAATTAAAAGATCTAATGTTGAAAACTACATTCAGGTATGAAATACAAGAATATAATGACATGGAAGGTTTTAGAAGCTTAGAATAACCTTGAATGTATCTTTCTTTTAGGTTCATATTTCAAGGACGAAACATTCTAAGGGGGGGAGAGTTGTTATGACCCCATCTGAGCTTAATTGGTAAACTAGGGTTTACCTAGACAATTGCAAAGATTAATTGGAATAATCATTCTTGAAATCTAATTAATGACGATAATACAATTAGGATGTTTTAATTATGATAAGAAGTCTAAATGTTCTTTTGTCTTGTAATTAGGGTTTGAGAAACATAAACCCTAATCGGCCCAAAATAGGGTTTTAATGATGCATGAATACAGAATTTGATAGGTAGAATGTCTCACTAAATGATTTTTAGTATTTTATGTGTAACTCTTATTTAATTCAAATTTATTTATGATTTTTATATATAAAATGTGAACAACATTGGAAAATATCAGAATTTTTGAAGAATGCTCTGACCTGTTTATCGGCCGAGTTTCAAACTCGACCGATCACATTTCCAGAATTATACAGCAGTGTGGTAATTGAATTTTATCTTTTTATTGGTATATCCAATTGATCTCAAATTGTAACTGTGGTTGAAAAACACAGTTTTAGACACTCTGTTAAATTGGCATAATTTTTGGATGACTTTTTGATCTCTACAGTAAGGGTGTCGGTCGAGTTTTGTGCAGGACAAACTCGGCCGAATATTTTGCAGACTGCAATATAGCAGTGCATTGTTCTATTTTTAATTATTTATTGGTAACTCCAAATGATCTCAAATTTTAACTGAATCTTTATAGAACAATTATAAACAATGTGATAAATTCTCATAATTGTTGAAGAATGTTTGATCTCTGAAATAAACGAATTACAGTAACTTTTGTATAACTGAATATTCAGCCAATATAATTAAAGTTAAGTGTTGGGTCAATATGCAATTGACCCAAGCAGCTCAATTGACTTATATGAATAACCACACACACACACAGCTCTCATTCTTCATCATTCACTCTAGAGAAATGAAAATCTAGAGAGAGAGGGAGAGTTAGGGCTTGAGTGGAGAAAGAGGAGGAATTGCTGAATTAGGGTTCTGCGGTCCCAAGAATGGTGAAATCAAGTAAGTTTGGATCCTTTGCATAGACTTTTATGGTGGATCTTCTCTCCCATGTCAAGATTCCGTCCATGCTCTGATTTGATCCAAGATGATGTCGAAATTCCTTCTTTTCTCACCCTTTCTTCATAATCCCTCATTTTCAAGGTTCCCGAGCTGAATGGAAGAAGAATTGGGAGATTTGCTAGGGATTTGATAGGGATTCGAGATTCCCTGAGTTGAGATGCAGTTGTGAGGTGTTTTCACACCTTAGGGTGAGTGGGTTCTTCCTTCAAACATTCTAATGCACGAATTTGATTATAATATCCAAATCCCTAAATGCTTAGCATGTGAATTCTAAATCCTGAATGTGTCCGTTTGATTTAAGTTGTTGCAAATTG
Organism: Alisma plantago-aquatica; assembly: GCA_963693085.1. Classification (NCBI taxonomy): domain Eukaryota; kingdom Viridiplantae; phylum Streptophyta; class Magnoliopsida; order Alismatales; family Alismataceae; genus Alisma; species Alisma plantago-aquatica. Next base: position 732,775,771 of record OY856413.1, on the reverse strand, counting down.
ATATGTTATGGATTCCTTCTCTGTTTGAATGATTCCTAAATGGTAGATTCATATCAGGGACATATACACCACTTCCTAATGAGAATGTTTTTCAGATTTATATCAAATGATGTAATTAGGGTTAACCTAATTGTGACATCACTAGAGTTTCAACCTTATTGAAAAGGACTAGTAATCCTATAAGTGGTTAGGATGTACCTCATGGGTTATCTTAATTGAATTTTATTCTGGATACATGATATCGCAGTGAATGATATGGGAAACCTAAATTTAGTTCACTTTCCATGGTTTCATACATATATCGATTGTATATGATTTGTTGAAAACAATCTTTATTTAGTGAATGCTTATATCCTATGAAATCCTTATGAGAGCCATGTGAAAAGGTGAATGAGGCGAACGCAACCCTAAGAGTAGGGTGTTGGCATGTGATGAATGAATAAGGCAAATGAAACCCTAAGGATAGGGTGTTCAATGAATCATGCTATGGTAATATGAAAGGTCTCGATATGAGATGTGATGATGCTTAATTGTTGAATTGTATGTTTCTAGTGCATTTAACTTTATATGCTTGTTCTCTCTGAGATGATATCTACATACTGCAGGGCTCCTTATTTTCAATACATATCTCGTAAATTGCAGGTGATGAGTTATGACATGCCCTAGAAAGGGATGTTATTGAGATATGATATATGTTGAATACATGAGATATGATGTTTCTTATGATATGATATGGCAGGCCGTGTGAGCCTTGTAAGAAATGTTAAATGAGTCATGATTTTCTGTTTAAAATGTACCTATAATGTTAATGTTAGACTTAGGTGCCCTGAACACCGTAGAACCCTTAAGAGGTATCTGCAACTTAGGGGTGAAACTCGTGTTGCAACATTATCCGTGCGATGTCATGGAGACACGAGGATAGAGAGGCAGTGTCCAACAACAACGCGTGCTTGTGTCACGGTGGCACTGGAGGAAAGTGGGGGTTATTGCAACATTATCCGTGCTTGTGTCATGGAGATAACCCCGTGAGACCCTCCGCCGGTGTACTCGGGTTAAAGGAGGAGTCTGGTGCACTCAGAGTAGTGCTTTAAGGCCGTAGAGCCTATGTTTCTAGCAGGTGAGCCAGGGACCCTGTGGCAGAGCAGGGCTGGCATCAGACTTAGCATTTCCCTGGTGTGTCGCTAAGTCTTGTACGGTGTGGTCGTAGTGCACTGCGAGTCTCTTATGCAGAGTACACTGCATAGGATCCGGGCATAATCTAAAATATAATCATATAGATTTACATAGTTCCTTATAAATGAAAGAGTTAAGGAAGACTAGAGCATAGTCTTCTAGTAGTTATTCTTTGGATGCAATATTTACATTCTTTGTTATTTCAATTATATTGTTTTAGAACTGCTCAGTGTAGTAGTTATTATTGCTAAATTTCATATCGTTACTCAAATTGTATCTGTAATCACATTAGTGCATTAGTCTGTTTCCATGAAGTACTCATTCACTGAGCGAGTAGGCTCACCCCTCTACTCAAACATTTTTAGGGTTAATCGCGTGGACTTGGAGATAGTCAGAGCATCAGTGTAGACCTGCCACAAGAGTCAAGTACGAGATTAGTTGAGTCAGTCAGTCCTTGTCACTCTAGGTCCTCAGTAAGAGTTTAGAGAGAGAGTTGTAATTACAATGTGTAATATTGTTCCTCTTTGATATGTATGCTAATTAGCAAGTTTCATGTGCATAATGTGTGAAAGACATCGTGAATGCTTATACATGTATCTTTACTATTGAAGTCTGATTAGTAAAAGAAATGTTCAGATTCCATTGTTAAGATGATATGTGGTTCAATGCGGGGAAACAAGAGTTTAAAAGAAAAGAAAAAAAAATTTAAAGGTGTTCTTTGTGTTACATATAAATCCTATCTTATGCCCTAATCTCATGATTTGAGGAAATTGTGAGATCGGGGTGTAACAGCTTGGTATCTCACAATTTCCTCAAATCATGAGATTAGGGCGTAAGATAGGATTTGTATGCAACACAAAGAACGCCCTTAACTTTTTTCTTTTAAACTCTTATTTTCCCGCATTGAACCACATATCATCTTAACAATGGAATCTAAACTATTCTTTTACTAATCAGACTTCAATAGTAAAGATACATGTATAAGCATTCACGATGTCTTTCACACATTATGCACATGAAACTTGCTAATTAGCATACATATCAAAGAGGAACAATATTACACATTGTAATTACAACTCTCTCTCTAAACTCTTACTGAGGACCTAGAGTGACAAGGACCGACTGACTCAACTAATCTCGTACTTGACTCTTGTGGCAGGTCTACACTGATTCTCTGACCATCTTCAAGTCCATGCGGTTAACCCTAAAAATGTTTGAGTAGAGGGGTGAGCCTACTTGCTCAGTGAATGAGTACTTCAAGGAAACAGACTAATGCACTAATGAGATTACAGATATAATTTTAAGTAAACGATATGACATTTAACAACAATAATTACTACACTGAGCAGTTCTAAACAATATAAATGAAATAACAAACAATGTAAATATTGCATCCAAAGAATAACTACTAGAAGACTATGCTCTACTCTTCCTTAACTCTATCATTTATAAAGAACTCTGTGAACCTATATGATCATATTTTAGATTATGCCCCAAACATATGCAGTGCACTCTGCATATGAAACTCGCAGTGCGCTACGAGTCCACCGTACAAGACTTTGCGACACAACCGGGAAATGCTAAGTCTGACGCTAGCCCTGCTCTTCTACAGGACCCCTGGCTCTCCGGCCAGAAACATAGGCTCTACGGCCTCAATGCACAACCATGTGTGCTCTCGACTCCTCCTTAAACCTGAGTACACCGGCGGAGGGTCTCATAGGGTTACCTTCGTGACACAAGCACGAATGGTGTTAGATAACTGAGATTTCTCTTTCCTCATTTGTCCGTGACACAAGCACAGATGATGTTGCAACACGAGTTTCACCCCTAAGAAACAGACCTTCTTTTAGGGGTTCTACGGTGTTAGGGCACCTAGGTCTATTAACTGATTAACAGATAAATATCATAGCTCATGTATTCAACATATACCATGTCTCAGTAACATCCCTTTCTAGGGCATGTCATATCTCATTACCTGCAATTTATGAGATATGTATTGAAAATAAGAAGCCCTGCAGTATGTAGATATCAACTCAGAGAGAACAAGCATATAAAGTTAAATGCATTAGAAACATACAATTCAACAGTTAAGTATCACCACATCTCATACCGAGACCTTTCATGTCACCATAACATGATTCATTGAACACCCTATCCTTAGGGTTTCATTCGCCTTATTCATTCATCACATGCCAACACCCTACTCTTAGGGTTTCATTTGCCTCATTCACTTGTCACATGGCTCTTATCATGATCTCATAAGATATAAGCATTCACTAAATAAAGATTGTTTCCAACAAATCATATGCAATCAATATAGACATGAAACCATGGAAATTTAACTAAATTTAGGGTTTCCATACCATTCACTGAGATATCATATATCAAGAATAAAATTCAATTAAGATAACCCATGTGGTACATCCTAACCACTTATAGGATTACTAGTCCTTTTCAATAAGGTTGAAACTCTAGCGATATCTCAATTAGGTCAAACCCTAATTACATCATTTGATATCAATCTAAAAGCATCCTCACTAGGAAGTGTTGTATACGTATCTGATATGAATCTACCATCAAAGAGTCATTCAAACAGAGAAGGAATCCGTATCATATCAATTTTACAATAACTTAAATCAAACGGACATTTCAGGATTTAGAATTCACATGCTAAGCATTTAGGGATTTGGATGTTATAACCAAATTCGTGCATTAGAATGTTTGAAGGAAGAACCCACTCACCCTAAGGTGTGAAAACACCTCACAACTGCAGCTCAACTCAGGGAATCTAGAATTCCTATCAAATCCCTAGCAAATCTCCCAATTCTTCTTCCATTCAACTCGGAAACCTTGAAAATGAGGGATTATGAAGAAAGGGTGAGAAAAGAGGGAATTTCGACATCATCTTGGATCAAATCAGAGCATGGACGGAATCTTGACATGAGAGAGAAGATTCACCATAAAAGTCTATGCAAAGGATCCAAACTTACTTGATTTCACCACTCTTGGGACCGCAGAACCCTAATCCAGCAATTCCTCCTCTTTCTCCACTCAAGCCCTAACTCTCCCTCTCTCTCTAGATTTTCGTTTCTCTGGAGTGAATGACGAAGAATGAGAGCTGTGTGTGTGTGTGGTTGCTCATATAAGTCAATTGAGCTGCTTGGGTCAATTGCATATTGACCCAACACTTAACTTTAATTATATAGGCTGAATATTCAGTTATACAAAAGTTACTGTAATTCGTTTATTTCAGAGATCAAACATTCTCAAACAATTATGGGAATTTAGAAAGTTGTTTATAATTGTTCTATAAAGCTTCAGTTAAAATTTGAGATCATTTGGAGTTACCAATAAATAATTAAAAATAGAACAATGCACTGCTATATTACAGTCTGTAAAATATTCGGCCGAGTTTGTCCTGCACAAACTCGACCGACACCCTTACTGTAGGGAATCAAAAGTCATCCAAAAATTATGCCAAATTAACAGAGTGTCTAAAACTGTGTTTTTCAATAACAGTTAAAATTTGAGATCAATTGGATATACCAATAAAAAGATAAAATTCAATTACCACACTTCTGTATAATTCTGGAAATGTGATCGGTCGAGTTTGAAACTCGGCCGATAAACAGGTTAGACCATTCTTCAAAAATTCTGATATTTTCCAATATTGTTCACATTTTATATATCCAAATCATATCCAAATTTGAAGTAAATCAGAGTTACACATAAAATACTAAAAATCATTTAGTGAGACATTCTACTTATCAAATTCTGTATTCATATGTCATTAAAACCCTATTTTGGGCCGATTAGAGTTTATGTTTCTCAAACCCTAATTCTCAAGACAAAAGAATATTTAGACTTCTTATCATAGTTAAAACATCCTAATTGTGTTATTGTCATTAATTAGATTTCAAGAATGATTATTCTAATTAATCTTTGCAATTGTCTAGGTAAACCCTAGTTTACCAATTAAGCTCAGATGGGGTCGTAACAACTCTTCCCCCCTTAGAATGTTTCGTCCTCGAAACATAAACCCACAAGAAAGATACATTCAAGGTTATTCTAAGCTTCTAAAGCCTTCCATGTCATCATATTCTTGTATTTCATACCTGAATGTAGTTTTCAACATTAGATCTTTTAATTCTTTACTAAATCACAACATATTTCAAATAGTTATCAATGATATCAAGCAAATTCTTTATGCCACAGTCAAACATAGAATGCAAAGATAAACCACCACGCTTTCACTGCGCAACTCTGATACTCTGATACAACTATCTCAACTTACGCTGTTCAGAGAGTTCTATTGTTCTGTATCATCTTTAAGTGACAAAAGCAAGTTCACCATGATGTTTTAAACTTTAATAACATGTTGCTCAGATAGCAAAACAGTCTTGAATTAAAAGACTAGATTCAACAATCAATTGCAAAATACTACTCTTGGCATCCCCATTGGGTCATGGATGCATGAGGTGAAGCATTACCACCTCATTCCATACTATCCTGTTTCGATCCTGGGACCTGTGGGTTATGGGCCCACACACAATTCAAAGTGTAACCATCATATTATATCATTTTAGAGTTTTGACATCAGTAATAAGGAAATCCACAATTGTATCAGTCATTCAAGCATTAATCATACTCAATTATCATCACTCAGTTATATTATAGCTAGGTATAACAAGCTACACCTCATTAGGGTTACTTGTCCAGAAAATCTGATTATCATCCCTTTCTATTAATATGAGTGAATAAGTATGACTACCTTGTTCAGGGTATCTCTCCATGTGTTCTGACATCATCCAAACCGTATCACCATATTACAAATACACAATACTAGGATGCATATCTGGTATGAATTACTACAACTATCATACACCTTTAATTAACACATAGCTTGCACAAATACACTGAAATCATATGTAGAACCAACTTTCATACCTTAATATGACTTCAACAAATCATACATGTAAAAACAAATACACATACTACACAAAGCTAGTGTTTCCCATATCTCTCTACTCATTCATTACTACTTTACCTTTTGCTACCTATCCTTTTCATATGATTATATACAATAAACATCATTAACATTGAAGCATTTAAGATAGGAATAGGTTATTCATCATTCTTGCTATCACACAAGAATTTATTTCTTATCACACTTCATCATATTGAATGTTACTATTACATTCACTAGATGACCCCACCAAGGTAGTTATGCACCATATATGACTCATTTTCTCTTATCATTTCATTCCCACCTTGCTCTTATTAAGGAATATATGAAAGAGAAGATGATTTTAAGACTTGGAATACTTGTATTCAAACATTCCCTTAATACATTCTCATATGTAGATTTACTTAGTTATCAACAGAGATATTTGATTAATTAGCACTTGCTTGAGTCTCACAACCTCTTTATTTTATAACCTCTCCAACATATTTCAACCCTTTCTTACGTTTCATAGTCCTCTTACCATATACTACTCTTTAACCCGTCATCTTTAAATTCTATATTTTTCTCTTATGACCATGTTGCTTATTCATATGTATGGTCATGTATACCATGTTGCACAAATTTCCTCCTTTATCTTTATACTATTGTGAAGTTAACGTTCTAAATTAATAGTCCTTCTATTAGTTTTTACTCATGTTGAATACATTACATATTCTTCATTTTTAAATCAAGTGGATCATGCATGGGTCAAACATAGTTTCTCTTTCAATCAAGTTTTTCTCTCCTGAATACAGTCTACCTTTGTATGACTTATTCATTCGTTAAACTACACCTATGTTCTTTGCTTAGAAACTAGTTTGTTGTTCTAGTCTTATGAATTACATGTTCATACGATTCTCTTTACTTTTACTCTTTTGAAGACTCTTCACTTCTATGGACCTATTGAATGCTCAACTCTATTCTTCTACTCAGCCTTTGCTTTAGAGTTCATAAAAGCATTATACTCTATTCTATGATTCATTCATCATGATTGATTCTTGCTATCTAGAACCATACATACATTTCACATATCTTTTCTATATTTCATATGTATAGCTCATATAATATTAATCAATAAACTGATTATGAACCTTATATCATGTTCCTTTATTCCCAATTAAAGGTTTCTCATATGAGGCCCCAAAATTGAACCTCAGATATCAGTTTCAACAAATTCTTAGTTATTCTGATCTTGCCCATATGTTTCAACATCTTACTGTATGTACATTCTTACTCTGATGTGGGTCTAATTATCTTACTGTATGTTCACAGTCAAACACCCTATCCTTAGGGTTTCTCAATGTTAAGATGATATGTGGTTCAATGCGGGGAAACAAGAGTTTAAAAGAAAAAAAAAATTAAAGGTGTTCTTTGTGTTACATATAAATCCTATCTTATGCCCTACTCTCATGATTTGAGGAAATTGTGATAGGATTTATATGTAACACAAAGAACACCCTTAACTTTTTCTTTTCTTAAAAACTCTTGTTTCTTCGCATTGAACCACATAAAACATCTTAATAAGGGAACCTGAACATTTCCTTAACTAATCAAACTTCAATAGTAAAGATACATGTATAAGCATTCACGATGTATTTCACACATTATGCACATGAAACTTGCTAATTAGCATACATATCAAAGAGGAACAATATTACACATTGTAATTACAACTCTCTCTCTAAACTCTTACTGAGGACCTAGAGTGACAAGGACCGACTGACTCAACTAATCTCATACTTGACTCCTGTGGCAGATCTACTCTGACGCTCTGATCATCTTCAAGTCCACGCGGTTAACCCTAAAAATGTTTGAGTAGAGGGGTGAGCCTACTCGCTCAGTGAATGAGTACTTCATGGAAACAGACTAATGCACTAATGTGATTACAGATACAATTTGAGTAACGATATGAAATTTAGCAATAATAACTACTACACTGAGCAGTTCTAAAACAATATAATTGAAATAACAAAGAATGTAAATATTGCATCCAAAGAATAACTACTAGAAGACTATGCTCTAGTCTTCCTTAACTCTTTCATTTATAAGGAACTATGTGAATCTATATGATTATATTTTAGATTATGCCCTGATCCTATGCAGTGTACTCTGCATAAGAGACTCGCAGTGCACTACGACCACACCGTACAAGACTTAGCGACACACCCGGGAAATGCTAAGTCTGACGCCATCCCTGCTCTGCCACAGGGTCCTTGTCTCACCGGCTAGAAACATAGGCTCTACAGCCTTAAAGCACTACTCTGAGTGCACCAGACTCCTCCTTTAACCTGAGTACACCGGCGGAGGGTCTCACGGGGTTATCTCCATGACACAAGCACGGATAATGTTGCAATAACCCCCACTTTCCTCCAGTGCCACCGTGACACAAGCACGCGTTGTTGTTGGACACTGCCTCTCTATCCTCGTGTCTCCATGAAATCGCACGGATAATGTTGCAACACGAGTTTCACCCCTAAGTTGCAGATACCTCTTAGGGGTTCTACGGTGTTCAGGGCACCTAAGTCTAACATTAACATTATAGGTACATTTTAAACAGAAAATCATGACTCATTCAACATTTCTTACAAGGCTCACACGGCCTGCCATATCATATCATGAGCAACATCATGTCTCATGTATTCAACATATATCATATCTCAATAACATCCCTTTCTAGGGCATGTCATAACTCATCACCTGCAATTTACGAGATATGTATTGAAAATAAGGAGCCCTGCAGTATGTAGATATCATCTCAGAGAGAACAAGCATATAAAGTTAAATGCACTAGAAACATACAATTCAACAATTAAGCATCATCACATCTCATATCGAGACCTTTCATATTACCATAGCATGATTCATTGAACACCCTATCCTTAGGGTTTCATTTGCCTTATTCATTCATCACATGCCAACACCCTACTCTTAGGGTTGCGTTCGCCTCATTCACCTTTTCACATGGCTCTCATAAGGATTTCATAGGATATAAGCATTCACTAAATAAAGATTGTTTTCAACAAATCATACGCCTTTTTCAGGAAATCAAACGGCAAGTTGATCGGCCGAGTTTCAAGCGGATCGGCCGAGTTGTGAAGCAATCAGCCGAGTTTCTGACCAATCGGCCGAGTTTCTGAGCTGTGAGTGGCAGTTCAGGAAGAATGTAATCCTTTGTAGTTCTTGGCTTCAGGATTTCAGGTTTGGCCTGGTCCGGGTGGCAGGATGCGTTACTAGGATCTAATGAATCCTATTAATAGTATAATAAGAATAGAATTGGAATAATTAGACCCACATCAGAATAAGAATGTACATACAGTAAGATGTTGAAACATATGGGAAAGATCAGAACAACTAAGAATTAATTGAAACCGATATCTGAGGTTCAACTTTGGGGTCTCAAAGGTGAAACCCTTAATTGGGAATAATAGAACATGATATGAAGTTCATAATCAGTTTATTGATTAGTGTTATGTGAGTTATACATATGAAATATAGAAAAGATGTGTGAAATGTATGTATGTATGGTTCAAGATAGCAAGAATCAATCATGAAGAATGAATCATATAATAGAGTAAACCCTAAAAATGTTTGAGTAGAGGGGTGAGCCTAGTCGCTCAGTGAATGAGTACTTCATGGAAACAGACTAATGCACTAATGTGATTACAGATACAATTTGAGTAACGATATGAAATTTAGCAATAATAACTACTACACTGAGTAGTTCTAAAACAATATAATTGAAATAACAAAGAATGTAAATATTGCATCCAAAGAATAACTACTAGAAGACTATGCTCTAGTCTTCCTTAACTCTTTCATTTATAAGGAACTATGTGAATCTATATGATTATATTTTAGATTATGCCCTGATCCTATGCAGTGTACTCTGCATAAGAGACTCGCAGTGCACTACGACCACACCGTACAAGACTTAGCGACACACCCGGGAAATGCTAAGTCTGACGCCAGCCCTGCTCTGCCACAGGGTCCCTGGCTCACCGGCTAGAAACATAGGCTCTACAGCCTTAAAGCACTACTCTGAGTGCACCAGACTCCTCCTTTAACCTGAGTACACCGGCGGAGGGTCTCACGGGGTTATCTCCATGACACAAGCACGGATAATGTTGCAATAACCCCCACTCTCCTCCAGTGCCACCGTGACACAAGCACGCGTTGATGTTGGACACTGCCTCTCTATCCCTTATAATCATACGCCTTTTTCAGGAAATCAAACGGCAAGTTGATCGGCCGAGTTTCAAGCGGATCGGCCGAGTTGTGAAGCAATCAGCCGAGTTTCTGACCAATCGGCCGAGTTTCTGAGCTGTGAGTGGCAGTTCAGGAAGAATGTAATCCTTTGTAGTTCTTGGCTTCAGGATTTCAGGTTTGGCCTGGTCCGGGTGGCAAGATTCGTTATTAGGATCTAATGAATCCTATCAACAGCATAATAAGAATGGAATTGGAATAATTAGACCCACATCAGAGTAAGAATGTACATACAGTAAGACGTTGAAACATATGGGCAAGATCAGAACAACTAAGAATTAGTTGAAACTGATATCTGAGGTTCAACTTTGGGGTCTCAAAGGTGAAACCCTTAATTGGGAATAATAGAACATGATATGAAGCTCATAATCAGTTTATTGATTAATTTTGCATGAACTATACATATGAAATATAGGAAAGATATGTGAAATGTATGTATGTATGGTTCAAGATAACAAGAATCAGTCATGAAGAATGAATCATATAATAGTGTATAATGCTTTTATGAACTCTAAAGCAAAGGCTAAGTAGAGAATAGGGTTGAGCATTCAATAGGTCCATAGAAGTGAAGAGTCTTCAAAAGAGTAAAAGTGAAGAGAATCATATGATCATATAATTCATAAGACTAGAACAACAAACTAGTTTCTAAGCAAAGAACATAGGTGTAGTTTAACGAATGAATAAGTCATACAAAGGTAAACTATATTCAGGAAGAGAAAAACTTGATTGAAAGAGAAACTATGTTTGACCCATGCATGATCCACTTGATTTAAAAATGAAGAATATGTAATGTATTCAACATGAGGAAAGAACTAATAGAAAGACTATTAATTTAGAACGTTAACTTCACAATAGTATAAAGATAAAGGAGGAAATATGTGCAACATGGTATACATGACCATACATACGAATAAGCAACATGGTCATAAGAGAAAAAAAAATTAGAATTAAAGATGACGGGTTAAAGAGTAGTATATGGTAAGAGGACTATGAAACATAAGAAAGGGTTTGAAATATGATGGAGAAGTTATAAAATAAAGAGGTTGTGAGATTCAGGCAAATGCTAATTAATCAAATATCTCTGTTGATAACTAAGTAAATCTACATACGAGAATGTATTAAGGGAATGTTTGAATACAAGTATTCCAAGTGTTAAAATCATCTTCTCTTTCATATATTCCTTAATAAGAGCAAGGTGGGAATGAAATGATAAGAGAAAATGAGTCATATATGGTGCATAACTACCTTGGTGGGGTCATCTAGTGAATGTAATAGTGACATACAATATGATGAAGTGCGATAAGAAATAAATTCTTGTGTGATAGCAAGAATGATGAATAATCTATTCCTATCTTAAATGCTTCAATGTTAATGATGTTTATTTTATGTAATCATATGAAAAAGATAGGTAGAAAAAAGTAAAGAAGTAATGAATGAGTAGAGAGATATGGGAAAACACTAGCTTTGTGTAATATGTGAATTTGTTTTTACATGTATGATTTGTTGAAGGCATATTAGGGTATGAAAGTTGGTTGTACATATGATTTCAGTGTATGTGTGCAAGCTATATGTTAAATTAAATGCGTATGATAGTAGTAGTAATTCATACCAGATATGCATCCTAGTATTGTGTATTTGTGATATGGTGATACGGTTTGGATGATGTCAGAACACATGGAGAGATACCCTGAACAAGGTAGTCATACTTATTCACTCATATTAATAGAAAGGGATGATAATCAGATTGTCTGGACAAATAACCCTAATGAGGTGTAGCTTGTTATACCTAGCTCTAATATAACTGAGTGATGGTAATTGAATATGATTAATGCTTGAATGACTGATACAATTGTGGATTACTTTATTACTATGGTTGAAACCCTAAAATGATATAATACGATGGTTACACTTTGAATTGTGTGTGGGCCCATAACCCACAAGTCCCAGGATCGAAACAGGATAGTATGGAATGAGGTGGTAATGCTTCACCTCATGCATCCATGACCCAATGGGGATGCCAAGACTAGTATTGTGCAATTGATTGTTGAATCTAGCCTTTTAATTCAAGACTGTTTTGCTATTTGAATAACACTTTATTAAAGTTTAAAACAACATGGTGAACTCGCTTATGTCACTTAAAGGTGATACAAAACAATAGAACTTTCTGAGCCGCATAAGTTGAGATAGTTGTATCAGAGTATCAGAGTTGCGCAGTGAAAGCGTGGTGGTTTATCTTTGCATTCTATGTTTGACTGTGGCATAAATAATTTGCTTGATATCATTGAGAACTATTTGAAATATGTTGTGATTTAGTAAAGAATTAAAAGATCTAATGTTGAAAACTACATTCGGGTATGAAATACAAGAATATAATGGCATGGAAGGATTTAGAAGTTTAGAATAACCTTGAATGTATCTTTCTTGTAGGTTCATGTTTCGAGGACGAAACATTCTAACGGGGGGAGAGTTGTTACGACCCCATCTGAGCTTAATTGGTAAACTAGGGTTTACCTAGACAATTGCAAAGATTAATTGGAATAATCATTATTGAAATCTAATTAATGACGATAACACAATTAGGATGTTTTAACTATGATAAGAAGTCTAAATATTCTTTTGTCTTGAGAATTAGGGTTTGAGAAACATAAACCCTAATCGGCCCAAAATAGGGTTTTAATGATGCATGAATACAGAATTTGATAAGTAGAATGTCTCACTAAATGATTTTTAGTATTTTATGTGTAACTCTAATTTTCTTCAAATTTGGATATTATTTGGATATATAAAATGTGAACAATATTGGTAAATATCAGAATTTTTGAAAAATGCCCTGACCTGTTTATTGGCCGAGTTTCAAACTCGACCGATCACATTTCCAGAATTATACAATAGTGTGGTAATTGAATTTTATCTTTTTATTGGTATATCAAATTGATCTCAAATTTTAACTGTGCCTGAAAAACACAGTTTTTGACACTCTGTTAAATTGGCATAATTTTTGGATGACTTTTGAATCCCTACAGTAAGGGTGTCGGTCGAGTTTGTGCAGGACAAACTCGGCCGAATATTTTGCAGACTGCAATATAGCAGTGTACTGTTCTATTTTTAATTATTTATTGGTAACTCCAAATGATCTCAAATTTTAACTGAAGCTTTATAGATCAATTATTAACAACGTGCTAAATTCCCATAATTGTTGGAGAATGTTTGATCTCTGAAATAAACGAATTACAGTAACTTTTGTATAACTCAATATTCAGCCTATATAATTAAAGTTAAGTGTTGGGTCAATATGCAATTGACCCAAGCAGCTCAATTGACTTGTATGAGCAACCACACACACACACAGCTCTCATTCTTCGTCATTTCATTCCATAGAAACGAGCTCCTAGAGAGAGAGGGAGAATTAGGACTTGAGTGGAGAAAGTGGGGGAATTGTTGAATTAGGGTTTTGCGATTCCAGGAAGGGTGAAATCAAGTTTCCGAGTTGAATGGAAGAAGAATTGGGAGATTTTCTAGGGATTTGATAGGAATTCGAGATTCCCTGAGTTGAGCTGCAGTTGTGAGGTGTTTTCACACCTTAGGGTGAGTGGGTTCTTCCTTCAAACATTCTAATGCACGAATTTGGTTATAACATCCAAATCCCTAAATGCTTAGCATGTGAATTCTAAATCCTGAAATGTCCGTTTGATTTAAGTTATTGTAAAATTGATATGATACGGATTCCTTCTCTGTTTGAACGACTCTTTGATGGTAGATTCATATCAGATACGTATACAACACTTCCTAGTGAGGATTCTTTTAGATTTATATCAAATGATGTAATTAGGGTTTGACCTAATTGAGATATCGCTAGAGTTTCAACCTTATTGAAAAGGACTAGTAATCCTATAAGTGGTTAGGATGTACCACATGGGTTATCTTAATTGAATTTTATTCTTGATATATGATATCTTAGTGAATGGTATGGAAACCCTAAATTTAGTTAAATTTCCATGGTTTCATGTCTATATTGATTGCATATGATTTGTTGGAAACAGTCTTTATTTAGTGAATGCTTATATCTTATGAGATCATGATAAGAGCCATGTGACAAGTGAATGAGGCAAATGAAACCCTAAGAGTAGGGTGTTGGCATGTGATGAATGAATAAGGCGAATGAAACCCTAAGGATAGGGTGTTCAATGAATTATGTTATGGTGACATGAAAGGTCTCGGTATGAGATGTGGTGATACTTAACTGTTGAATTGTATGTTTCTAGTGCATTTAACTTTATATGCTTGTTCTCTCTGAGTTGATATCTACATACGGCAGGGCTTCTTATCTTCAATACATATCTCGTAAATTGCAGGTAATGAGATACGACATGCCCTAGAAAGGGATGTTACTGAGACATGGTACATGTTGAATACATGAGCTATGATATTTATCTGTTAATCAGTTAATAGACCTAGGTGCCCTAACACCGTAGAACCCCTAAAAGAAGGTCTGTTTCTTAGGGGTGAAACTTGTGTTGCAACATCATCCGTGCTTGTGTCACGGACAAACGAGGAAAGAGAGGCAGTGTCTAACAACAATCGTGCGTGTGTCACGATGGCACTGGGAAAGAGAAATCTCAGTTATCTAACACCATTCGTGCGTGTGTCACGAAGGTAACCCTGTGAGATCCTCCGCCAGTGTACCCAGGTTAAAGGAGGAGTCGAGAGCACACGTGGTTGTGCATTGAGGCCGTAGAGCCTATGTTTCTGGCCGGAGAGCCAGGGGTCCTGTAGCAGAGCAGGGCTGGCGTCAGACTTAGCATTTCCCGGGTGTGTCGCTAAGTCTTGTACGGTGGGGTCGTAGCATGAATTTGTTACGGATCTTTATATGTAGGGTACACTGCATATGATTAGGGCATAAGTTAAAATATGATCATATAGGTTCATAGAGTTCTTTGTAAATGAAAGAGTTAAGGAAGACTAGAAGCATAGTATTCTTGTAGTTATTCTTTGGATGCAATATTTACATTCTTTGTTATTTCAATTATATTGTTTTAGAACTGCTCAGTGTAGTATTTATTGTTGTTAAATTTCATATCGTTTATTCAAATTATATCTGTAATCACATTAGTGCATTAGTCTGTTTCCATGAAGTACTCATTCACTGAGCGAGTAGGCTCACCCCTCTACTCAAACATTTTTAGGGTTAACCGCGTGGACTTGAAGATGGTCAGAGCATCAGTGTAGATCTTCCACAGGAGTCAAGTATGAGATTAGTTGAGTCAGTCGGTCCTTGTCACTCTAGGTCCTCAGTATGAGTTAAGAGAGAGAGTTGCAATTACAATGTGTAATATTGTTCCTCTTTGATATGTATGCTAATTACAAGTTTCATGTGCATAATGTGTGAGAGACATCATGAATGTTTATACATGTATCCTTACTATTAAAGTTTGATTAGTAAAGGAAATGTTCAGATTCCCTTGCTAAGATGTTTTATGTGGTTCAATGCGAAGAAACAAGAGTTTTAAAAGAAAAGAAAAAGTTAAGGGTGTTCTTTGTGTTGCATACAAATCCCATCTTACGCCCTAATCTCATGATTTGAGGAAATTGTGAGATCGGGGTGTAACAGCTCTCGCGAAAACAAGATTAACTAATGCGGAAGCGTTCACTAAGCAGCAGATTACAGAAAATCACTAAAAATTTTAAACCTTTTTCAAAGAGACCCAATCATAAGAAAACTCTTTAAACAATAACCAATGTATTACATTTACATCATGGTTCATAAGTATATATCTTATACCATCTCTTCTCGAGGGTTACAACAACAACTGCCTTGTTAAAAGCTAAACACAGACAACATAATAACCTCGAGGCATCAAGCCAAGATCTCAAAATGATACATTAAAAGCACTAAGTAATAACTCCGAGGACCTGAGAGTACAGAGACGACACATAGGACTTCTATCTACCAAACACGATAGATAGCACACTCAACCTGAGTTGTCACTACTGTCCTTGTAGCTGCTGATGTTCTTCATCTGAAAGATATTCTCAATCTCTTTCACACTCGTCCACCTAAAAATGTTGGTTCCCATGGGGGTGAGACAATTGAAAATTGCCCCAGCGAGAGATATAACTCTCCGCCAGAAACATCATTATTGTAGTTTAATTAATATAAAATTGAGCAGAGGATAAGCAGTTTAGATCATTCTCATCTTTTAAAGTATTACTCCTATCTATGATTGAACATTAATTCATCTATTCTCTTTATAAGAAATAGAAAGAACATGTATAACATTTATCTACCATACATTTTCAACATCTCAAGCTTTGCTCATGTCATTCATTATTCTGATGTGTCACCCATGATTCATTCTTATTTCTATTTGTTGGCCTTAGCCAATCTGCTAAACAAGTATTCAATTATGCCAGACATGTGATTATATAAATCATCATGTCTTATTCAAGCATTAAACTATATCAAGGTTTGAGTACATAGTTACTCAAGGTCAAGGGACGATAAGAGACCAATAGGATTAAGGTTTAGGTGTCTTTCTTCTATCTGTAATTTTCTAACAGGAAGTGTTCTGTTATATTATTGCAGATAGCAGGAAGAGGATGTGGTCACGAGAATCAAGTAATGAGCTTAAGATAAGTCGTTAAGAATCATTAGGGTCAAAAGATAAGGTTATAAGTAAGACGAATAATGAATGATGTGTTTTAGCTCTGGAAGGTCTGAGTGTTTAGATACCCTGGCGAGGTGTCTGAATACTTAGATTGACCAGTATCAAGCTACTCTGTTTGTTCTTCTCTGGATGCCCTGGCCAGGTATGCAGAGGAAGGATAGGCTAGAGAGAAAACCCTAGAAATCGTAGGGTTAAGAAATCAGAAATTTATGTAGGAGTAAGAAGTTAAATAAAGGATGTGATATAACTCCTACTTTATATTGCTTATTTGATATAAAGATCACTAGAAATGCTCTTATATGTATGGAATTAAATTGTTCAGTTTGTAAAGCAAATATGATTCTTTTATATTGTTATGTCGTGAAGTGAATTGTTTAATGTTTGTTTTCTTTGTATTAAAGAAGACCCGAAATCATGTATAAATGAGTTACCCTAGTGGATATTCTTTCCACATGTTTAAGGTTAATAGGGGGTTGATTAATCTCGAGTAGCTCTTGGCTTCAGGACTACAGGTTCGGCCTGGTCCGGCTGGCAGGATGCGTTACTGGGATCTAATGACTCCTATTAACAGTAAAATAAGAATAGACTCTGGATGATTTAGACCCGTAACATAATGATAATATATATACATTAGGATGTTTTAACTACGATAAGAAGTTTAAATGTTCTTTGTTCTTGAGAATTAGGGTTTGAGAAGCATAGACCCTAATCGGCCCAAAATAGGATTTTAATGACATATGAATACAGAATTTGATAAATAGAATGTCTCACTAAATGATTTTTAGTATTTTATGTGTAACTCTGATTTAGCTCAAATTTGGATATGATTTGGATATATAAAATGTAAACAACAATGGAAAATATCAGGATTTTGAAAAATGTTTTGACCTGTTAATCGGCCGAGTTTCAAACTCGACCGATCACATTTTCTAAATGATATAGCAGTGTGGTAATTGAATTTTATCTTTTTATTGGTATATCCGATTGATCTCAAATTTTAACTATGCTTGAAAAATACAATTTTAGACACTCTGTTAAATTGGCATAATTTTTGGATGACTTTTGACCCCTGCAGTGAGGGTGCCGGCCGAGTTTGTAACTCAGCCGAACCTGCTGCAGACTGCAATATAGCAGTGCACTGTTCGATTTTTAATTAATTATTGGTAACATGAAATGATCTGAAATTTTTACTGAAGGTCTAAAACTTCATTAGGTACAACATATAAAATGTTCAAAATTTTTGGAGCTTCTATTAGCTGTTTAATAAACGAATTACAGAAACTATTGTAAAAACTGAATTTTCAGCCATATAATTAAGTTGAGTGTTGGGCTAATATGTCATTGACCCAAGCAACTCAATTTGATCTATATGATCGACCACACATACACACAATAATGCTATGTTACTAATATAGAACAAAACCCTAGAATGATTAAAGTTGTAGTAGTTTAAGGGATATCAT
The DNA here is from genome assembly GCA_963693085.1 of Alisma plantago-aquatica. NCBI lineage: Eukaryota > Viridiplantae > Streptophyta > Magnoliopsida > Alismatales > Alismataceae > Alisma > Alisma plantago-aquatica. Next base: position 732,757,202 of record OY856413.1, on the reverse strand, counting down.
TAGTGATGTAACCTTGAATACTAGTAACTTTGTAAAATAAGATCTTGAGATTTGTTCTATGAAAAGTAAACCGGCTTTGATAGTGATCTAGGGTTTTAAAGTAGATAATCTGAACGGTACATGAATAGCATGAAATGACTTGGAGAAAAGAGTAAGACATAAACTTGAAATGTAACAATAAGAGAGTATAATAGAAAGCGGAGTATTATCCGATATATGATCTGAAGATAGTTGATGTAGTTCATGTTTTTTTTAAAAACATGGTGTCACTATCTTTATGATGTAACAATAGATTATCACCCTGGTAAAGAGAATGTGGTGGCTGATTCTTTCAGCAGAAAGTCAAGTTCAACAACTAATGCATTCTCTATGGCAGGTTTCAATAGAGACCTATTAGTAGAAATGTGGAAGTCGAACTTAAGCTTAGGGGTGACAACACAAAGTGATTTGATTGTATAGATGTAAGTTAAGCCTATTTCTTATGATCAAATCAAGGAACTACAAAAGGGTGATAGTGAATTAAGCCAGACCATGCATGACCTGATAGGAGGAAAGAGACTAGAGTTTAAGTTTTTAGATGATAATATGTTGTATTAGCATGACATGTTGTGTGTACCTCGAGATAGAGTAAAATTCTTTTATGGGGAAAAGGCCGAAAGAAAAGATTTTTATGGAAGTGCATGTATTGATGTATGCTAAGCTAGCAGGAAACACTAAGATGTATATGAATCCTAATAAGTTGAAATGGATGGTCAGATATGCAGAAGGATGTAGCTGAGTACATGGTTAAAAGTAGTGTGTATCAGTAGGTTAAGGATGAACCCTAGAAATCTATAGCTACATTGTAATCTTTTTCTATGCCTGAATGGGAAATTTATCACAATGGATTTTTATGGTAAGATTACCCATGACACCTAGAGGTTGTGACTCGATATGAATAATTGTGGATAGACTAATTTAGTCTGCTCACTTTCTTCATATTAAGTCGACCTTTGATGTCTCGAGACTTGACTAAGATATACATGGATAAAATAATTAGGTTGCTTGGTAATCCAATTTCAATCATATCATATTGAGTTTAAAAATACACAACTGATAATGGTACGGTTTGAGTATGAACCCAGAAAACACGGATTTGGTAAATCATTAGATGCATGATTTCAAGCTAGCAAGACATCATTAAAATATGTAAATAAACCTAAATGCATGCTTCCTGTTACTTTAATGTGTGTAACCTGACATTTACATGAAATGGCACATTTCTCTGAAATATTATCAGAAATTCTCAAGTACTATTAAATATTTGTGATATGATACGTAAATAACTCTTAATTGAGTTATGTGATGCATAAACTAGGATTTGGGGTTAATATGCATGTACTTCGAGAAATTTCAGATAATAGATAAATATTACAGATGGTTTCTTATAAGTGGAGTACATTACTCCTATTGGTGTAATAAGATGTTCAAATACATAAATCCAGTATGAATGTGCCAAAATTGATTGAGTTTGAAATATTTATGAATTTTTAATCTGTCTGCATGCGTGATATAAACATTACTCAGTAATTACAATGATTTGAAATATACTGCTCTGCTAGTTCCAGAATGATACCGTATTGTGATTTGAATTGCAATCAAACAGATGAGATAATGGAAATCCTAAGAGTAGGGTGTTGCCATGCGATTAGTGAATGAGATAACCCTAAGAGTAGGGTGTTGGCATGTGATGAATGAACAAGGCAAATGAAACCCTGAGGATAGGGTGTACGATGAATCAAGTATTTTGATATCAGTTTTCATTATGAGATGTGATGATTTTAACAGTTAAATTGCACGATTTTAATTTAGTACCAGATTGACATGTATTCTGTTTATTTAAGAATTTTAGTTTGTCTGCATGAATAGTATAATAATTTCTTGGTAATTACCATAAATTGAGAACCTGTTATAACAGTTTTGGAAAGACACTGTTTTGTGGTTTGATCTGGAATCAGATCAAGATGTGTCCTAGGTTAAGGGACCTATGCAGATGGTTGATCAGAGGATCAAGAAACTCACGAATTGTGAGATACCATTAGTGATAGTTTTGTGTAGAAATCTTAACCTAGAGGGAGCTACGTAGGAATACGAGTCAGAAATGAGTAACACGTTTCCTTTCTCTTTTAGGAATTTCGGGACGAAATTCTTTTAAGGGGAAAAGATTGTTATGACCCACTCCATGACTAACTAATAAAAACCTCGAATTACGTAAAACACCTCAATTAGGGTTGAGTATCAAATTAAACATCATGGATAATCAAGATAAGCTAAGATGCAAATTAATAGCTAAGATTGAATCACCTGAGGCAATTAATAATGTCAATATTGAATATTTAGTACATTAAGTCGAATCAAGTAATCACAGAGGTAATTAGAGTTTTGATCCAGTGAAATAGTCTTTTTATCATGTTTTGCACTTTGAGGTTATAGAGAATTCCGAGCTTAAACCGTTGCAAGAAAAATCACTCGAAACCGACTTCCGAGTTAAAAGATACGGACATTTGAATGTTTAGGGACCTAGTTGTAAATATTGGAAACGTTTGGGAAATTTGCAGCCGGCCCCCTCCGCGACCCTTCTCCCTTATCCCTTCTTCACCCGACACTTACAGAACCAGAACCGCATGAAGCGGCGCCCGATAGAACAGGGCACAACACAGGGACGATTTTGGGGGCGATTTGCTGGAGCTCTAAGCTCCGATCCAGGCGCTCTTCTTCCACCCTTCTTCTTCCTCCCCTCCTTCCCCATTCCGCCCTAGCTCTAGGAAGTACCTCGACCTGCTTGAGCGGTCGGCCAAGCAGCCGCTGCTGCATGGGATGCCGACCAGAGGCCCTCCTGGGCGCAGCTAGTAGCTCAAATCAGCACCCATAAGTTCGACCAAGAGGCCTAAACAAGCATCCGCAGCCAACAGCTCAGGTTTAGCTCCTATCTTGGTCTTTTTCAATCTATACGTGAGGGAGCTCCTGCTGCTTGTAGTGAGTTCGATCCAGTAGCATCTTGGCATAGCAAAGCACCATGATATTGTCCGCCTCGACTCTAATTTGGAGGTCTGTTCATGAATCTACAGTTTCTAGTTTTCAATCGAACTCCCTCTCCAACCTGAGCGTGAAGCAATTTGAATCCAGGGCAAGCTAGAGGTTGAAGACAACCAGAAATAGCCAGAAACCAGTACCTGGACACATTTCCGGATGAATCCGGACAGTCTAAATCGCGGTGAGTAGGGTTTTACTTATCAATCATTAATAAACTTAGGGTTTGAATATGTCCCGACTGTGTGTCGTTCGGCCGAATTGCGAATGATTCGGCCGAGTTTCTTTATTAAGAATGACGAACATCGTTTTGGTTGGCCGAATTGGGTGTGATTCGGTCGAGTTTCCCTTTATAGGTTATCGATCAGGGTTTGGATCGGCTGAGTTGCGGGTGGATCGGCCGAATTGTCAGCCGATCGGCCGAGTTCCCAGTTTGGTCGGCCGAGTTCCAGAAGGGTGAGTAGTAGTTCATTCAGTAATCATTATTTAACTCAATTTAAATGTTTAATTGCTTCTGTATCAGTTAGTATAACTTCTAAACAGTGTAGTACATACAATAGAGTATGTTAGATTCATTGGAAATGAATTACTTAATATGCTTAGCGAAAATGATAAATTTCCTGTATTATAGTTGCAATGTATTTGCTGATTTAAAAATAGATGTTTAGCATTGAAAGTGGATAAATGACACTGAATCATATTTAATGATGATAATGGATTTATATTTGCTTCATGTGTGATTTAGATTGTGCAATATGCTTGAAATGTGATATTCCTGTTTAAATGTTTATTTGTTAATCAGTTATTACACTTAGGTGCCCTAACACCGTAGAACCCCTAAGAGGTATCTGCAACTTAGGGGTGAAACTCGTGTTGCAACATTATCTGTGCGATGTCATGGAGACACGAGGATAGAGAGGCAGTGTCTAACAACAACGCGTGCTTATGTCACGGTGGCACTGGAGGAAAGTGGGGGTTATTGCAACATTATCCGTGCTTGTGTCATGGAGATAACCCCGTGAGACTCTCCGCCGGTGTACTCAGGTTAAAGGAGGAGTCTGGTGCACTTAGAGTAGTGCTTTAAGGCCGTAGAGCCTATGTTTCTAGCTGGTGAGCCAGGGACCCTGTGGCAGAGCAGGGATGGCGTCAGACTTAGCATTTCCCGGGTGTGTCGCTAAGTCTTGTACGGTGGGATCGTAGCATGAACTTGCTGCAGATCTTTATATGCAGAGTACACTGCATATATTTAGGGCATAATATTAAAATGAATAAATAATCAAGTAGGTTCACAGTAAATTTATATAACTGTTCATTTATCTGAATTACATGTTGATGCTTAGAAATGTGATTATTATCTGTATATCTGCTATGTTATTAGAACTGCCTTGCTTAGTTCTGCATCTATGTTTAATTTCAATTTATAAACCTGATGAGTTGTTTAGTGATAGCTAAGTGAAATGCTATTCACTGAGCGAGTAGGCTCATACCTCTACTCAAAACATTTTCAGGTTAACATCAGCAGCAGAAAATCTGAAGGATCCTTTCATCCTATCGCTTTGTCTGTAGAAGGTATACATAGTTAGTAGTTAGAGGTCTCTTAGTCCTTTCCCCTCGATCTGTGGGACAAGGTGAGAGAGAGAGAGAGAATGTGTATAAGATGTAAAATTAACTATTACTCTTTATTTTATGTCAAACAATGTAATATGTTATAGACTCTGTTTATTTTGCTAGTCAGTTTAATAAAGATGCTTCCGCAGTTTGTTTAGTTCCATTTTACAGCATAAATCAGATTATCCTATTAACTTATTTAAAATGTTTAAAAAAAAATGAAGAGTGGTTGGCTTATGTGTAAATTCCATCCTGTCGCGTCCTAATGTCGTGGTTTGTGGTTAATGCGAGATTGGGGCGTGACAATTTTGGATCATATACAATCAATATAGATATGGAACCATGGAAACTTAACTAAGTTTAGATTTTCCATACCATTTACTGAGATATCATGTAGCAAGAATAAAATTCAATTAAGATAACCCATGAGGTACATCCTAACCACTTATAGGATTACTAGTCCTTTTCAATAAGGTTGAAACACTAGTGATGTCTCAATTAGGCTAAACCCTAATTACATCATTTGATAGAAATCTGAAAAGCATTCTCACTAGGAAGTGTTGTATACGTTTCTGATATGAATCTACCATTTAGGAATCATTCAAACAGAGAAGGAATCCATATCATATCAATTTGCAACAATCTTAAATCAAACGGACATTTCAGGATTTAGAATCACATGCTAAGTATTTAGGGATTTGGATGCTATAATCAAATTCGTGCATTACAATGTTTGAAGGAAGAACCCACTCACCCTAAGGTGTGAAAACACCTCACAACTGCAGCTCAAGTCAGGGAATCTCGAATTTCTATCAAATCCCTAGCAAATCTCCCAATTCTTCTTCCATTCAACTCGGAAACTTGATTTCACCCTTCCTGGAATCGAAAAACCCTAATTCAGCAATTCCTCCTCTTTCTCCACTCAAGCCCTAATTCTCCCTCTCTCTCTAGGAGCTCGTTTCTCTAGAATGAAATGACGAAGAATGAGAGCTGTGTGTGTGTGTGGTTGCTCATATAAGTCAATTTGAGCATTTGGGTCAATTGCAAATTGACCCTACACTCAACTTTAATTATATTGGCTGAATATTCAGTTATACAAAAGTTACTGTAATGCGTTTATTTCAGAGAACAAACCTTCTCCAATAATTATGGTAATTTATCAAGTTGTGTATAACTGATCCATAAAGCTTCAGTTAAAATTTGAGATCATTTGGAGTTACCAATAAATAATTAAAAATAGAATAGTGCACTGCTATATTGCAGTCTGCAGAATTTTCGGCCGAGTTTGTCCTGCACAAACTCGACCGACACCCTTACTGTAGGGATTCAAAAGTCATCCAAAAATTATGCCAATTTAAAAGAGTATCTAAAACTGTGTTTTTCAAGCACAGTTAAAATTTGAGATCAATTGGATATACCAATAAAAAGATAAAATTCAATTACCGCACTGTTGTATAATTCTGGAAATGTGATCGGCCGAGTTTGAAACTCGACCGATAAACAGGTACATGAATAGCATGAAATGACTTGGAGAAAAGAGTAAGACATAAACTTGAAATGTAACAATAAGAGAGTAGAATAGAAAGCGGAGTATTATCCGATATATGATTTGAAGATAGTTGATGTAGTTCATGTTTTTTTTTAAAACATGGTGTCACTATCTTTATGATGTAACAATAGATTATCAACCTGGTAAAGAGAATGTGGTGGCTGATGCTTTCAGCAGAAAGTCAAGTTCAACAACTAATGCATTCTCTATGGCAGGTTTCAATAGAGACCTATTAGTAGAAATGTGGAAGTCGAACTTAAGCTTAGGGGTGACAACACAAAGTGATTTGATTGTATAGATGTAAGTTAAGCCTATTTCTTATGATCAAATCAAGGAACTACAAAAGGGTGATAGTGAATTAAGCCAGACCATGCATGACCTGATAGGAGGAAAGAGACTAGAGTTTAAGTTTTTAGATGATAAGATGTTGTATTAGCATGACATGTTGTGTGTACCTCGAGATAGAGTAAAATTCTTTTATGGGGAAAAGGCTGAAAGAAAAGATTTTTATGGAAGTGCATGTATTGATGTATGCTAAGCTAGCAGGAAACACTAAGATGTATATGAATCCTAATAAGTTGAAATGGATGGTCAGATATGCAGAAGGATGTAGCTGAGTACATGGTTAAAAGTAGTGTGTATCAGTAGGTTAAGGCTGAACCCTAGAAATCTATAGCTACCTTGTAATCTTTTTCTATGCCTGAATGGGAAATTTATCACAATGGATTTTTATGGTAAGATTACACAGGACACCTAGAGGTTGTGACTCGATATGAATAATTGTGGATAGACTAATTTAGTCTTCTCACTTTCTTCATATTAAGTCGACCTTTGATGTCTCGAGACTTGACTAAGATATACATGGATAAAATAATTAGGTTGCTTGGTAATCCAATTTCAATCATATCATATTGAGTTTAAAAATACACAACTGATAATGGTACGGTTTGAGTATGAACCCAGAAAACACAGATTTGGTAAATCATTAGATGCATGATTTCAAGCTAGCAAGACAACATTAAAATATGTAAATAAACCTAAATGCATGCTTCCTGTTACTTTAATGTGTGTAACCTGACATTTACATGAAATGGCACATTTCTCTGAAATATTATCAGAAATTCTCAAGTACTATTAAATATTTGTGATATGATACGTAAATAACTCTTAATTGAGTTATGTGATGCATAAACCAGGATTTGGGGTAAATATGCACGTACTTCGAGAAATTTCAGATAATAGATAAATATTACATATGGTTTCTTATAAGTGGAGTACATTACTTCTATTGGTGTAATAAGATGTTCAAATACATGAATCCAGTATGAATGTGCCAAAATTGATTGAGTTTGAAATATTTATGAATTTTTAATCTGTCTGCATGCGTGATATAAACATTACTCAGTAATTACAATGATTTGAAATATACTGCTCTGCTAGTTCCAGAATGATACCGTATTGTGATTTGAATTGCAATCAAACATATGAGATAATGGAAATCCTAAGAGTAGGGTGTTGCCATGCGATTAGTGAATGAGATAACCCTAAGAGTAGGGTGTTGGCATGTGATGAATGAACAAGGCAAATGAAACCCTGAGGATAGGGTGTACGATGAATCAAGTATTTTGATATCAGTTTTCATTATGAGATGCGATGATTTTAACAGTTAAATTGCACGATTTTAATTTAGTACCAGATTGACATGTATTCTGTTTATTTAAGAATTTTAGTTTGTCTGCATGAATAGTATAATAATTTCTTGGTAATTACCATAAATTGAGATACTGTTATAACAGTTCTGGAAAGACAATGTTTTGTGGTTTGATCTGGAATCAGATCAAGATGTGTCCTAGGTTAAGGGACCTATGCAGATGGTTGATCGGAGGATCAAGAAACTCACGAATTGTGAGATACCATTAGTGATAGTTTTGTGTAGAAATCTTAACCTAGAGGGAGCTACGTAGGAATACGAGTCAGAAATGAGTAACACGTTTCCTTTCTCTTTTAGGAATTTCGGGACGAAATTCTTTTAAGGGGAAAAGGTTGTTATGACCCACTCCATGACTAACTAATAAAAACCTTGAATTATGTAAAACACCTCAATTAGGGTTGAGTATAAAATTAAACATCATTGATAATCAAGATAAGCTAAGATGCAAATTAATAGCTAAGATTGAATCACCTGAGGTAATTAATAATGTCAATATTGAATATTTAGTACATTAAGTCGAATCAAGTAATCACAGAGGTAATTAGAGTTTTGATCCAGTGAAATAGTCTTTTTAGCATGTTTTGCACTTTGAGGTTATAGAGAATTCCGAGCTTAAACCGTTGCAAGAAAAATCACTCGAAACCAACTTCCGAGTTAAAAGATACAGACATTTGAATGTTTAGGGACCTAGTTGTAAATATTGGAAACGTTTGGGCAATTTGCAGCCGGCCCCCTCCGCGACCCTTCTCCCTTATCCCTTCTTCACCCGACACTTACAGAACCAGAACCGCATGAAGCGGCGCCCGATAGAACAGGGCACAACACAGGGATGATTTTGGGGGCGATTTGCTGGAGCTCCAAGCTCCGATCCAGGCGCTCTTCTTCCACCCTTCTTCTTCCTCCCCTCCTTCCCCATTCCGCCCTAGCTCTAGGCAGTACCTCGACCTGCTTGAGCGGCCGGCCAAGCAGCCGCTGCTGCGCGGGATGCCAACCAGAGGCCCTCCTGGGCGCAGCTAGTAGCTCAAATCAGCACCCATAAGTTCGACCAAGAGGCCTAAACAAGCATCCGCAGCCAACAGCTCAGGTTTAGCTCCTATCTTGGTCTTTTTCAATCTATACGTGAGGGAGCTCCTGCTGCTTGTAGTGAGTTCGATCCAGTAGCATCTTGGCATAGCAAAGCACCATGATATTGTCCGCCTCGACTCTAATTTGGAGGTCTGTTCATGAATCTACAGTTTCTAGTTTTCAATCGAACTCCCTCTCCAACCTGAGCGTGAAGCAATTTGAATCCAGGGCAAGCTAGAGGTTGAAGACAACCAGAAATATCCAGAAACCGGTACTTGGACGCATTTCCAGATGAATCTGGACAGTCCAAATCGCGGTGAGTAGGGTTTTACTTATCAATCATTAATAAACTTAGGGTTTGAATATGTCCCGACTGTGTGTCGTTCGGCCGAATTGCGAATGATTCGGCCGAGTTTCTTTATTAAGAATGACGAACATCATTTTGGTCGGCCGAATTGGGTGTGATTCGGTCGAGTTTCCCTTTATAGGTTATCGATCAGGGTTTGGATCGGCTGAGTTGCGGGTGGATCGGCCGAATTGTCAGCCGATCGGCCGAGTTCCCAGTTTGGTCGGCCGAGTTCCAGAAGGGTGAGTAGTAGTTCATTCAGTAATCATTATTTAACTCAATTTAAATGTTTAATTGCTTCTGTATCAGTTAGTATAACTTCTAAACAGTGTAGTACATACAATAGAGTATGTTAGATTCATTGGAAATGAATTACTTAATATGCTTAGCGAAAATGATAAATTTCCTGTATTATAGTTGCAATGTATTTGCTGATTTAAAAATAGATGTTTAGCATTGAAAGTGGATAAATGACACTGAATCATATTTAATGATGATAATGGATTTATATTTGCTTCATGTGTGATTTAGATTGTGCAATATGCTTGAAATGTGATATTCCTGTTTAAATGTTTATTTGTTAATCAGTTATTACACTTAGGTGCCCTAACACCGTAGAACCCCTAAGAGGTATCTGCAACTTAGGGGTGAAACTCGTGTTGCAACATTATCTGTGCGATGTCATGGAGACACGAGGATAGAGAGGCAGTGTCTAACAACAACGCGTGCTTATGTCACGGTGGCACTGGAGGAAAGTGGGGGTTATTGCAACATTATCCGTGCTTGTGTCATGGAGATAACCCCGTGAGACTCTCCGCCGGTGTACTCAGGTTAAAGGAGGAGTCTGGTGCACTTAGAGTAGTGCTTTAAGGCCGTAGAGCCTATGTTTCTAGCTGGTGAGCCAGGGACCCTGTGGCAGAGCAGGGATGGCGTCAGACTTAGCATTTCCCGGGTGTGTCGCTAAGTCTTGTACGGTGGGATCGTAGCATGAACTTGCTGCAGATCTTTATATGCAGAGTACACTGCATATATTTAGGGCATAATATTAAAATGAATAAATAATCAAGTAGGTTCACAGTAAATTTATATAACTGTTCATTTATCTGAATTACATGTTGATGCTTAGAAATGTGATTATTATCTGTATATCTGCTATGTTATTAGAACTGCCTTGCTTAGTTCTGCATCTATGTTTAATTTCAATTTATAAACCTGATGAGTTGTTTAGTGATAGCTAAGTGAAATGCTATTCACTGAGCGAGTAGGCTCATACCTCTACTCAAAACATTTTCAGGTTAACATCAGCAGCAGAAAATCTGAAGGATCCTTTCATCCTATCGCTTTGTCTGTAGAAGGTATACATAGTTAGTAGTTAGAGGTCTCTTAGTCCTTTCCCCTCGATCTGTGGGACAAGGTGAGAGAGAGAGAGAGAATGTGTATAAGATGTAAAATTAACTGTTACTCTTTATTTTATGTCAAACAATGTAATATGTTATAGACTCTGTTTATTTTGCTAGTCAGTTTAATAAAGATGCTTCCGCAGTTTGTTTAGTTCCATTTTACAGCATAAATCAGATTATCCTATTAACTTATTTAAAATGTTTAAAAAAAAATGAAGAGTGGTTGGCTTATGTGTAAATTCCATCCTGTCGCGTCCTAATGTCGTGGTTTGTGGTTAATGCGAGATTGGGGCGTGACAATTTTGGATCATATACAATCAATATAGATATGGAACCATGGAAACTTAACTAAGTTTAGATTTTCCATACCATTTACTGAGATATCATGTAGCAAGAATAAAATTCAATTAAGATAACCCATGAGGTACATCCTAACCACTTATAGGATTACTAGTCCTTTTCAATAAGGTTGAAACACTAGTGATGTCTCAATTAGGCTAAACCCTAATTACATCATTTGATATAAATCTGAAAAGCATTCTCACTAGGAAGTGTTGTATACGTTTCTGATATGAATCTACCATTTAGGAATCATTCAAACAGATAAGGAATCCATATCATATCAATTTGCAACAATCTTAAATGAAACGGACATTTCAGGATTTAGAATCGCATGCTAAGTATTTAGGGATTTGGACGCTATAATCAAATTCGTGCATTACAATGTTTGAAGGAAGAACCCACTCACCCTAAGGTGTGAAAACACCTCACAACTGCAGCTCAAGTCAGGGAATCTCGAATTTCTATCAAATCCCTAGCAAATCTCGCAATTCTTCTTCCATTCAACTCGGAAACTTGATTTCACCCTTCCTGGAATCGAAAAACCCTAATTCAGCAATTCCTCCTCTTTCTCCACTCAAGCCCTAATTCTCCCTCTCTCTCTAGGAGCTCATTTCTCTGGAATGAAATGATGAATAATGAGAGCTGTGTGTGTGTGTGGTTGCTCATATAAGTCAATTTGAGCTGCTTGGGTCAATTTCAAATTGACCCTACACTCAACTTTAATTATATTGGCTGAATATTCAGTTATACAAAAGTTACTGTAATTCGTTTATTTCAGAGAACAAAACTTCTCCAATAATTATGGTAATTTATCAAGTTGTGTATAATTGATCCATAAAGCTTCAGTTAAAATTTGAGATCATTTGAAGTTACCAATAAATAATTAAAAATAGAACAGTGCACTGCTATATTGCAGTCTGCAGAATATTCGGCTGAGTTTGTCCTGCACAAACTCGACCGACACCCTTACTGTAGGGATTCAAAAGTCATCCAAAAATTATGCCAATTTAACAGAGTGTCTAAAACTGTGTTTTTCAAGCACAGTTAAAATTTGATATCAATTAGATATACCAATAAAAATATAAAATTCAATTACCGCACTTTTGTATAATTCTGGAAATGTGATCGGCCGAGTTTGAAACTCGACCGATAAACAGGTCAGAATCTTCTTCAAAAATTCTGATATTTACCAATATTGTTCACAGTTTATATATCCAAATCATATCCAAATTTGAAGTAAATCAGAGTTACACATAAAATACTAAAAATCATTTAATGAGACATTCTACTTATCAAATTTTGTATTCATGTATCATCAAAACCCTATTTGGGCCGATTAGGGTTTATGCTTCTCAAACCCTAATTCTCAAGACAAAAGAACATTTAGACTTCTTATCATAGTTAAAACATCCTATTTGTGTTATTGTCATGAATTAGATTTTAAGAATGATTATTCTAATTAATCTTTGCAATTGTCTAGGTAAACCCTAGTTTACCAATTAAGCTCAGATGGGGTCGTAACAACTCTCCCCCCCTTAGAATGTTTCGTCCTCGAAACATAAACCTACAAGAAAGATACATTCAAGGTTATTCTAAACTTCTAAATCCTTCAATTCCATTATATTCTTGTATTTCATACCCGAATGTAGTTTTCAACATTAGATCTTTTAATTCTTTACTAAATCACAACATATTTCAAATAGTTCTTCTATTAGTTTTTCCTCATGTTGAATACATTACATATTCTTCATTTTTACATCAAGTGGATCATGCATGGGTCAAACATAGTTTCTCTTTCAATCAAGTTTTTCTCTTCTGAATACAGTCCTTGCATAGACTTTTATGGTGAATCTTCTCCCTCATGTCAAGATTTCGTCCTTGCTCTGATACCAAGCTGTTACACCCCGATCTCACAATTTCCTCAAATCATGAGATTAGGGCGTAAGATGGGATTTGTATGCAACACAAAGAACACCCTTAACTTTTTCTTTTCTCTTAAAACTCTTGTTTCTTCGCATTGAACCACATAAAACATTTTAGCAAGGGAATCTGAACATTTCCTTTACTAATCAAACTTTAATAGTAAGGATACATGTATAAACATTCATGATGTCTCTCACACATTATGCACATGAAACTTGTAATTAGCATACATATCAGAGAGGAACAATATTACACATTGTAATTGCAACTCTCTCTCTTAACTCATACTGAGGACCTAGAGTGACAAGGACCGACTGACTCAACTAATCTCATACTTGACTCCTGTGGCAGATCTACACTGATGCTCTGACCATCTTCAAGTCCACGCGGTTAACCCTAAAAATGTTTGAGTAGAGGGGTGAGCCTACTCGCTCAGTGAATGAGTACTTCATGGAAACAGACTAATGCACTAATGTGATAACAGATATAATTTGAATAAACGATATGAAATTTAACAACAATAAATACTACACTGAGCAGTTCTAAAACAATATAATTGAAATAACAAAGAATGTAAATATTGCATCCAAAGAATAACTAAAAGAATGCTATGCTTCTAGTCTTCCTTAACTCTTTCATTTACAAAGAACTCTGTGATTCAATGCGGGGAAACAAGAGTTTAAAAGAAAAGAAAAAAAAAATTTAAAGGTGTTCTTTGTGTTACATATAAATCCTATCTTATGCCCTAATCTCACGATTTGAGGAAATTGTGAGATCGGGGTGTAACAGCTTGGTATCAGAGCATGAACGGAATCTTGACATGAGAGAGAAGATCCACCATAAAAGTCTATGCAAAGGATATAAACTTACTTGATTTCACCATTCTTGGGACCGCAGAACCCTAATTCAGCAATTCCTCCTCTTTCTCCACTCAAGCCCTAACTCTCCCTCTCTCTCTAGATTTTCGTTTCTCTGGAGTGAATGACGAAGAATGAGAGCTGTGTGTGTGTTTGGTTGCTCATATAAGTCAATTGAGCTGCTTGGGTCAATTGCATATTGACCCAACACTTAACTTTAATTATATTGGCTGAATATTCAGTTATACAAAAGTTACTGTAGTTCGTTTATTTCAGAGATCAAACATTATCCAAAAATTATGGGAATTTATCACGTTGTGTATAATTGTTCTATAAAGCTTCAGTTAAAATTTGAGATCATTTGGAGTTACCAATAAATAATTAAAAATAGAACAATGCACTGCTATATTGCAGTCTGCAAAATATTCGGCCGAGTTTGTCCTGCACAAAACTCGACCGACACCCTTACTGTAGAGATCAAAATGTCATCCAAAAATTATGCCAATTTAACAGAGTGTCTAAAACTGTGTTTTTCAAGCACAATTAAAATTTGAGATCAATTAGATATACCAATAAAAAGATAAAATTCAATTACCACACTTCTGTATAATTCTGGAAATGTGATCGGTCGAGTTTGAAACTCGGCCGATAAACAGGTCAGAGCATTCTTCAAAAATTCTGATATTTTCCAATGTTGTTCATATTTTATATATACAAATCATATCCAAATTTTAAGTAAATCAGAGTTACAAATAAAATACTAAAAATCATTTAGTGAGACATTCTACCTATCAAATTCTGTATTCATGCATCATTAAAACCCTATTTTGGGCCGATTAGGGTTTATGTTTCTCAAACCCTAATTACAAGACAAAAGAACATTTAGACTTCTTATCATAATTAAAACATCCTAATTGTGTTATCGTCATTAATTAGATTTCAAGAATGATTATTCCAATTAATCTTTGCAATTGTCTAGGTAAACCCTAGTTTACCAATTAAGCTCAGATGGGGTCGTAACAACTCTCCCCCCCTTAGAATGTTTCGTCCTCGAAACATGAACCTACAAGAAAGATACATTCAAGGTTATTCTAAGCTTCTAAAACCTTCCATATCATTATATTCTTGTATTTCATACCTGAATGTAGTTTTCAACATTAGATCTTTTAATTCTTTACTAAATCACAACATATGTCAAATAGTTCTCAATGATATCAAGCAAATTCTTTATGCCACAGTCAAACATAGAATGCAAAGATAAACCACCACGCTTCCGCTGCGCAACTCTGATACTCTGATACAACTATCTCAACTTATGCTGCTCAGAGAGTTTTATTGTTTTGTATCACCTTTAAGTGACAAAAGCAAGTTCACCATGTTGTTTTAAACTTTAATAACATGCTGCTCAGAGAGCAAAACAGTCTTGAATTAAAAGACTAGATTCAACAATCAATTGCACAATACTACTCTTGGCATCCCCATTGGTCATGGATGCATGAGGTGAAGCATTACCACCTCATTCCATACTATCCTGTTTCGATCCTGGGACCTGTGGGTTATGGGCCCACACACAATTCAAAGTGTAACCATCGTATTATATCATTTTAGGGTTTCAACAACAGTAATAAGGTAATCCACAATTGTATCAGTCATTCAAGCATTAATCATACTCAATTACCATCACTCAGTTATATTAGAGCTAGGTATAACAAGCTACACCTCATTAGGGTTACTTGTCCAGACAATCTGATTATCATCCCTTTCTATTAATATGAGTGAATAGGTATAACTACCTTATTCAGGATATCACTCCATGTCTTCCGTCATCATCCAAATTGTATTACCATATTACAAATACACAATACTAGGATGCATATCTGGTATGAATTACTACAACTATCATACACCTTTAATTAACACATAGCTTGCACAAATACACTGAACTCATATGTAGAACCAACTTTCATACCTTAATATGCCTTCAACAACTCATACATGTCAAAACAAATTCACATACTACACAAAGCTAGTGTTTTCCCATATCTCTCTGCTCATTCCTTACTTCTTTACTTTTTGCTACCTATCCTTTTCATATGATTATATACGATAAACATTATTAACATTGAAGGATTTAAGATAGGAATATATTATTCATCATCCTTGCTATCACACAAGAATTTTATTCCTTATCGCACTTCATCATATTGTATGTCACTATTACATTCACTAGATGACTCCACCAAGGTAGTTATGCATCATATATAATTCATTTTCTTATCATTTCATTCCCCATTGCTATTGTTAAGGAATATATGAAAGAGAAAATGATTTTAAGACTTGGAATTCTTGTATTCAAACATTCCCTTAATACATTCTCATATGTAGATTTACTTAGTTATCAATAGAGATATTTGATTAATTAGCACCTGCCTGAATCTCACAACCTCTTTATATTATAATTTCTCCATCATATTTCAAATCCTTTCTTATGTTTCTTTTAAAGGTGAATGTGGCATACGAGAATGTACCAACATCTTATGTTTCTTATGTTTCTTTCTTGGTTCTCAATGATATCAAGCTATTTTAACTCATCACCGATCTTATGTTTCTTATGTTTCTTTCTTGGTTCTCAATGATATCAAGCAAGTTTTTCTTTATCTTTATACTATTGTGAAGTTAACATTCTAAATCAATAGTCCTTCTATTAGTTTTTACTCATGTTGAGTACATTACATATTCTTCATTTTTTTTTCATCAAGTGGATCATGCATTGGTCAAACATAGTTTCTCTTTCAATCAAGTTGTTCTTTTCTGAATACAGTCCACCTTTATATGACTTATTCATTCATTAAACTACACCTATGTTCTTTGCTTAGAAACTAGTTTGTTGTTCTAGTCTTATGAATTACATGTTCATACGATCCTTTTTACTTTTATGGACCTATTGAAAGCTCACTCTATTCTTCTACTTAGCCTTTGCTTTAGAGTTCATAAAAGCATTATACTCTATTATATGATTCATTCTTCATGATTGATTCTTGTTATCTTGAACCATACATACATTTTACATATCTTTTCTATATTTCATATGTATAGTTCATATAATATTAATCAATAAACTGATTATGAATCTCATATCATGTTCTTTTATTCCCAATTAAGGGTTTCACATTTGAGACCCCAAAGTTGAACCTCAGATATCAGTTTCGACTAATTCTTAGTTATTCTGATCTTGCCCATGTGTTTCAACATCTTACTGTATATACATTCTTACTCTGATGTGGGTCTAATTATTCCAATTATATTCTTATCATGTTATAGATAGGATTCATTAGATCCTAATAACGCATCCTACCAACCGGACCAGGCCAAACCTGAAGTCCTGAAGCCAAGAACTACAAAGGATTGCATTCTTTCTGAACTGCCACTCACAGCTCAGATACTCGGCCGATTGGTCAGAAACTCGGCCGATTGCTTTCCAACTCGGCCGATCTGCTTGAAACTCGGCCGATCAACTTGCCGTTTGATTTCCTGAAAAAGGAAACTCGGCCGAATTACATACAACTCGGCCGATCAGTTTGTTGTTGGATTGCCTATTAAGGAAACTCTGCCGAATCACATACAACTCGGCCGAATCGCATACAGACTGAAAACCTAAACAGACCTGCTGATGTCAATTTCACTCGAATCAGCGGGCAAAACTATAGAAACAAAATCCCATTCAAAGGTCAATTCTAGTCTACTTGTTACAAAGAATAAAATCAATAAATGCTACAATTGCATAGTGTACAACAGATATTAAAGACCCATACTTCAAAGTATTGAATATTTCAATTCAAACATATAAGAGCATTTATGTACATTTCCAACAAAAACAATGTTATGAAATGTAAGTTCTATCTCCTTTTACATTTATGCTCTTAATTCTTGTTTCTTTTCTTGTTTTCTAACCCTAACATTTCTAGGGTTCATCTCTAGCCCATTCTTCCACTGTATACCTGGCCAGGGTATACGTGAGAGAATAGACAGAGTAGCTTGTACTGGTTGATCCAAGTACTCAGATATCGGGCCAGGATATCCAAATACTCAAATCCCCAAAGCTAACATCAAGCATCTCCTATCTGCCACACTTAGGACTCTAACTTACTAACTTAATGGTCCTTGACAACTCACCCTAAGCTCTGATACCAAGCTGTTACACCCCGATCTCACAATTTCCTCAAATCATGAGATTAGGGCATAAGATAGGATTTATATGTAACACAAGGAACACCCTTAACTTTTTCTTTTCTTAAAAACTCTTGATTCTTCACATTGAACCACATAAAACATCTTAACAAGGGAATCTGAACATTTCTTTTACTAATCAGACTTCAATAGTAAAGATACATGTATAAGCATTCATGATGTCTCTCACACATTATGCACATGAAACTTGTAATTAGCATACATATCAAAGAGGAACAACATTACACATCATAATTACAACTCTCTCTCTCTTAAACTCTTACTGAGGACCTAGAGTGGCAAGGACCGACTGACTCAACTAATCTCATACTTGACTCCTGTGGCAGGTCTACACTGAAGCTCTGACCATCTCCAAGTCCACACGATTAACCCTAAAAATGTTTGAGTAGAGGGGTGAGCCTACTCGCTCAGTGAATGAGTACTTCATGGAAACAGACTAATGCACTAATGTGATTACAGATACAATTTGAGTAACGATATGAAATTTAGCAATAATAACTACTACACTGAGCAGTTCTAAAACAATATAATTGAAATAACAAAGAATGTAAATATTGCATCCAAAGAATAACTACTAGAAGACTATGCTCTAGTCTTCCTTAACTCTTTCATTTATAAGGAACTATGTAAATCTATATGATTATATTTTAGATTCTGCCCTGATCCTCTGCAGTGTACTCTGCATAAGAGACTCGCAGTGCACTACGACCACACCGTACAAGACTTAGCGACACACCTGGGAAATGCTAAGTCTGACTCCAGCCCTGCTCTGCCACAGGGTCCCTGGCTCACCGGCTAGAAACATAGGCTCTACGGCCTTAAAGCACTACTCTGAGTGCACCAGACTCCTCCTTTAACCTGAGTACACCAGCGGAGGGTCT
This sequence comes from Alisma plantago-aquatica, assembly GCA_963693085.1. Lineage (NCBI taxonomy): Eukaryota > Viridiplantae > Streptophyta > Magnoliopsida > Alismatales > Alismataceae > Alisma > Alisma plantago-aquatica. The sequence continues at coordinate 732,738,203 of OY856413.1, read as the reverse complement.
CACGGGGTTATCTCCATGACACAAGCATGGATAATGTTGCAATAACCCCCACTTTCCTCCAGTGCCACCGTGACAAAAGCACGCGTTGTTGTTGGACACTGCCTCTCTATCCTCCTGTCTCCATGACATCGCACGGATAATGTTGCAACACGAGTTTCACCCCTAAGTTGCAGATACCTCTTAGGGGTTCTACGGTGTTCAGGGCACCTAAGTCTAACATTAACATTATAGGTACATTTTAAACAGAAAATCATTTAGTGAGACATTCTACTTATCAAATTCTGTATTCATGCATCATTAAAACCCTATTTTGGGCCGATTAGGGTTTATGTTTCTCAAACCCTAATTACAAGACAAAAGAACATTTAGACTTCTTATCATAATTAAAACATCCTAATTGTGTTATCGTCATTAATTAGATTTCAAGAATGATTATTCCAATTAATCTTTGCAATTGTCTAGGCAAACCCTAGTTTACCAATTAAGCTCAGATGGGGTCGTAACAACTCTCCCCCCCTTAGAATGTTTCGTCCTCGAAACATGAACCTACAAGAAAGATACATTCAAGGTTATTCTAAGCTTCTAAAACCTTCCATGTCATTATATTCTTGTATTTCATACCCGAATGTAGTTTTCAACATTAGATCTTTTAATTCTTTACTAAATCACAACATATCTCAAATAGTTCTCAATGATATCAAGCAAATTCTTTATGCCACAGTCAAACATAGAATGCGGGGAAACAAGAGTTTAAAAGAAAAGATATGCTTGATACCAAGCTGTTACACCCCGATCTCACAATTTCCTCAAATCATGAGATTAGGGCATAAGATAGGATTTATACGTAACACAAAGAACACCCTTAACTTTTTCTTTTCTTAAAAACTCTTGTTTCTTCGCATTGAACCACATAAAACATCTTAACAAGGGAATCTGAACATTTCCTTAACTAATCAAACTTCAATAGTAAAGATACATGTATAAGCATTCACGATGTCTTTCACACATTATGCACATGAAACTTGCTAATTAGCATACATATCAAAGAGGAACAATATTACACATTGTAATTACAACTCTCTCTCTAAACTCTTACTGAGGACCTAGAGTGACAAGGACCGAATGACTCAACTAATCTCATACTTGACTCCTGTGGTAGATCTACTCTGACGCTCTGATCATCTTCAAGTCCACGCGGTTAACCCTAAAAATGTTTGAGTAGAGGGGTGAGCCTACTCACTCAGTGAATGAGTACTTCATGGAAACAGACTAATGCACTAATGTGATTACAGATACAATTTGAGTAACGATATGAAATTTAGCAATAATAACTACTACAATGAGCAGTTCTAAAACAATATAATTGAAATAACAAAGAATGTAAATATTGCATCCAAAGAATAACTACTAGAAGACTATGTTCTAGTCTTCCTTAACTCTTTCATTTATAAGGAACTATGTGAATCTATATGATTATATTTTAGATTATGCCCTGATCCTATGCAGTGTACTCTGCATAAGAGACTCGCAGTGCACTACGACCACACCGTACAAGACTTAGCGACACACCCGGGAAATGCTAAGTCTGACGCCAGCCCTGCTCTGCCACAGGGTCCCTGGCTCACCGGCTAGAAACATAGGCTCTACAGCCTTAAAGCACTACTCTGAGTGCACCAGACTCCTCCTTTAACCTGAGTACACCGACGGAGGGTCTCACGGGGTTATCTCCATGACACAAGCACGGATAATGTTGCAATAACCCCCACTTTCCTCCAGTGCCACCGTGACACAAGCACGCGTTGTTGTTGGACACTGCCTCTCTATCCTCGTGTCTCCATGACATCACACGGATAATGTTGCAACACGAGTTTCACCCCTAAGTTGCAGATACCTCTTAGGGGTTCTACGGTGTTCAGGGCACCTAAGTCTAACATTAACATTATAGGTACATTTTAAACAGAAAATCATGACTCATTTAACATTTCTTACAAGGCTCACACGGCCTGCCATATCATATCATAAGCAACATCATGTCTCATGTATTCAACATATATCATATCTCAATAACATCCCTTTCTAGGGCATGTCATAACTCATCACCTGCAATTTACGAGATATGTATTGAAAATAAGGAGCCCTGCAGTATGTAGATATCATCTCAGAGAGAACAAGCATATAAAGTTAAATGCACTAGAAACATACAATTCAACAATTAAGCATCATCACATCTCATATCGAGACCTTTCATATTACCATAGCATGATTCATTGAACACCCTATCCTTAGGGTTTCATTTGCCTTATTCATTCATCACATGCCAACACCCTACTCTTAGGGTTGCGTTCGCCTCATTCACCTTTTCACATGGCTCTCATAAGGATTTCATAGGATATAAGCATTCACTAAATAAAGATTGTTTTCAACAAATCATATACAATCGATATATGTATGAAACCATGGAAAGTGAACTAAATTTAGGTTTCCCATATCATTCACTGCGATATCATGTATCCAGAATAAAATTCAATTAAGATAACCCATGAGGTACATCCTAACCACTTATAGGATTACTAGTCCTTTTCAATAAGGTTGAAACTCTAGTGATGTCACAATTAGGTTAACCCTAATTACATCATTTGATATAAATCTGAAAAACATTCTCATTAGGAAGTGGTGTATATGTCCCTGATATGAATCTACCATTTAGGAATCATTCAAACAGAGAAGGAATCCATAACATATCAATTTGCAACAACTTAAATCAAACAGACACATTTAGGATTTAGAATTCACATGCTAAGCATTTAGGGATTTGGATATTATAATCAAATTCGTGCATTAGAATGTTTGAAGGAAGAACCCACTCACCCTAAGGTGTGAAAACACCTCACAACTGCATCTCAACTCAGGGAATCTCGAATTCCTATCAAATCCCTAGCAAATTTCCCAATTCTTCTTCCATTCAACTCGGGAACCATGAAAATGAGGGATTATGAAGAAAGGGTGAGAAAAGAGGGAATTTCGACATCCTCTTGGATCAAATAAGAGCATGGACGGAATCTTGACATGAGAGAGAAGATTCACCATAAAAGTCTATGCAAAGGATCCAAACTTACTTGATTTCACCCTTCCTGGAATCGCAAAACCCTAATTCAGCAATTCCCCCACTTTCTCCACTCAAGCCCTAATTCTCCCTCTCTCTCTAGGAGCTCGTTTCTATGGAATGAAATGACGAAGAATGAGAGCTGTGTGTGTGTGTGGTCGATCATATAAGCTAATTTGAGCTGCTTGGGTCAATTGCAAATTGACCCTACACTCAACTTTAATTATATTGGCTGAATATTTAGTTATACAAAAGTTACTGTAATTCGTTTATTTCAGAGAACAAACCTTCTCCATCAATTATGGAAATTTAACATGTTGTTTATAATTGATCTATAAAGCTTCAGTTAAAATTTGAGATCATTTGGAGTTACCAATAAATAATTAAAAATCGAACAGTGCACTGCTATATTGCAGTCTGCAGAATATTCGGCCGAGTTTGTCCTGCACAAAACTCGACCGACACCCTTACTGTAGAGATCAAAAAGTTATCCAAAAATTATTCCAATTTAACAGAGTGTCTAAAACTGTGTTTTTCAAGCACAGTTAAAATTTGAGATCAATTGGATCTACAAATAAAAAGATAAAATTCAATTACCATACTGCTGTATAATTCTGGAAATGTGATCGGCCGAGTTTGAAACTCGACCGATAAACAGGTCAGAACATTCTTCAAAATTTCTGATATTTTCCAATGTTATTCACATTTTATATATCCAAATTATATCCAAATTTGAAGTAAATCAGAGTTACACATAAAATACTAAAAATCATTTAGTGAGACATTCTACTTATCAAATTCTGTATTCATGCATCATTAAAACCCTATTTTGGGCCGATTAGGGTTTATGTTTCTCAAACCCTAATTCTCAAGACAAAAGAATATTTAGACTTCTTATCATAGTTAAAACATCCAAATTATGTTATCGTCATTGATTAGATTTCAAGAATGATTATTCCAATTAATCTTTGCAATTGTCTAGGTAAACCCTAGTTTACCAATTAAGCTCAGATGGGGTCGTAACAACTCTCCCCCCCTTAGAATGTTTCGTCCTCGAAACATGAACCTACAAGAAAGATACATTCAAGGTTATTATAAACTTCTAAATCCTTCCATGCCATTATATTCTTGTATTTTATACCTGAATGTAGTTTTCAACATTAAATCTTTTAATTGTTTACTAAATCACAACATATTTCAAATAGTTCTCAATGATATCAAGCAAATTCTTTATGCCACAGTCAAACATAGAATGCAAAGATAAACCACCACGCTTTTGCTGCGCAACTCTGATACTCTGATACAACTATCTCAACTTACGCTGTTCAGAGAGTTCTATTGTTCTGTATCACTTTTAAGTGACAAAAGCAAGTTCACCATACTGTTTTAAACTTTAATCAAGTGTTATTCAAATAGCAAAACAGTCTTGAATTAAAAGACTAGATTCAACAATCAATTGTACAATACTACTCTTGGCATCCCCATTGGGTCATGGATGCATGAGGTGAAGCATTACCACCTCATTCCATACTATCCTGTTTCGATCCTGGGACCTGTGGGTTATGGGCCCACATACAATTCAAAGTGTAACCATCGCAGTATATCATTTTAGGGTTTCAACAACAATAATAAGGTAATCCACAATTGTATCAGTCATTCAAGCATTAATCATACTCAATTACCATCACTCAGTTATATTAGAGCTAGGTATAACAAGCTACACCTCATTAGGGTTACTTGTCCAAACAATCTGATTATCATCCCTTCCTATTAATATGAGTTAATAAGTATGACTACCTTGTTCAGGGTATCTCTCCATATGTTCTGACATCATCCAAACCGTATCACCATGTCACAAATACACAATAGTAAGATGCATATCAGGTATGAATTACTACAACTATCATACGCCTTTAATTTAACTCAGGAATGTACCAAGCTGTTACACCCCGATCTTATGTTTCTTTCTTGGTTCTCAATGATATCTACATACTGCAGGGCTCCTTATTTTCAATACATATCTCGTAAATTGCAGGTGACGAGTTATAACATGCCCTAGAAAGGGATGTTATTGAGGTATGATATATGTTGAATACATGAGATATGATGTTGCTTATGATATGATATGGCAGGCCGTGTGAGCCTTGTAAGAAATGTTAAATGAGTCATGATTTTCTGTTTAAAATGTACCTATAATGTTAATGTTAGACTTAGGTGCCCTGAACACCGTAGAACCCCTAAGAGGTATCTGCAACTTAGGGGTGAAACTCGTGTTGCAACATTATCCGTGCGATGTCATGGAGACACGAGGATAGAGAGGCAGTGTCCAACAACAACGCGTGCTTGTGTCACGGTGGCACTGGAGGAAAGTGGGGGTTATTGCAACATTATCCGTGCTTGTGTCATGGAGATAACCCCGTGAGACCCTCCACCGGTGTACCCAGGTTAAAGGAGGAGTCTGGTGCACTCAGAGTAGTGCTTTAAGGCCGTAGAGCCTATGTTTCTAGCCGGTGAGCCAGGGACCCTGTGGCAGAGCAGGGCTGGCGTCAGACTTAGCATTTCCCGGGTGTGTCGCTAAGTCTTGTACGGTGTGGTCGTAGTGCACTGCGAGTCTCTTATGCAGAGTACACTGCATAGGATCAGGGCATAATCTAAAATATAATCATATAGATTCACATAGTTCCTTATAAATGAAAGAGTTAAGGAAGACTAGAGCATAGTCTTCTAGTAGTTATTCTTTGGATGCAATATTTACATTCTTTGTTATTTCAATTATATTGTTTTAGAACTGCTCAGTGTAGTAGTTATTATTGCTAAATTTCATATCGTTACTCAAATTGTATATGTAATCACATTAGTGCATTAGTCTGTTTCCATGAAGTACTCATTCACTGAGCGAGTAGGCTCACCCCTCTACTCAAACATTTTTAGGGTTAACCGCGTGGACTTGGAGATAGTCAGAGCATCAGTGTAGACCTGCCACAAGAGTCAAGTACGAGATTAGTTGAGTCAGTCGGTCCTTGTCACTCTAGGTCCTCAGTAAGAGTTTAGAGAGAGAGTTGTAATTACAATGTGTAATATTGTTCCTCTTTGATATGTATGCTAATTAGCAAGTTTCATGTGCATAATGTGTGAAAGACATCGTGAATGCTTATACATGTATCTTTACTATTGAAGTCTGATTAGTAAAAGAAATGTTCAGATTCCATTGTTAAGATGATATGTGGTTCAATGCGGGAAAACAAGAGTTTTAAAGAAAAGAAAAGTTAAGGGTGTTCTTTGTGTTACATATAAGTCATATCTTATGCCCTAATCTCATGATTTGAGGAAATTGTGAGATCGGGGTGGGCATAAGATAGGACTTATATGTAACACAAAGAACACCCTTAACTTTTCTTTTCTTTAAAACTCTTGTTTTCCCGCATTGAACCACATATCATCTTAACAATGGAATCTGAACATTTCTTTTACTAATCAGACTTCAATAGTAAAGATACATGTATAAGCATTCACGATGTCTTTCACACATTATGCACATGAAACTTGCTAATTAGCATACATATCAAAGAGGAACAATATTATACATTGTAATTACAACTCTCTCTCTAAACTCTTACTGAGGACCTAGAGTGACAAGGACCGACTGACTCAACTAATCTCGTACTTGACTCTTGTGGCAGGTCTACACTGATGCTCTGACTATCTCCAAGTCCACGCGGTTAACCCTAAAAATGTTTGAGTAGAGGGGTGAGCCTACTCGCTCAGTGAATGAGTACTTCATGGAAACATACTAATGCACTAATGTGATTACAGATACAATTTGAGTAACGATATGAAATTTAGCAATAATAACTACTACACTGAGCAGTTCTAAAACAATATAATTGAAATAATAAAGAATGTAAATATTGCATCCAAAGAATAACTACTAGAAGACTATGCTCTAGTCTTCCTTAACTCTTTCATTTATAAGGAACTATGTGAATTTATATGATTATATTTTAGATTATGCCCTGATCCTATGCAGTGTACTCTGCATAAGAGACTCGCAGTGCACTACGACCACACCGTACAAGACTTAGCGACACACCCGGGAAATGCTAAGTCTGATGCCAGCCCTGCTCTGCCACAGGGTCCCTGGCTCACCGGCTAGAAACATAGGCTCTACGGCCTTAAAGCACTACTTTGAGTGCACCAGACTCCTCCTTTAACCTGAGTACACCGGCGGAGGGTCTCACGGGGTTATCTCCATGACACAAGCACGGATAATGTTGCAATAACCCCCACTTTCCTCCAGTGCCACCGTGACACAAGCACGCGTTGTTGTTGGACAATGCTTCTCTATCCTCGTGTCTCCATGACATCGCACGGATAATGTTGCAACACGAGTTTCACCCCTAAGTTGCAGATACCTCTTAGGGGTTCTACGGTGTTCAGGGCACCTAAGTCTAACATTAACATTATAGGTACATTTTAAACAGAAAATCATGACTCATTTAACATTTCTTACAAGGCTCACACGGCCTGCCATATCATATCATAAGCAACATCATATCTCATGTATTCAACATATATCATATCTCAATAACATCCCTTTCTAGGGCATGTCATAACTCATCACCTGCAATTTACGAGATATGTATTGCAAATAAGGAGCCCTGCAGTATGTAGATATCATCTCAGAGAGAACAAGCATATAAAGTTAAATGCACTAGAAACATACAATTCAACAATTAAGCATCATCACATCTCATATCGAGACCTTTCATATTACCATAGCATGATTCATTGAACACCCTATCCTTAGGGTTTCATTTGCCTCATTCACCTTTTCACATGGCTCTCATAAGGATTTCATAGGATATAAGCATGATCAAACATACAGGATTTCATAGGTATTTCAATTATATTGTTTTAGAACTGCTCAGTGTAGTAGTTATTATTGCTAAATTTCATATCGTTACTCAAATTGTATCTGTAATCACATTAGTGCATTAGTCTATTTCCATGAAGTACTCATTCACTGAGCGAGTAGGCTCACCCCTCTACTCAAACATTTTTAGGGTTAACCGCGTGGACTTGGAGATAGTCAGAGCATCAGTGTAGACCTGCCACAAGAGTCAAGTACGAGATTAGTTGAGTCAGTCGGTCCTTGTCACTCTAGGTCCTCAGTAAGATTTTAGAGAGAGAGTTGTAATTACAATGTGTAATATTGTTCCTCTTTGATATGTATGCTAATTAGCAAGTTTCATGTGCAAAATGTGTGACTTAACTTTTTCTTTTCTTAAAAACTCTTGATTCTTCGCATTGAACCACATAAAACATCTTAACAAGGGAATCTGTACATTTCTTTTACTAATCAGACTTCAATAGTAAAGATACATGTATAAGCATTCATGATGTCTCTCACACATTATGCACATGAAACTTGTAATTAGCATACATATCAAAGAGGAACAACATTACACATCGTAATTACAACTCTCTCTCTTAAACTCTTACTGAGGACCTAGAGTGGCAAGGACCGACTGACTCAACTAATCTCATACTTGACTCCTGTGGCAGGTCTACACTGAAGCTCTGACCATCTCCAAGTCCACGCGATTAACCCTAAAAATGTTTGAGTAGAGGGGTGAGCCTACTCGCTCAGTGAATGAGTACTTCATGGAAACAGACTAATGCACTAATGTGATTACAGATACAATTTGAGTAACGATATGAAATTTAGCAATAATAACTACTACACTGAGCAGTTCTAAAACAATATAATTGAAATAACAAAGAATGTAAATATTGCATCCAAAGAATAACTACTAGAAGACTATGCTCTAGTCTTCCTTAACTCTTTCATTTATAAGGAACTATGTGAATCTATATGATTATATTTTAGATTATGCCCTGATCCTATGCAGTGTACTCTGCATAAGAGACTCGCAGTGCACTACGACCACACCGTACAAGACTTAGTGACACACCCGGGAAATGTTAAGTCTGACGCCAGCCCTGCTCTACCACAGGGTCCCTGGCTCACCGGCTAGAAACATAGGCTCTACGGCCTTAAAGAACTACTCTGAGTGCACCAGACTCCTCCTTTAACCTGAGTACACCGGCGGAGGGTCTCACGGGGTTATCTCCATGACACAAGCACGGATAATGTTGCAATAACGCCCACTTTCCTCCAGTGCCACCGTGACACAAACACGCGTTGTTGTTGGACACTGCCTCTCTATCCTCGTGTCTCCATGACATCGCACGGATAATGTTGCAACACGAGTTTCACCCCTAAGTTGCAGATACCTCTTAGGGGTTCTACGGTGTTCAGGGCACCTAAGTCTAACATTAACATTATAGGTACATTTTAAACAGAAAATCATGACTCATTTAACATTTCTTACAAGGCTCACACGGCCTGCCATATCATATCATAAGCAACATCATATCTCATGTATTCAACATATATCATATCTCAATAACATCCCTTTTTAGGGCATGTCATAAATCATCACTTGCAATTTACGAGATATGTATTGAAAATAAGGAGCCCTGCAGTATGTAGATATCATCTCAGAGAGAACAAGCATATAAAGTTAAATGCACTAGAAACATACAATTCAACAATTAAGCATCATCACATGTCATATCGAGACCTTTCATATTACTATAGCATGATTCATTGAACACCCTATCCTTAGGGTTTCATTTTCCTTATTCATTCATCACATGCCAACACCCTACTCTTAGGGTTGCGTTCGCCTCATTCACCTTTTCACATGGCTCTCATAAGGATTTCATAGGATATAAGCATTCACTAAATAAAGTTTGTTTTTAACAAATCATATACAATCGATATATGTATGAAACTATGGAAAGTGAACTAAATTTAGGTTTCCCATATCATTCACTACGATATCTTGTATCCAGAATAAAATTCAATTAAGATAACCCATGAGGTACATCCTAACCACTTATAGGATTACTAGTCCTTTTCAATAAGGTTGAAACTCTAGTGATGTCACAATTAGGTTAACCCTAATTACATCATTTGATATAAATCTGAAAAACATTCTCATTAGGAAGTGGTGTATACGTCCCTAATATGAATCTACCATTTAGGAATCATTCAAATAGAGAAGGAATCCATAACATATCAATTTGCAACAACTTAAATCGGACAGTTGCAGAATATCAAACATGGGAACATGACAATTACAGAGTATGAAGCACTGTTCACACGGTTGGCGAACTTCTGTCCGCAGCTTGTTCCTGACAACATAGAAAGATGCAGAAGATTCCAGGAAGGGCTAAGACCAGAAATTCGGCATACAGTTTCTGCTACTAGCAGGAGGAACAGAGAGAATTTTGGTGAGTTTGTTGAGGCTTCCAGACAGGTTGAAGAATCTGTGAATGCTGACAAGGTGCCTGAGTCTAAGAAAAGATCTGCAGATTTCAGTAGAGGGCAGTCCAGTAGTGGATACAGAGGTGGAGGTAGAGGCTTTTTCTCTAAGCTTGGACGTGGCTTTGGTTGTTTCGGTAGGCAGAGATCTGAGGATGTCACTATTTCCAGAGGCAGAGGAGGATATAACTCAGGAAGATGGGGTAGTGCCGATAGTGGACAGTCTTCTGGATCGTCAATGTCAGTGACAGGTCCCCAAGGACAGGAAATACTGCCATGTGACAAATGTGGAAAATCACATTCTGGACAGTGTCGGGTTCTAAGTTGTTTTGTCTGTGGACAGGTAGGACATATAAGAAGGTTTTGCCCTCAGCTTCAGCAAACAGAATCACAAGCTTTCCAGCCTCAGCACCATGATGTTCCAAGTTCTTCTGTGGCTTCTGGTTCCAGAGGTGGTGGAGTGTCTAGTGGCAGGAGTGGTCAGAGAGGACAGCGTGTCAGAGGGGGAGCTTCAGCACGTTTCTTTTCTTTGACACCCCAGGAAGGTATAATCTCTTCACAAGTTGTTACAGGAGAGATGCTTTTGTTTAATAGTATACCAGTTTCAGTTTTGATAGATCCGGGAGCTACTCATTCTTTTATACGACGTTCTTTAGTTGGTGAACTTAATCTGTTAACTCAAGAGTTGGCAGATGAGTTAGTGTTGAGGGTTCCACTAGGTGGACCAACAGTTTTGTCCGAGTCTTGTCCCGGATGCTTGTTATCTTTTGGAAGTTTCACCTTTGCTGCTAATCTCATACCCTTGGATGTAAACACTTTTCAAGTCATCTTGGGTATGGATTGTCTTGAGACATATCGAGTGCAACTCGATTGTTGGAAGAAGGAAGCTACCTTTCAACTAGGGGAATTTTCTTGTGTCTTTACTGGAGACACGAAAGTTCTGCCTACGTGCATAATATCAGCTGCCGTAGCTGATAAGATGTTACAGAAAGGATGTGAAGCATTTCTTGCTCATGTGGTTGACACCAGAGCAGAGAAGAGCACCGCCAGTGTTTATGGTGTGCCTGTGGTTCGTGAGTTCTCTGACGTTTTTCCAGAAGAATTACCAGGCTTACCTCCTGTCAGAGACATTGATTTTGAAATTCAGGTATATCCAGGTAGTCATCCAGTAGCACTACCAGCCTATAGAATGGCACCTGCGGAGTTGAAGGAACTCAAGGTGCAGTTGCAGGAGTTGCTAGATAAGGGTTTCATTAGACCCAGTTCTTCACCATGGGGTGCTCCAGTCCTGTTTGTTAAGAAAAAGGATGGTACCATGCGTCTCTGTATAGATTACAGGCAACTGAATAAGATCACTATAAAGAATAAGTATCCTTTTCCGAGAATAGATGATCTGTTTGATCAGTTGCGTGGAGCGACGATCTTTTCTAAAATTGATTTGAGATTCGGATATCATCAGCTTAGAATAAAGGCTTCTGATATTCCCAAAATAGCTTTCAGAACCAGGTATGGGCATTATGAGTTTTTGGTCATGTCGTTTGGACTGACCAATGCCCCAGCAGCCTTTATGGATATGATGAACCGGATTTTCAAACCGTTCCTAGATCAGTTTATTGTAGTCTTTATAGATGATATTCTGATCTATTCCAGAGACGATGAACAGCATGAGCAACACTTAAGAGTAGTGTTGCAGTTGTTGAGACAACACCAGTTGTTTGCTAAATTTAGCAAGTGCGAGTTCTGGTTGGCCGAGGTAACATTTCTGGGACATGTTATCTCGAAAGATGGAGTTAGCGTGGATCCTAAGAAAGTTGAATCTGTGCTTCAGTGGGAATAGCCTACGACTCCTACTGAGATCAAAAGTTTCTTGGGATTAGCAGGTTATTACAGAAGGTTCATAAAGAACTTCAGTAAGTTAGCATCACCTTTAACACGCTTGACAAGGAAAAATGCACCGTTTGTTTGGTCTGATAACTGCGAGAAGAGTTTTCAGATTTTGAAAAGGAAGTTGACCACAACGCCAGTGTTAGTGTTGCCTGAGACAGATAAGGGTTATACAGTGTTCTGTGATGCTTCTAGGAGAGGTTTGGGCTGTGTACTGATGCAAGAAGGCAAAGTTGTGGCTTACGCATCTAGACAGCTTAAGAAGAATGAAGAGAATTACCCGGTCTATGATCTGGAATTAGCTGCTATAGTTCATGCTCTTAAGACATGGCGTCACTACTTGTATGGTGAGACATGTCAGGTGTTTACAGACCATAAGAGCCTGAAATATATCTTCACTCAGAAAGACTTGAATTTGAGACAGCGCAGATGGCTTGAGCTGATCAAAGACTATGATGTGACAATCGATTACCATCCGGGTAAGGCAAATGTTGTAGCTGATGCCTTGAGTAGAAAGTCAAGTTCAATAGCTAATGCATTTTCTATGGCATGTTTCAAGAGAGACTTGCTTGTAGATATGCGAAAATTGAACTTGGACTTGGATGTGACTGGACAGAGTGGGTTGATTGCTCAGATGCAAGTCAGACCTACTTTTTATAAACAGATTAAGGATTTACAGCAGAGTGATGATGAGTTGTGGCAAATCATGCAGGAAATGTCAGAAGGTAAAAGAACAGAGTTCAGGTTTTCTGATGAAGGCATGTTGTATCTTCATGATAGGTTATGTGTACCTGGAAACAGTGAATTGAAAGAGCAGATTCTTGAGGAAGCGCATACTTCTATGTATGCTATGCATCCAGGTAACACAAAGATGTATAGGAACCTCAAAGAACTGTACTGGTGGTCTGGCATGAAAAAGGATGTGGCTGAATACGTGGCTAGATGTGGAGTATGTCAGCAGGTTAAGGATGAGCATCAGAAACCTGCTGGTACCTTGCAGACGCTCCCTATACCAGAATGGAAATGGGAACACATCACGATGGACTTTGTGGTAGGATTACCCAGAACGCCTAAGGGTTCAGACTCGATATGGGTGATTGTGGATAGACTAACTAGGTCTACTCACTTCATTCCTGTCAAGTCAACCTTTGACGTTCCAAAGCTGGCTAAAGTTTATGTGGATGAGGTAGTCAGGTTGCATGGGATTCCAGTTTCCATTATTTCTGACAGAGATCCAAAGTTTACATCTAGATTCTGGAATCAGTTACATCGTGCGTTGGGCATAAGGCTGAAGTTCAGTACAGCGTTTCACCCACAGACAGATGGTCAATCTGAAAGGACCATTCAGACCCTTGAAGACATGCTGAGAGCATGCGTACTACAGTTCAGAGGTAAATGGGAAGAACACTTAAGCCTAATGGAGTTTGCATATAATAATAGCTACCATTCAAGTCTTGGAATGGCCCCATATGAAGCTCTTTATGGCAGGAAGTGTAGATCGCTAGTTTGTTGGTACGAGGTGGGTGAGAAGGAAATTCTTGGACCTGAGTTAGTTGATGTAACTACAGAAAAGATATCTGTGATCAGGGATCAGTTAAAAGCTGCTCAGGACAGACAGAAAAGTTATGCAGAAAGACGACGTCGACCTCTTGAGTTTGAGGTTGGAGACGAGGTCTACTTGAAGGTTTCGCCGTGGAAGGGAGTACTGAGGTTTGGCAAGAGGGGTAAGTTGACCCCTAGGTATATGGGTCCATATCCTATTGTTGAGAGGATAGGACCTGTAGCTTATAGGTTGGATTTGCCGTCTGAGTTGGCAAATCTTCATGATGTCTTCCACGTGTCTATGCTGAAAAAGTGTCATCCCGATACAGAAAAGATTGTAGATCCAGAACCGGCGCAGCTTAGAACAGATGTGTCCTATGTAGAAGGACCAGTGCAGATAGTTGATCACCGGATCAAAAAGCTTAAGAACCGGGAGATACCTTTAGTGAAGGTTTTATGGAGAAACCATAATCTCGAAGAAGCTACGTGGGAACTAGAGTCTGAGATGCGTGGCAAGTTTCCTTTTCTCTTCTAGGAATTTCGGGACGAAATTCTTATAAGGGAGGGAGATTGTTACGACCCGCGTCGAGCTTATCCGTAAGTATGCTGTTAAGCATGTGATTAGCTGATGTGCTAAGTTTAAGCCTGTTTTTGTTATTAATGTTTAAAACGGATAAGACATGTGCTTAGTGTATTTTCTAGCTTCTAAAGCGTGTAGGATCTTATGCTTGAAGCGTTGCCAGAGAAATCATTTGAATCCGACATTCGAGTCAAGAGTTGCATGTTTTTGGGCTTATAGGGACCCGTTTGTAGTTTTGAACTTTGCGATTTGGCCCCTAGGTTTTCTTCCTTATCTACTCTTTCTCCCTTATCCCGTTTCACTTTCACAGAAACGAGAGAACGCTTCTGCGTTCTTCTTCTTTGCATGAGAAAGAGAGAGAGAGAGAGAGAGAGAGGGAGCTGAGAAGGGAGAAGCGCTGGAGCTTCGTTTTGCTCCGATTAGCTGCTGCAGTTCGTCCTTTCCCTCCGTGGATCTCCTTCTCTGTCAATTCGAATCGGATTCGTAGTTGAAGCTACGGTTGCAGGGAAAACGGCTTGGAGATTGGGGTGCACGGTGCAGCCCTAGCTCGTTTCCTTCTTCCCTTCAGGTGCGGTTTAGTCATATGCATCGATTGCGAATGTTTTGTGGTGTTTGTTCGAGATTTTCCCGTCGATTCGAGAGAAATCGACTTTTGCAGGCCGTTTTTGCTTTCTGCCTGTGCGCGGTTCGGCCGAGTTTCAATTCAGTCGGCCGAGTTCCTTCTTAGGGCAATCGTACTGTGATTTTGGGTCGGCCGAGTTTGGGTCTCGGATCGGCCGAGTTTCTTAATTAGGTAGCCGAACAGCGTTTTTGTCGGCCGAGTTTGGGTTCTGATCGGCCGAGTTTCCTTGTAGGTATATAAAGTGGTGTGTTGGTCGGCCGAGTTCCCTAGGGGATCGGCCGAGTTTCCAGTTGGTCGGCCGAGGTTGGTCGGCCGAGTTTCAGAATCTAGGAAGCGTTCGGCCGAGTTCCAAAGTGTTCGGCCGAGTTTCAAGTGGTGAGTGGCAGTTCATTTAGAAATCATTATTAAACTCATTTTAAATGCTTAATTGCCTCAGTATTAGTTGATATGACTTCTAAACAGTGTAGTATGTACTTCTTAGTATGATTAGTTCGATGGAACTTGAAATGCGTGATATGAAAGATGGAAAAGAGGAAATTCTATGTCTTACAGTTGATATGAAATAATCTTGTTTAATTGTATATCTGTTAAACAGTTAATAGACTTAGATGCCCTAACACCGTAGAACCCCTAAGAGGTATCTGCAACTTAGGGGTGAAACTCGTGTTGCAACATTATCCGTGCGATGTCATGGAGACACGAGGATAGAGAGGCAGTGTCCAACAACAACGCGTGCTTGTGTCACGGTGGCACTGGAGGAAAGTGGGGGTTATTGCAACATTATCCGTGCTTGTGTCATGGAGATAACCCCGTGAGACTCTCCGCCGGTGTACTCAGGTTAAAGGAGGAGTCTGGTGCACTCAGAGTAGTGCTTTAAGGCCGTAGAGCCTATGTTTCTAGCCGGTGAGCCAGGGACCCTGTGGCAGAGCAGGGCTGGCGTCAGACTTAGCATTTCCCGGGTGTGTCGCTAAGTCTTGTACGGTGGGACCGTAGCATGAATTTGCTGCGGATCCTTATATGCAGAGTACACTGCATATATTTAGGGCATAACAATAAAATGAATAAGTAATCATTTAGGATCACAGTAAATTTATAAATCTGTTTATTTATCTGAATTACCTGTTGATGCTTAGAAATGTGGTTATTATCTGTACGTCTGCTATGTCAATAAAACTGCCCTGCTTAAACTGTATATACGTTTATTTTCAGTTTATAAACCTGACGAGTTGTTTAGTGATAGCTATGTGAAATGTTATTCACTGAGCGAGTAGGCTCATCCCTCTACTCAAACATTTTCAGGTCAGCATCAGCATCAGGAGTCGGAAGGATCGTTTCATTCTAACGCCTAGTTGATAGAAGTTTTGTAGTTAGTCTAGTTAGAGGTCTCTTAGTCCATTCCCCTCGATCCTCGGGACAAGGTGTGAGCGAGAGAGAGAATGTGTACAAAGATGTAAATTAACTGTTATGCTTTATCTTATGTTGAACAATGTAAATTACTGTTGACTCTGTTTATATTTCTTGTCAGTTAATAGAAATGCTTCCGCAACTTGTTTAGTTTCATTTAAAGTATAAATCAGTTTTTCCTATTAATGTTGTTAATTGTTTTAAAAAGTGATGAATGGTTGGCTTATATGTGAAATCCCACCTGCCGAGTCCTAATCTCGTGGTTTGCGGTTAATGTGAGATTGGGGCGCGACACTGGTAGTCGGTCAAATGACTTTCCCAGATCCATGAAAACACCATTAATTTTGGGAGTCAATGATATCACTGAGTTTGAATCAGCAATTAGTTTGGAAAATATTCATAATATGGACCAATTGATTGTTTGTCTCAATGATTCACCTTCCAAGATGTTACATGTGCATGAGGGTAAGGAGGGAAATAAGGACCGCCACAATGTTCAGGAGCCTTGTTTTGTTTTTGAATCAATGCCCAACGTGGACTTTGAATGTGATAGTAACGCTCACCCGCAAGTCGTTATTGATCCGAGCAATGAGGAGGCACATGGTGACCAGCACATTAATGGCATGGAAGGCCAGATGGAGTGGACAATGGGGTCCACACAATCAAAACCACATGGGACATTTGCGGTTACGAATGTCATTCAAGATGAGGTGATGAACACACACCCATTAATTGCGGATCCGATGATCATGGTGGCTGCACGGGCCAATGATTGCGGGCACGTACCTCATGGGGATGCACCCACAGACAGCGAGGACGAGGAATGTCCACATTTCTAGGAGGAGGACCTGCTAAACATCGTATGCCCATACATAACCAGGGCACTCATCACACCATCCTCGACTGGGAACAACATCCTTAATAGCTTGGATGATAATGTGGTCCTTATCGGATTGGAGAGCCCACTCGCATCGAACAAATCTGCAAGAAGGGAGAGGGGTACCACTAGTGTCGATGTCTCGTTCACGTTGGAGGAGGATGAATCAATCAAACCTTTGGATCATCCTCTTGATGCATCTATGGGGCCTACCTACACAGATTCCATGGGTTCCATGTCCAACGAGTCTACGGAAGAGGCTACAAGACCGAAGAAGGTGTACAAGAATCCCAAACACCAGATGGTGGATCCCAGGTACAAGAGGGGACCTCTTGAGAAGAACCGTGTGGGGAAGGACGCCTCTGAGGACACCATGCAGGAGGATAGGGAGGCGAGGAAGGAAATGAGAAGGAAGGTGCGTGAGCAGGAAGAGAGCAAGGCGCACGAGTACGAGGCTGTGAGCAAGCTAGTAAAAAACTGGTACTGTGTGACAGACTACAACACAACCAAGGTGTCCAAATGACACTTCTCACATGGAATGTGAGAGGAGGTGTGGAATCTTACTGACAAGGTGAGATTAGGAGAGTCATCTGTGAAGCAAATTCCTCTCTTGCTACCATCATGGAAACTCGCATCATGAGGGGCAACACTACTAAGGTAAAAACACTATTCCCAGCTGGTTAGCGATTTCTCTCTAACCATGAACAGGTGGATGGTGGATGCATATGTTGGGGTTATGACCCCAAGGTTTGGGAGGTGGTGGTCATCAAATCCACCCCCAGACAATCATTGTTCGCTGCCACAACAAAGGGGGAGTGGAGTTATCCATCACCGTGATGTATGGACACATGACGACAATGGAGCGTAGAGAGCTATGGTCCAACCTCAACGATCTATCCAGCCTGGTCAGCGGGCCATGGATCTTGATGGGGGACTTAAATTGCACATGCTTCACGTGGGAAAAGAAGGGAGGATGAGAAAGAGGTCTTTGAGCAATCATGGACTTCAATGACGCCCAAGCTAATTCTATCCTGATGGAACTCCCTATGCAGGGAGGACATCACGTGGACCAATTTACAAGATGAACAAAGGAGGATCGCATGCAAGCTTGATTGAGTGCTGGCCAATGACCCCTTCACGCAACTCTTTGGAGATGTGATGGTGAGCTTGGCCTTCTCAATGGCGATCATCAACCATGTCGTGTTGGTTACACGGCTGCTCGGTCACTCCACGACGCACAAAAAGAATCCTTTTCATTTGCTCAACCTTTGGCTAGAATGGGATGGCTATCAACACGTTCTCAAGGAGGGATGGGGCCTGCGAGTAGAAGGCAATCCTATGTTTGTCTTTGCCAAGAAACTACAACACACCAAGAAGTGCATTAAGAGATGGGCGGCTGACAAATACAATGTGGTTAAACTCAAAAGGGATGCCCTTCGTGAGTTTGACAATATTAGCAAGGAGTTGCAAAACCAGCCAATGAACCAAATGTTGATTGATGAAGAGCGGGCTTTGTGAGCCCGACTAGAGGTGTTGGCCAAGGCGGAGGAACGATATTTCTTCCAGAGAAGTCACACAAAATGGATCACTGATGTTGAACGCAACACCTCCTTCTAACAAGGTGCGATTAAAAGAAAGGTGATCAAGGAAACGATCCATGAACTCATCTCAAAGGATGGCCAGCGGGTAAGCACCCATGATGTGCTATGCACGGAAGCTGTTTAGTTCTTCAAGGACCTTTACAATGGACAACACCAACACCAACTGCCCAACATGATGAGGCCAACAAAGATGCTCAATGACACACAGAAGGCAAACCTCTGTGGCACATTTTTGCCTTTAGAAGTGAAGGAGGCGTCGTGGTCAATAGGGTTGGATAAGTCCCCTGGTCGGACAACTTCAATGCTAGGTGGTATAGAGATGCCTGGCTAGTCATCTGCAATGATGTGTACAAGTCCATCTTATGGCTCGCTGAGGGAGGAAGTATGCTTCATGAATGCAATCACACATTTCTAACTCTTATTCCAAAAACAACTATGGCTTCTACCATGAGGGACTTTCATCCCATTTCCTGCTGTGGTGTTCTTTATAAAATATGGGCAAAAATACTAGCGGCGAGACTCAAAGCTATGCTGCCAACACTTGTCTCTCAAAACCAAGGGGCTTTCATCCTTGGGAGAAACATAGTGGACTATGTGTAGCTTGTGGGTGAGTTCCTACATGGTTTTGAGTTTAAAAGGAATAAACCGAAGGTGTGCATCAAGCTTAATATCTCAAAGGCATATGACCACGTAGTGTGGGCAAGTCTCTAAACGTTGCTCGGGGAGTACGTCTTCCCCTCTACATAGGTTAGATGGATCTAGGTGTGCACACAATCTGCCTCGTTCTCAGTTATTGTCAATGGGCAATTGAGTGGGTTGTTTACGAGCAATAGGGGCCTAAGGTAGGGTGACCCATTGTCACCGCTGCTCTTTACCCTTGTCATGGAGCAGCTCACGCTCATCATGGAAGATATGGAACATGGAGATAGGGTGAAATTATTCAAGGTGAGAGGCACCTCCGAGCTATCCCATTTAATCTTTGTCGACGACGTCCTTATGTTCCTTGATGGCTTGGTTGGCAACCTGCGAGCTGCTAGAGAGGGACTTGAGAAGTTTGCTTCCATCACAGGCTTGCATGCCAACCCCGCTAAATCAATGGTGTTCCTTTCTAAATAGGCTAGACAGATGGGCGGGCTGCAATCCTCTATGATTGGTATGCCCATCCACGACCTTCCTTGCACCAACTTGGGCTTCCCGCTCACGGATGGCATGGTCTACACACACCACTATGGCGCATGCACGGATAGACTCAGGGCGATGATTGATAGATGGCCTATACACTGCACATCCTTTGCGAGTAGACTGGTACACACACAAGCCAATATCATGGGCCTCCTTACATTTTGGGTGATGCAAGGCCACATCCCCAACACCATTCTGGATAGACTACATATGATAGCCAACCACTTCTTATAAGGTGGGAAGATGCATACCATCTCCTGGGAAAGGATGGCCTTCCCAATTGCGGAAGGTGGCCTGCGTCTCAAGAACTTCCAAAACATGGCAAAGTGGGCGATGAGGAAGAGGGTGGACATGTTCCTCACCAACAGTGACTCTGTATGGACGAGGTGGATGAGGAGACGCTATGGGTGCACTCTGAATGTGCAACACTCGATGCAACAAGGCTTCTCATGCACTTGGAGAAGGATGGTGGAGGAGTATAGGGATTGACATCATCTGTATATCCAAAATGAGAGAGGTGTACATTCCCGCAAAGATGAGTTTCCTGACTTTTGGGAGGCCGTCTGCCCACACAGAACTGAGTGCCCATTCTCGGCTGCACTATGGCACGGGCAATGCATTCCACGCTGGGTGACGACAGTCTACAAGGTGTGCAACAAAGGCCTACTCACGGCTGATCGGGTGGTGGGTTGGAACCCAGACTACTCCATCACTTGCCCACTATGCAATAATGAGGAGGAATCTATTACACATCTATTCTTCCAGTGCCAATAGGCTTCAAGGCTGTGGTCGACACTTACTAGAGATCATCCATGTGCTAATGGTCTTAACCCATGCTCGCACCAAGATGAAGTCAACATGTGGCATGATGCTCACACACGGGACATGTACTTCCTCATTTTGGCGATCGCTACTTACTTCATCTGGATGGAGAGGAATAAGAGGAGGCATGGGGAACAAGGTATGTCCAGTGTAATGTTTTCCATGCTGATTAGGAGGGCAATACAGAATGTCATCTTCACACATAGCACATGGAAGGCAGGACTCCCATTGGGTCTTCTACATGCATGGGATGTCCACTGAAGAGACGTACTCGGGTGATGCTTTGCCACTGACGCTGCAGTTCATGGTGAAGCCTGCACACCCAGACCAGAGCTGAATGGCGTGGGGCCACCCATACACGCTTGAAGGATTTGGCCAATCATGCTTGCACCCTTTTTCGTTTGGCTCAATTGTGAGAAGTTTTCGTGCTCGGACATCCGCATGTGGCTCGACCCAGATGGCTGATCTGTTTACAAAGTTTTGTTAGGTACTCTTGTACATCTTGCCACCTTGGATACTGGTTTCTCTAAATAGCCCTGGGTCGGAAAGGCACTATCTACAAGTACGGTTGAGTTTGGACCTACGGGCTCATTTGGTTTTGTTCCCACTTTCTAAACAAACTTTGTAGGAGCACTCTGTTCAAAGGGCTAGGGGTTTCCCTAGTCCTTCATCAAATAAATTACCCAATATTTGAGATATAGTCATTTATCAAGAGATCTTTTCTTGTCTTCCCACACATCCATCTCATCATAAATATTTTAGCCACGTTCATCTTGTTGAGACCTTATTTCTTCACCGCCCAACATTCACTCCCATAGAGCATGGCTGGTCGTATAGTTGTTCTATAAAAGTTACTTTTTAACCTGAGAGAGATCTTTCGATTGCATAATACTCTAGTTGCACTCCTCCATTTCAACCATCCTACAGTGATCCAGTGACAAACATCATTTTGGACATCCCCGTCTATTTGAATAATGGAACCCAAGTAACGGAATTTATCACATTTTGGTATATCTACACCTTCCAACTTGGGTCCATCATTCACACTACGAGATTGGCTGAAAATGCAATGCATATACTCAGTTTTGCTCCTGCTAATCATCAAAAATGGGTTTCCAAATCTAGAAACAAATTATATATTGCACCTAGGCCCCTCTCCCTTTACTTTTTTCTACAACCCAGTAGTAAACTCCTCTTTCTATGAAACTTGGAGGGCAACTCATTAATATCATTCCCATCTTATATCTAACTTTTGGGATTTGTTGGTACAACTTTGATAGACAAAACTTGCCTTTCAAGAATTTATTGAATGAAAGACCCTTTTATTCCAAATACTAGAATTATGTTAGTTATATTATTATATTTAAGTATATCAAAAGTCAAACTAGATATTCTTGTTTGAAGCATCAAAACTTGTGTTGCCATTCATGGATAAGTAATTACTATATTGATTATCCAAGTTATGTACTATATTAGAATCTCTTAGAAACTTGCCCATTATCTCATATTTCAATTATCTAACAAACCATAAAGTTATTATCTTATATTTATGCAAGAATTTCTTTTCATTTCTTTAACTTGTTCTTTAAGGACCTATTTGCAAAGAATATGGTCTCATCGGCCTCACTTGGGCCTTGGGTTGCACCCATGCCACGAAGTGGATGTCTTAATTATTCTATCAATTATAATTAGGGAATGTATTTATCAAAACAAATATCTAAACTTATATAATACAAAATCACCAAATTTGAGGATATTACATTCACCCCTCCTTTAAAGTAAATTTTCCCTAAAATTCACACATATTAAGGTTAAAATTCACATCTAGTAAGGTTAAGGTGAAAGAGCACACATCTTAGCTTCAAACCTTAGTGTTAGCAACCAACTTTTATTCATATGCAAATTCCTCACAATACTGAGGTTGATACTTGAATTCAATTCTAGGGTGTTCCATATCCTCATTCATTACATGACATTACCACTTGGTGGTTACATTTTCACTTGTGACTTCAATTTTTCTTGGTGACTATCCTTTAACCTTAGTTTTTTCAACCTATTATTCATTTATTTTCGTATTTGCAATTAAACTCACTCAGGGTATTCATTCTCATATGTCAATTTTAAGCATAACATGTGTCTACCCAATCTCTCTCACTCATACTAAGATGAAATAAGTGTTTGGTTGCACCCCAAAAACAAATTTCACCCCATTCCTAGAGGAGAGATGGTGTATCTACACATTATCTTAAAATTTCAAAATTTAGGTCAAATTATCCTTAACAATAGTTCCAAACCATGCATACCTTTTAATTCTATAATTTTTTTAACTTTCATGCCCTCACATGGAAGTGATTTTCTCATAATACTTGAGTTTATGCACTAATCCCTTCAAGATTGTATCAACATCATTATATGACCTCTTATTATTTACTCCTACATCCTAGTCACTTCCTTAAGGTCTCAAGGGGTACATGTACCTTTGGAGTGATCTCCTCTTGGCCTAATGGACCTTATGCACATATGGAGTGCCTTTCACATACCCCTTAGGCCTCATGGACTCATGAATGTGGCCAATCTCCTTACCCATGAGCCCCAAGCAACTTGGTTGGCTATCTCCTGACCCCATGGTCTTATGCATTTAGGGCAAGATCACCACCTAATCTCATAGGTCTTATGTACCTTTAATATTCCTTAATTGACCTTAGGATTTATTTGGGGATCTACCCTACCTAGGGTTTATTGAGATATCACAACTTTTTGTCATTACAAATATTTCCTTGAGGTTTCTGTGATGATATTCAGACATGTCATATTCTTTATAATTTCTTAGGCTAGATTTCCTTCATCTCTTAGGGTACAAAGTATTTACTTTATGTCCCTTCCTTGGGCTCGTGGTGACCTTCCCTTTCGACTTGGTCCCATATTATCAGCCACTTCCATTGTGACTTTCCCTCATGTCCCTCACAGATGTCATACTTGGGTTCAACGATTTACACTTGATATATGTGATTTCATGTTTAATATACTTAGTCTCTTTTTTTAAGATTTAGGTGGCATTCAAGGTTACCTCAATCTTAAATTGGTTTTTCAACTCACCCTTCTAGGTAAGGTCCTAACCAAGGGTGTCTTCTTGACTCACAGGAAGAGGTTAGGCTCTCTAGCCACAACCTGACCCCACAGGTTTAGGGTTTTGCCTCCCATATAGGTCCCCTTCCCATTATTGGGTTGACCCACCCCAGGTTGGGACACTCAACCTAAAAATTGAATCACGGGTTTCATATTTTCATTATGTAATTGAAATATGTGGTGCAAGAAAAATATATGCATGTAGGCATAACAACGTAAATAATCATAGAAAGCAATTACTATTAAATAATTGAACATACATTTTTAGTTATAACTTCTCAACCCTTTTTGTTCAATCTATGAGGTCTACCCACTCACTGGGGGGTAATCATCATGGCATACCCACTCACTAGGGGTACATTCAATATCATGCCCACTCGATGGGGGTAATTTCAATAGCATACCCACTCATGGGGGGTATTCTAATAGCATACCCACTCGTTGGGGGTATATTCAATAGCATACCCACTCATTGGGGGCAATTTCAATAGCATTCCCACTTGATCCACTCACTGGGGGTATTACTTATTCATCCATTCCTCAAGATATCTCATAAGGGTGATGAGCAAGTTATATTTATATTACGAGTTATTCATGGGTCGCTTATGTTTCTTACATACCTTTTACATGAACCATGAATTCCTTGCTCCACATACATGCATGCACAAGAGATTGGGTCACATAAACTCATTTTGATTTTCCTTTTACCCTAATTAGGGTTCATATGGATACGGTTACTATACACCAACCTACTCATGTTTCCCAGGATTAGGGACTTGAGTCAGGGTTAGAAACTACAACCTGCATCTTTGAGTTTCTTTATCCCTTGACATACTAGGATTTTATTAAACCAACCCTAGTCCTGTCTAGGTTTTACCCTTGCAAGTAAAAACCCAAAACTATTTTTCTTTACTTTATCATTATTTCCACATTACATGTACATTAATTGGCGGAGGATGCCTAATCCTACTTCTTCTCAAAAACCATAACATTATATGAGGAGAGAAGTATATTTTAGGGTTTATTAAGAAAGAGGATGAGAAGTGGATAAAATTAGAGATGAGAAGACTTAGAGGAAACATTACTTCAGGAAAACCCTTGGTTTTGGCCAGGAAGGTATCACTTTGGCAAATGGCAATCTTGTGTACCAACTTAATGGTATAGAGGAAAATATTTCCAACCCCCAAAACCATGATCCTTTCTAGACACCAGTATTGTTAGGTCATTCCTTAACAATTCTCCTTATATTTCTACATATTACTAGAAATTATAAACTATTAAATATTATTTGTAAAATTTAGGCCTTGATACCAATTCTAATGAACTCTCACTTTTCACTACCCTCCAAATAAGAAATGACCTTAAAGTTGAGAGCTGCTACCTAAAATTCCCAAGATTCAGATTTATCAAATATCAAATAATTGCAAATAATTTCCATTATTTCACAAATATTGTTTACAAGAAATAAAATGATGCTCCTCTAAGGAGTTACATGAATTTCAAACATAAGAACTATATGTATGAGAAGAAGTATTTAATTAATCCTCCTTTACTTAGATTTGATGTCTTAGGTGGATTTCATTTTATTCATCATGTCATGATATCTTCATATATTGCATTTACCTAAAATGACGTGAAACAAAACATGGATAAGTATATTGCTATACATGGGGTGCATGAAAATGTGTGCAAGATAACAACATATAATCAATCAAATACATGCAAAAAAGAACTAGAAATTTCATTATGTATTTTAACCTACTTAACATGCTATCTTGGGTGTGATCACTATCCCCTTTGGACTCATGTGCATCACCTCTTGATACATGCCATATTAGTGTTTAGAATATGATATCCTACTTTATGTGATACTCATAGTGGCATTATAATTGAATAGAATGTAAATAAACATCCATCAGTTCATTCAACCAATCCTCAAGAAACCCTCGGCAAACATCAACAGTCGTAATGTGAGTATTCATATTCATATCCATGTACCTCAATGTAGAACCATACATACTGTGCAATCATACTTCAAGTACTTTAATATTATAATGAAATGAAGCAAACAAGGATGAATCCTATCAACCAACACTAAATTTGCATGAGTATATAACCCTAAAGTGTCACCATCATATTATTTGAATTAACCCTTACTCGGGTCCTAATATAGGGTTTAGGGTTCTATAGGGTTTGTATAAGGAACATGGCTACACACCCTAATTCCATCACACATTAAACATTAGTTGAAACCTAAATCATTAGATCTATCATATCATTACATTGTGAACACTTAGATTCAATTATTTTCATTAATATTATGGAAAGTTATGATCTTTGGTTTTAAAACCATGTTTCATCATATATATGGTTATTCACGTTAGAAACCCTAATTATCATATCATCATTATCATCATCATCTTGATTTTCATTAGTAATATCATTATATTATCACCAGATAAATGGTTAGTGTTTTAAGAATCATATTACTCAATTTTAGGATCTACATGTACATGCTATTAATTATCCACTATAATTTTCAAACTATGATTAGAATCAAACATTTAATCCATTTTATTCATATTCATGTCATTCTCTTGATCAATTTGATACATACTTTTGTGATTTTAGAGTTACCAATAACTAACTACAATTATTGGAAGATTATCTCTAATCAACCAATGAGAGGAGTCCACATTAGGAAATTATTAAATTATATATTTGGTCGCACGGGACCGGCTGGGTCAATGGCAAGTGGCCATCTCAATGAAGCACTCCTCGTGGGCAGCTCCTTTGGAATTAAATATTACCCTATTTTTTCCCTTAGAATGTGATCATGTCTGATCTCGTGGGTCAAGGTAATGGACAAAATCCCCAAGGGTTATCTTTTTCCTCTTACAGCCCATTGATCTAGTCATGGCCAATGTCAACCATGGGGTTGACTTTTGTTATGTTTGTAGTGATAGAGACAGCTGAGATGTTCACTACGTTCGTCTAGGTCTGACATACTTGAGGGAGAATTGGGTTCAGGACAAAGGGATAAGGATGATGATCCCCGATAAAACAAACTCACCACTAGAACTTGTATGATGCTGATCATAGAAAGATGAGAAATTACCTAATGGTTCATTGAGAAAAAGCATGGGAAGGGTATGATGTAATCTAGTTTCCATCCCAACACAATTGTCTCAATCCATAGGGTCTAATTTCTTGCCCTCTACCTTCCATAAATGTGGAACTTTCTGGAGAGGGTGACATGATCGGTGTTATTGTACAAAGAGAAACAGGCCCAATTCAGAGGAGAGGAGGGTCCTTGGAGTCAAGGGTAAACTTTACATTGCCTTATATAAGCAAGAGGGGTGTGAGAAAGGGCTCCATCGATTTGCCCTGGATTCCTGAGTTTTTGTGAGATTGGGTGTTCTCCAGAACTGACATGGTAATCAATGTTTTATGGCTGGTTAGGTTTGCTTGTTTCCCCAATATTGTTGAAACAAACATCTTAAAAAGTGATCAAGAGGGGAGAGGTAACAATGTGTGAGAAACATGCGAGCACAGTAGGCTCAATTTTCTAATCCATCCTAAGGTACACGATTATGGTTTAGCCATCAATCTCCAATCCAGCGGTAAGATGCAAAGTGACACATCAAAGGGGTGTTGCCAATCAATACTATAGTCAAACCATTTAAATTGGTTTCCAAATCTAGTAACAAAATATTTATTTCAACTAGGCCCATCTCCCTTTACAATTTTATATAGCCTAGTAGGAAACTCCTTTTGTTATGAACTTGGAGGGAAACTCATTAATATCTTTTCCATCTTACATTTCACTTTTGGGATTTGTTGGAATAACTTCAATAAATAAAACTTGCCTTTCAAGCATTTATTTAATTCACCTACCAACATCACATGGGAAGTCTTTTTTATTCCAAATTTTAGAATTATCTTAGTTTATTATTATCTTCAAGTGTACTAGAAGTTAGACCAAGATATTCTTGTTTAATGCCTCAAAACTTGTGTTATCATTCATGGTTAGATAATTACTAT
Organism: Alisma plantago-aquatica; assembly: GCA_963693085.1. Lineage (NCBI taxonomy): Eukaryota > Viridiplantae > Streptophyta > Magnoliopsida > Alismatales > Alismataceae > Alisma > Alisma plantago-aquatica. Next base: position 732,710,023 of record OY856413.1, on the reverse strand, counting down.
ATTAATGCCCATTATCTCATATTTCAAATATCTAACAAACCATAAAGCCATTATCTTTCATTTATGCACAAATTCCTTTTTATTTTTTTAACTTGTCCCACAAGATCTATTTGCAAAGAAAATAGTCTCATGGGCCTCACTTGGGCCATGGGTTGCACCCATTCCACAAAATGGATGGCTTTATTATATTATCAATTATAATTAAGATATTTATTAATCAAAACAAATCTTACATAATTAAAATTCACCAAATTTGAGTATATTACATTAGAATTATACTACTTTAGAACCTTTTATGTGATCTTGGTGCCCCATTCTAGCCATAGTCTTCTAGTGATCTACTTGACTAGTTAGGTGTTGGGAATGATTGTCAAGAAATGATCCATGATTTTCTCACCCAATCTCAGAATGTATAAGTAGATCCAAGATGAACACATCAACGCATTCACATACGACCTATGCAAGTTGATGTTTGATATCCTAAGGTAAATGTTCCCCAATTCTAAAATTTTTATGGCTTGAGTTTTAGCTAAGCTCGATAGTTTCCATCTCATCTTCTTTGTGAAAAGAATGAGGCTATTTTAGCTTATATTCTAGGATGGACACATATTTGGACTCTAGGTCATTGTTATCATAGATTTGTGCTACTTTTGACAAATAGTCATCAAGCTCCTATTCGGAAAGAGCATCTTTGATTCTCTTGTGTGTTTATCATTTTTTATTTTCTTGGTATTTTTTTATGGAAGATGGAGGTATCATGAAGCATGGACTAACAACCAACTTCATCTTATCCATGATGTCAAAGTGCTATTATTCTAACATACCTTTTTTGGGAAGTAGAGGTCGCTTTTCATTCAATACAATCATTGTTCCTTAAGTCGATTATGTACTTTGTATCCACTTAAAATAGAACAAATGGGTTGGCGTGAACTTTTTGTGGATCCTAATTTGAATATGGTGTTGATTCCTCATCTTTCAAACATTTTAAGGCATTGTAACCATCATATGGGGATCCATAGTCCTCCTCTACAAACTCATAGCTCCACTCAATAGAACCTGATGTGTTTGGTGAGTAAAAAATGGATGTGGGTGCTATGAAGTTACTGGATTGAATGCTCTTATCATCTATTTGGAAGCTAGATAATGACTTCCTATGTGCATTCAACTAAATTACCTTCTAATGAGATGACAATGGAAGATGGGGCTCCACATTCCTACTCTAGGTACGCATTGCTTCACTTGTTCGAGTATAATGAGTAATATGAGTTGAGGATGGATATCGATTTTGTAATTTCGGTTGGGTTGAATGAAATACACACCTTTTTGTGGTTTAGATAAGTGGCCTCCTTCATATCATTTGTATTGATTTCTAAGTCTATAATTTTGTCCTTGGATTGTAGATATTTCTCAGTGGTTCAGATGCCACAAAGAATCTCAATAAAGAGGGTTATTTCCTTGATGACAGACACAATTTTGGGGCATTTTTCTCTCGTTCTTCGTCAATATCCTAAATGAGGTAAGATATTACCATGGGGGTGATGGTTTTGGTTATATATGAATTGTCATTAGCTATGATGATGGTGAAGGGAAAGTAAGGGCAGGATCCCTTATTATCGGGGACAAATCCCACCTATACAACACCAAGATCTGGCACTTTTCATCATAGTGTATTTGTTGGGATTACCTTGTCATATTTAGGTAGGAAGGTTGGATGTTGAGGTGGGTCTCCCTTGTAAAATTTAGGAAAGAAGGTGATAGTTGAGGTAACCCCAATTTGTTAATTATCTTGTGCAGGACATAAGAGATTAGGTCTCCTCTGAGGTTTTCACCTTGTAAATTGTGTGCTACTGTGTGGTAGGATGTTGAACCCTAGGCCCATCTGTACTGGTGTTTCATGATGTAAATTTACCCATGTCTTTTGGGTCCTACACCTCAAATGTTTGTGGATTTGCATGTCCTACAGTATTCAAGAGAAATGTGCTTGACCACAGGGAAGGTGGCATGGACTATCACATCGGTGGTAAATAACTGATGGTTGCAAAATGAAGCCTGTAGAATCTCAACCAAATGGAATCCTCTTCTACTCATGCTATGGTTTCACTTTGGATATTTGAATGGGTAGTAACAATAGTATTTCTTATCCTATATTTGATATTTTGATGTAGTGAGGATGGCATCACTCTAATATGATGAATCCATGGACTTCCTTATGGACTTAGCTCCATGACCACAAATAGTATTGAGAATCTTTATGGCTCTATTTGAAACTCTAGTGAGATGTCTCCTAGAGATCCTTTAAGGGAACTATCAAAGGAGGTGACTTTGTTGTAGTTTGTCGTACATTAGTGGGGTCTCTCCCCACACTAATAGGTGCCTTTGAGGTGGAATACATTGTGGCGTGTCCCATTATCAACAAAACATGTGGGGACCTGGAGGAATTTTTGTATAGAAATTATGATCATCAACCTATTGTGGTCTGGTTATTTTGTTATTTTCTACTCAGAGAATGTGATTTGGGGTTGAATAAGATTGATTGTGGCATCTAGTGCATCCCAACCTATGTAGAAACATAGGCTACCTCAAGGGTCCTCATTACAGCCTCCATGTGTGTTGTGGAGTTCTTCATCATCTCTATGAGAGATACATATCCTTTAGGCTTATATTGGGATTAGATGAGCATGCTCCCTCAAAATATGTCTTTGTGCAAATCTAGGGAGCAGGTGATAATTCTTTAGACTGATTGTGGAATGACAATCCCTATAATATTCTCTCATGTAGGTGTTGTTGGAGCATTAAGAAATCATACATAGGTAGTAGTCTCCTTATTCTCTTGTATAGGAGTGAGGGAGTCTTAACTTTAGTGCCTTGGGCCACAATCTATGTTGGATAAGGATAGGGATCATTAGCCGTTTGCTTTTTTCTTGATTTGTAGTCTCGTCATAGATGCAGTTGTCATGAGTTGAACTGACCTTGGTATGTTAATCATTTTAGTGATGGTCGGTGATGGCACTTTCTTGGGTACCTAGACTATCTTAATATTTTTATGTGGTCATGAACTAGTAAGATGATTGGTCTTTGAATAAATCTAGGAATCACTATTCTCTCTTTTTGAATAATTATGATAATGGTAATGTTTTATCACCAATCAATGGGAGTCTCCTTTTGGATGGTGAATGGAATATGCAACATGAACTTTGACTTGAGTTATGGATACACATCATTGGATGATGATGGCTTGTCTTCAAGATCAGCCATCTTGACTTGTTTAGACCTAATCAAGTCCAATGAAGTGTGCTTGAGAGCCCAACATGCATCTACCTTGTACCCCTTGTTATGATGATAGTTACAATGAGCATTGGCTTTATATCCTTATGGAAAGGGATTGGGAGTGTCACAGGACATGTTTGTTACCCCAGTTCCACACTCCTAATGGATGCATAGCCAAAGGTGTGTGTACTTGGGCATCCAACTGTAGAATGGCACAAATATCTCACGCATGCAATATATATGTAAAAGCAGTAAAAACAAGAGAAAAAAGATACTAAACATGGAGATAAGAGATATGTAACCATTTCCAGATTCAAGTATACCCATTTGTGTTGCACTTCAGAGCTTAGAGTCTTGAGTGTAGTGGATATTCATTTGGAAACTACAAATTTGATCAACAAAATATATCAATGTGAGTGCATTGAGTACGCTTGAAAAGGCATGTAAATAACTTAAGAGTATATAAAAGTTTATTGGTTGTAAAGATCATAATAAGAAATAACTAGAAACAAGGTGAGAACAATTAACGAATTTATTTTATAAAAGCATGTTTTAGGTTTCTTCATCCATTATATCAACTGTTTCCCTTTAGAATAACTCCTCATTGGAAGAGTCTATAAGGGTACTCAACATTACCTACCCTATCCGTAAGGGGCTAAAGGTCATCGCCACGAGGTAAAACTTGTATTATAATGGTCCACCTTATCGAATAAGACACCCGACTTGGTGTCCTTACCCTAAAACTTCACACAGGTGCACCAGGGTAATGGATTTCTCTAAATTATGTTCAAGGTTTGACAACATAGTATAATCAACATGAAAGTAGTATTTGTAGGTAACAATAGATCAAACAAGTATTTATCTAGCCACACATTCATATGAGCATACATGAAAACAAGAAAATATCATAGTGGGGTAAAACATTAAGCGTACCTTGTGAGTAGAGAGGAAGTCATAAACCATGAGTAAGATTCTAGAGAAGGCCCAACCCAAAGTGGACCTAAGATATAAAAAGACATAATAGAGGGTTTTAGATCAATAGGGTGATGGTAAGATAAGCATCATATAACTCATGAGGATGTCCCCTTTTACCTAGGTTTCAAGTATTTCAATCTTAGTTCCAAACAAGCATGCAAGTATTCAATTGTGCATCAAAAGTCATACCAAAACCTTAGGTCTAGGTGATACATCCACATTATGAGTAAAGTTACATGTAGGTAAACTCTTATTTGGAGATAGGGGAAGCATAAAATTTGGTTTACTACCATGTGCTAATCATGCAAGATCACAACTTAGTCATATTAGATTTGTTCCATGCAATAGAGTCATAGAAGCATTAAGTAGGTCAAGTTAGGAAGTAGAGCTAAAGCATGATGATTCTATTGATTTGATGTTATTAAGATATAATGGATAGTATTATACTATGATCTACCAAGGTTCAAGCCCAAAAATTAACATTTGTATTAATGACATGTTAGGTGTCATAAGAGTGCGCTTCAAGGAATTTCGTGTTACAAGTCATCTTAAGGGCTGGTTTTAAGGTGAACATAAGGGGTTCAACATTTAGGATCAACTTTGTAGAAGGTTTTAAGGATCCAATCCCATAAGTACTTAAATCATCACTAACTAGGGAATATGAAGGTGCAGAAGTGATTTTTTAGGTTGCAAGAGCTATTCATGAGAAAATGATACAAGATCTAAATCAAAAGGGTCACACAACAACATAAAAACAACTGATTTCGAAGTTAGATGATTATGTAATAGCAAGAAAGGATAAATTTTCCATTTGATCAAGTTACGTCATGCATGACCATTAGATGATTATGTAATAGCAATAAAGGATAAATTTTCCATTTTGATCAAGTTATATCATGCATGACCATACAAGTCATGTTTTAGGTCAGAGGTAAACATTTAGGATACATCCATAAGATTTCAAAGCATAAAATGAGATCCAAGTGGATTGATATTACTGATTTAGAGGTTCAAGTCACATTAGGCCATTAGAGACACAAAGTACATATAATATGGTATAAAGTTCATTAATCATCAAAGTATCACTCTTAGACAAAACAAGGGAACCATGAGTAGATTCAGATAGTGAAACTATTTCTACCAGATAGATCATGTTTTCTAATCAAAATCCATATATTGCATGACAAATTTGGGAAAGGGTTGCATGAGAAATGATTTTTGAAATATTTACCCTATGATGAGTATTTTGGACCCTTGGATTCTAGATCTAGGGTAGGGAGTGCACTGGAGGGGAGCCCCTTGTCTACCTCATCTCGTATACACACCACGTGCGGCGTCCCTGGGCAACTGTCGATCACCCACAATCTACAATAGGCGGTCTAGGGGATGCATGCCACAACTCTCCCGAACAATGCCCCCTGTGCAAAAGATGGAGAGGGAGAGGCTCATCTGGGCCATTGAATTAGGATCGTGTGGCTTGCAAACCACCTTCCTACCCAGCTCTTGCCCGCACAGTGCAACAGCTGTAGCGTGAGCTTCTTCCCGCTGTATCTATATCGAGGCTGAGGCTCGGGGCTCAGGGACAGGTGTGGACAGGCCACCCTGGCTCGAGGAAGCTAGTCACTATGACCTTGGGCCATCCCAATCTCTTATCATGACTAGGGTGGAAGTGCCCAAGAGCAGGGGGGTGGCAGCACCACAACGAGAAGAAAGGGTGAGAATGAAGTAATTCAGGCGTTAGGGTTCGAGAGCGGATAAGAAATGAAGGGAAGAATAGTAAGGGTAGGTGTCATGTAGTCAAAGGTAGTGTCAATTAGATCAAGGTGGAGGGAAGTGGAGGGTTGATAGGGGTTAGAACCATGACCACCGACCATTGTGTACAGAGGAAGGGGATATAATCATGGTTGTTGATAGTGGCTTAGATTTGAGAAAAGAAGATCAAACGTCCAAAAAGTTGATGCTCTTTGGACCCATGATTTTTATTGGTCAATGAGAGGAGGGTTGAATTGTGCTTGGTAAAGTGGAAGCAAGGGCCATAGATGGGCCATGCACCCCAAACTTGGGCCTCAAAAGTCATCCCACAAGGAGTGTAGAATTGAATTAAATCAGATTATATCAAGAGAAAAAGATGTAAACTTGAAAGGTCATAACTTGGGCTCTGAATGTCCAATTAAGGCGTTTATTACACCATTGGAAAGACTATTAAAAGATCTAAAATATTAGAACATTAGGGATCAAGGAAATAACTTTTATTAGCTTCGTTTTCAAAAGTAAAAGCATGATATACAAATGTCATTAGAACATAGGTCAATATGCATTTTAATGTCACATAAAGGGACAGAAGAGCAAGGTGATTACAATTACACATAAAATCACTCCCACTATATGATTGAACTCAAATTGAGTGATGTGAGTCACTAACTAGAGAGATAAAGATCATAAGGTAGAGAGATAAAGATCCAAGTTATCACAAGGAGGATCCCTTATGACTTGCAATTTCAGGAGATGTTATGTAGTCAATATATTGGTGTTGATGGAAGCTCCTAGATGGGTGAAATTCCTCTTAGGCATTGTAGGTTCTTCTATAGCTACATTGTCACTCATGCATCTCTATTTGGTGGAAGATTGGTTGTAATGGGTTGTTGCATTGGTGCATGAAATGGTGGTGGTACATACCGATAGAACTTATTGAGAAGATATTAATATTGTGGTGGCATGTATTGTTTTTGAGTTTGGAAGTATTATGAGTTGGATTGCACTATGTGGGTTTGTTGCATCTCTGCTTGTGGTGGTGGATTCATAGAGACAGTGTTACAATGAGGTTGTTGATCCTGGCCCACAGATGCTTTGGTTGATGAATGATATAGTGTGACATTGTTATCATTGGATGCAGGCAGTAGTAGAACCAACATTTTTGGGATTTTTTTGTCTTCTATCATCGTGACTTTTGATTTGTCATTGAAGGTTGTGTTGGAGGTTTAAAAGTGTGTCTAATGTTCAAATATATGACTCTCTTGATGGAAAATTCAATCCAGACTCCATATTGGATCAGCTTTGCAAATGTGTTTAAGTGTTACAAAATGAGGAGTGCAATGAGTGCGCCAAAGGCTGTTATGATCATCATATAAAGTGTTTATTTGTTTATTGGTTAGAATTTTAGTTTGACTAACAATTATATCCATATCCCTACAAACTCTATGATAATTTTATCTATCCGTTGTTCTAGTGCCTCCAAATCTTCTCTGACTGGTATGTGATTAAGATTATAACCATGTCAATAAAAATTTTAGCCATTCACATCTAAGCATAAAGGGTTTCTAGGACATATTTTTTTGTACCATTCTAGCGGGTGCACGATAAAGTTTAAATGAAGCAACATATTAAATATTTTTCTCCATATTTTCCTCCACCATATCAGAGTACTACCACTTGATGTGAGCAAGCAAGTTACCTTTTCCTAGGTACTTGTGGAACTATTGAATGTTGAAGTTGTTTGGCATATTTGAGTAAGGAAAATGACAAAAGAAATAAATATTTCGAACCCATTTGTCTTTCCCTCAAACTATTTGAGTTTACATGGAATCTCAAACATGATGGGGTCAACATACAGTTTTACTGAATATGCTTCTTTTTGTCTTCAATATTCACTAATATGACTAACAGATCATGGTGATTGTATTATATATGTTGATGGTGGGAAATGAAAATGGTCCCTCCATATATAGATTTACCATGTTGGAGATGGTGATCAAAAGAAAAAAAATGTGTAAGTCGACCCTTCTTGCATTCCCATAATGGACATGGATAACATTGTTAGAGGTGTTGCCTTTTCATTCAGGTTCGGAGCCCTCTTGAACTCCTTTGACTTATTCAACCTTAGTCTCATCTTCATTTTCCCTTGTTAGTATGATGATGGGTTTCTTTTTCTCATGTGGTGTATGCAATGAATTACTGTGTGAGCTTATATGTAGCAGATACTGGTATGACCCTAACTAGAAGGGAATTAGCTTACGAAAATGAAAATCTTAAGACATCTTTAGATAAATTTTCAAATAGTAGAAATATGTTGAAATATATTACATTCTCACAAGGTTCATGTTGGTACAAGTGGTCTTGCTTGTATTCCAAGAAATGTATATAAAAAAAAAAAGAAAAAAGGGTCAATATTTGTAAGACCAAATGCTAGTTCTTCTTTCTCCATTAGCCATGTTATGTTTTCATGGAGAGATTAGGTCACTATGCTTTCCCGTGCCCTTTTAGGAAAAAAATGACAACAATATGGTTTGGGTACAAAGCCTCTCTCTAGAGAAGGTGTTGTGTGAACATGGGCTTCTTTAGATATTTATTTGATCAGATCATGTTTTCATAGCTTTCAATATGTTTATCATTAGTGTTGAGTCTAGTTTTTCAATTGGTAGTTATATACATCACCAATTGGTAGAGATGTATATTTGCTAAATTAATTTTCTCCCACTGACTGTCTCTCGGTTGAAATGGAGTTCACACTAGGGAAGGTTTTGTCAAAATACAGTTTGGCCAAAATATTGAACGTCAAGTTTTAATATGGATATCTTGCAGTTGGTATTTAGGTCCAGTTTGCATCACATTTATATGATCTTTAGGGTTTGAAATGATTTATTCTACAAGTTGCAAGTGCGGTTTTTGTCCTTAATGGGTATCTTTATCTTAGCGGTTAATTTCTTGGTTTGAGCTCAATTTTTATTAGTATTTGTAACATCCTAGGATTTTAGTCCTCAAATAAAATGATCTTAAAATAGTGATTGGACTACCCATATCACCAACATGTACTTCATTTCAGGGAGACCATCACTAAGAAATCCAAAGTTAAGCGTTCTTAGCTTGGAGTAGTACTAGGATGGGTGACCACTCAGGAAGTAGATACAACCTTGTGTGTGAGTGAAGACAAAGCATGTATTATGGCCCATTATGGTTTATGGAGCCAGTTGTTATTTTAGAACCTCTGCTAGTGCCTTAAGCAATAGGCTCAGGAATTAAAAATGGTATTAGAACCATTTTCCTCTAGTAGGTGGGGCCCACGTGAGCATTGACACCCTAGTCTTGAGTCGTGCATCCAGGCAAGTTGAAAATGGTGAAGTGATTATGAGGCCATATAGTTGAGCCTTGACGAGAATGTCAAGAGTCTAAGAAGGGGAGATTGTAACATCCTGGGATTTGAGTCCTTGGATAAAATGATCTTAAAAGGAATGATTGGATTACCATGCACCTCCTTTTTATGGACCTCATATAAGAACATCGAAGTTAATCGTGCTCATCTTGGATCAATACTAGGATGGTAACAAGTTGGGAAGTTGATCCATGTTTGTGCCTGAGTGTAAAGCATGTAGTTAAGGTAGTGGTCGTCTATGGGGTTAGTAGTTATTCTTGAGACTCTACTAGATCTTTAGGCAATGGGCCCATATTATCTTGCGATCTTTGTTAGTTTCCACTTTTAATGGCTTCTCTATATCAATTGTGGGCTTAACACCCCTTAATGTTGAACTAGAGATTCTTTGTTGTTTTTTATTTTATTTGTATGGGATCTCTCTATCATGGAGGACTTCTCATTCCATACATTGGTATTGAGATATCTTGTAGAAAGATCATAGTTTTTATTTTATTGCTCACTTTGACAATGATGGATTAACATTCCTTCATCGGAATAGAGAATCTTTATCGATATATTTTTGTGCTTAAAGGATATGTTTTTCATGAACGACCTAGCATTCTTCTCATTGGTATTCAAAGATATCTACAGTTGTTCCTTGGTCAAATTGTGGCTTTTTATATATCATGTCCTACTATTTAAATTTTTATATTCATTTTTTATTCTCTTATAAAATAGCTATGAGCTTCTCACTTCGAAATGATTATGTTTTTAAGGGAGAGTAACTCCTTGAGAAGATTTTGGTAAGTATGCCCCCTTTTTGAATCAGTACAGGGGCAGAAAAATCCATGAGATAAAATTTCATCATATACAAAATCAAAGATATCATGCTCTTAATTTTGGATATCTTAAATTTATCTTATGGAAATATATATATCATCATTAAAACTAGAATTTTTGGATTTATGGATAATTCTTGTTATATTTTGATGATGCAAATATCTACCATTTTTGTTACTAATATGTTAAATTAGGTATATCAGGTGATCAAGGACCTTAAAGAAGACCCAATATCATAGAAGGCAGAATCATAAGTGTGTTAGGATGCTTGTACATCAATTTGTACCGATATAATGCTTTGTATAGCTAAAAATTGGTAGGAATGATGTAATAACAAGTGATGATCATCTTAAATCCATCATAAACCTAATTTATACTAATATATGCCCTTTAGAATAGGTATACAATTTTGTCATACTCATTTGAGTCACTTTCCAAAATTTAGGAGATATCAAGATAGAGTGTTTTCAAATTAAATTATTGTAGATGGAGATGGATATTGATTGAATTTCTTTTTGTTTGATAGTTATGTAATAAAATAAGCAAGTGTGTAGTTAACCATTTTAATCCCACTATATATCCTATAACACCTAATTTTCCAATAAACTCAGCTTAAACACTCCCAACAACAATCTTAGATATTCCTAAGTGTAAATTGTATATAGGAGTTCCTTACAAACATTTAGAAAACACTTGAGGAAGCCAACTACATGCCATCCTCTCAATCTTAGAATATCACATTTCTATCTCTAGATGCTTCATATCTACTCTAAGCTTTAAATCAACTTTAGCATCCTACTCCACCAAATATCGCCTTGCCTAAACCTTGTGTAGTTTATCACCACTTGTTCATAGTTATTGTACTATAAATCTTGTGAGAAAGAGTTTTAATATCCTTCTTCCTCTCTTGTTCACTATTTCGTTTGGTTCCCCATGCTATTTCTTGTGAGAAATTTGTTGTGAAACTTCTTTAGAGCTACTTCTTTCAAGAAGGTTGTGTCCATAGGTGATGGAGGAAGATTTTGATCTTCTTCAACTAGGGTGATCATTCAGTCATATGAAAAGAAGATGGTAGTTATCCTTGATATGAAAAGGAGGTTAGTCTTGAGCCACAAAATACAATGATAATTTATGATTTTGTATTGGTGCAGATTATGTAATAAAATACAAGTTGGAAATCCTAGTTGAAAACAACTAAGTAGTGGACTAACATCATTTAGGATGGAACTATTGGGAAATATCATATCCAAGTAAGAAGCGGAAACAAAGATTTATCTATTCGTATTCCCCAGAACAAGAAGATCGCATCAACTACTATGTAATGGGAAGGATGGTTTAATGAGTTCATACTTGGTCTTGGAACAAGTCCAGTGACTATAAATAATTGCAGTAGTCATGAAACTATCTTCTACTAGCTCTTGGACAGTGTCTATGTCGCTCTTGATCTTCACCATGGATGATAGACGCAAACAACATATGCAACAATTCCTGGTCTCCTCACGGACTACATGTTGACATTGTCCTCCTAGTAGAAGACAACAGCCTCCTCACCTCTAGAGAGGTCCACACGAACCACCTCAAACTCTTATCGTTCTTCTAGAATAGATATGAAGGAGTTCCCCCACCCCCCCGTTGGTGTACTAGTCACCAACTTACTCTCCCACAATTGTTTCTCCCTTAATATCCCTCCCTTTAGCTGGTAGGACTTGCTTGGGCTCTCTATTGGTTACCATAACTAGAGAGGACAACAATTGTTAGAGGCAATTAAGTTGTATTTTGAGAAGCCCCCAGTATGCCTCTATTTATAGGAAGGGTTAGGGTCTAGCTTCCTAGTCTGTGTGGGAGTGGAAGGGACCAGGAGATCATTGATTTTTGCAAGCTATAGGTGTCAAACTGGTCAGTTGGCAACCGAACCGATCGGTTCACATGCGATTCGATTGGTTTGCACCTTGAAAATGACATTTTGCCATGTTTTGCAATCGCATATGAATTGACAAGTTGGTTTCCAATTAATTCTCAACATTACTTCCTTGTACCAATCTACTTGAACAAGTAAAATGATCAACTATTCTCTCGAATTAGGAAATGATCAGAAGATTCAGTTGGAATGACTAAGTTGATTGGTTCATTAGGTGAATTGGATGTCTCACCAACACTGAGTCGATCGGTTGGTTCCCTAACTCATGCAGAATTCAGCCAATTCAATTTCTAATCAACTTGACACTTCAAACAATCGTTTCATCACATGAGCCAATCGGTTGGGAGATCAATTAGTAGATTTATTTCTTTGAATTGAATGCCCAAACACTTTGTCAATCAATTCAACCATTATTCATGATCAAACTCCTCTTCTAGATGAGTTCCTCTGTGTGTGACCCTATAGGTCCCATATCACGTTGGTAGTGAATGTCCATAACTAGCTTATGACATCACAACCACAGAGTGGTACCTAGTCACACATTAATGCTACCCAAGTGAACGGAAAGTTGGAGAACAATTTCAACCTACAATATGTGTAAGGTGTTGTAGTGATTTTCTAATTCCTTTTTCTCGAATATATTGAATGAACTCAAGGCATGGGATCGGCATCCTCTCAATGTTTAATCCATATTCCTTGAACCTAGAGCAGACGGTCTGAGATATATATGAACTCAATATCATATATTGATCCACATGTGCATGCACATGCATTTCTCCATCTTTCTTATCAAGTGTCTAGGATATCAAACTCTAGTAGGAGGGGAAAATCCCATCTACATCACTAATAGTCAGTCCCCAAGAGTCACAGATATCCAATCATCACCTTTATGGAAATCCTTGTTCCGGGTTACATTCGATGATGTCAAAGTATACCGAACAACATATGATGAGTGTAGTGATCAGGTCTAAGAACCACAATCACCCCCTTTACTATGATAGATGACTATGACCACCAAGTATGGTTTCCATGTGTCATTCTCAAGGTGGGTCTATCTGATACACTGATCTCTAACAAGTATATGTGTTCTTGGTTTGATATACCATAACATGACTAATGAGTTTCTTTCATCATCCAATAGACACTCCAGTCTTATGTAATATTATTGTCTATCTTCCTTCCATAGTAACAACTGACCAGGGACATAACAAGGACGTACATACTATTAGCTTTCATATGATCTCTTCGTTCAAGTCACGTACTTGAAGATATAAGCCATTGAATATCATCATTCTCTAGACATTCACAATGTCTCCTCACTATCTCAAAACTGAGTGAAATAAGATGAATTGGAAGCATGCCCTCATTATTAATCAAATCCTTTATGTTATATTCTATGTCAATAATCATATAATTGGCTCTCTCGGCATACCATACCAACAGGAACCGCTCTAAATCTTATTTCCTTTGTGCTTTCCTATGTTGCCCACTTACTTCATTTACTCTTTATGAAGCAATATCTTTTTAAGAAAGTTGAAACTAATCAACCATGTGTTTTAAGTTGCATAAATACAAAATTTTCTCTATTCACTATGCCCTCTAGAGATTTTAATGTACCTTGGTTTCTTTAAGATTTCCAACAAAATGGCATTTGTCAGATTTGGGTCCTAGCTTTTTGGAAAAATGTTTCCTGACATAAGCTCCACGTCCTCGAATCTTTATAAAAGACAAAATCAGATGTTTCCCTTCCATATGTTATATGTTATATTTTGAACTAATTTAGAAGGTAAGTTTTGAAGATTTAACTCGGTGGTTTAAATATATGTAGAAGGAATTTGTAATAATTGTAAAACTCATTGTATATCGTATTATTTCCAACACAGTGTGATTCTATCTTTTGGATGCACCATTATGTTGTGGTGTTCTGTGTGGATTCCATTATGATACAACACCACAAGCCCTCAGAAGGGACTCAAACTATGGGCTTATGTATTCACCACCTTGACAAGATCAAAGTTATTTAATTCTTTTAAGTTGATTTTGTACTTCATATATGAATTCCTTAAAATTTTAAATGTATTTAGACTTGTGTTTTGTAGATACACATAGATCATCAGTAAATATGATAAACTACTTATATGAACCTGTGACATTTGTGCTAAATGATCCAAATCAAGTAGTACATATATGTCCTAAGAAATCACGTGCCCTTTTAATATTTCTAATAAAGGGTGTTTTCATATACTTTCCAAATAAACAAGACTAGTAAATGCACGTGATTTGCACGTGATGATTATGTATAGAAAACACATTTAATAAGAAAAAAATCAATACTATTATCATGAAAAGAGTGCATATAAATTTAAATGAAACCTAAAAGAACGATGTAATCAAAAAAATATCCTATTAGTTTTATTCATCTATTATATATAGTTTTACATTGCCTTGGTAACTTGTAATCGTCATTTGATGTCTCCAATTATGACCTATTCATTTTGTATGGTTGAACCTTGATACAGTATCATAAAACTAAGTATATTTGGTTCACATTGTCATTTGATACTATATTTATATCTACATTGTCTTGGTATAATAATTTACTTCCAAGTATTTTTATACATGATCACAGAGCTCTTCCTTAGTGACTTCATATATGTATAATTATTGAGGAACCACATTCAATCAGGGGTGGGGCATGTCCTACCTTAATTAATAAATCACCCTTCATTTACATTATGTAGATGACTTGTTTATAATGAAGACTCTCTCTATGCCCTAACCTATATATAAGTATTTCTTTCATTTAAGTTGATCGATTAGTCATGTCCTCCATTGCCAATTTTGTTGGCTACACCATTGTGTATGATCCCTCACTATGGGTCTCATGTCGAGTTGTGACCTTGATTATGCATCTATGTCTCTTTCGTAAGAATATGGGATCAAATAAGTATTATGTCATTCACTTACATACTTCAATAACTCTTATGAAAATTATGAACAATGATAGAAATTTCATCATATACGTATGGTAACAATGTTATTTTAGTAATCGACTTGGTCCCAGATTTGTTGAGTGTGTTTTTCTCTTATGTGTATGACTAAATATATTTCTTTGTATGTTATCATTCTACGAATATTGAATCATGAACTCTAAAGTTATTCACTCTAAATGCAATAAGAAGTAATTTGTCAATAAACTATTGATTTCTACATCCTAATCAGATGCTTATTTCACTAATGTTGGTTTTATAAAAAAAATTAGTAGTACCATAGTCTACACAGAATTTCTTAAAATGTGTGTTGTAGAAAGTCAATTTTTATTATTAGTCAATTTCATGCTCCCAAGATAATAACCAAATGTTACTAAGATTAGTTTAGCATTAAAGTCACTGAGGCATATCAAGTTTAGATAGTTAAAAAAAAATTGCATCTTGTATAAAATATCCAATTAATCATATATTTGGGCATCTATCGATGACAACATAATTTATCTGGGCAATCATAGATGACCTTCATAATGTGATAGCTTCTTCCTGATATGTGACTTCTCATAAATTGTCCATGAAATTTTGATTGTATAATGTACTACATTTTGAGTTTGACAAGAAAATTATGGACTTCATAGGAAAAAACATAAGAAAGGATGTAGAAGAACACATAGATGACTGAATTTCCATTAAGACTATTTTTGTTGAAAACATGGTTACACCATTTTGAATATGGAATATTTTATTTTGGTTAGTTTATTGATTCACCCTATCTTAATGCATATCTATTAACTTCTTTGTTCCATGGTTTAAATGTGTATCACAGTAGAGTTGGAACTATATTCGTTAGAATCCTTGCATTAAATGTAATATTTGTTGATGACTTTTATCTATGTTGTTGGGACATGGTTTCATTGTAGTTTTATTTATTTATTTAGTGATGATAGCCTCTAAAATAGAACACTTGGAGAATGTTTTTATGGTGATATTTTTAATCTAACTCGTTTAATACAATATATAACCATTTTTATATTGATAGTATATGATTAGAAAAATAAACATGCCTCGTATTCAAAATTAATAGTTATGTGCAAAAAAAATTAGAGATCTTTGCTATGAGGTGCTTCCATAGTCAAATATTCGATCATCACACATAATGATACATGCTTCATTTATAATTTTATATTCACTAAGTCAAACAAAATTAAGAGTTGTTCATCATTGTTAAAACTATATGATTAGTAGTAAACATAAAAAAAATATCCATAACACATTGAATATGATAACTAAATGATTTAAAAAATTGCAAATAAAGGGTAACATGTTAAATAGATGTCATAATAGTCAAGACATAGGATGACATCAAATATGTGATTATATATGCTTGCATTGTCCACTCAATATAACCTAAGCAAAGTACTATTAATGAGTTTGCAATGATGAATATAACTTACGGTTAGATCTATCTATATCAAAATAATTTATGCCAACATTGACTATCATGTGATATAACATTGAAAAATGAAATATATGCAATATGGTTGTGTCATGTAAACATCATTTAGTGATGGAATTTAACATTCTCAAATCAAATATCTCTCACATAATGTTGGGAAGTTCTATATATGTGATAATAAATGAGCATCTATTTTAGTGTCATCTCATCTTAAATGATTCTTGTTTGAGTGTAACATTATCTATGAAAATCTCCACATAAATATGCTTTTGAATGCTTATTGTATTGGTGTTTAACATGCAAATTATAGACAAATATGGTCAGATTCTCTAAAATTGTATCAGACATTGATTATGATTCCTTTTTTATGATGAAATGAATGTCCTCCTTTACATATTATAGTTAGCTAAGTCATAATTTCTCTGATTAACATACCACAATACACGTACCCCAATCTATTTATGTATTATTCATTTGTTTTTGTGGTAGGAACATATTTTAGGGACCCACATTGTGGCATTTGAGGTACCATATAGTACCTATGAAATGATTATTTCACAAACATTGGTTTTATCTAAAAACTGCTTGTACCATAGCTTACACAAAATTACTTAAAATGTGTATAAAAAAGTCAATTTTTACTATTAGTCAAATTCATGATTCCATACTAATAAAACACCATTAAGTCGATTAATTTTCATTATGGATCCGTTAAAATAGTTGAAAATAGTTTGCATGTGGTAGAATGCATCTAGCTAATCATATATGTTAGCATCAATTCGTAACGATATAATTTATTTTGGGCGATCTTAAGTGGCCTCCATCATGTCATACTTTTTTTCACATAAATGAATGTTCTAAGTTTTTGATGAAATTGTTGACCATAAAATGCATTATAGTTTGAGTCTAACAAACATCATATATAAACACTTAAGAAGGGTCATCAAATAAAACTAAGATAATTCAATTACGTTTAAGATATTTTTTGTTAAAAACATGTTTACATCTATTTGAATATGGAAATTTATTTGTTTTAGTTTGTTCTTTCACCTTATTATAATACATATCTAGTGACTTCTTAATGTTATCATTTCAACGTGTATCATAGTTGTAATTAAATTATATTCTTCTAAGTCATTATATTTAATATAATTCTTGTTGAAGACTTTTATCTTTGTTGTTGAGACATTGTTTTTTACAATTTTGCTTTAACAAATGGTAGCCTCTAAAACAGAACACTTAGAGGATCTTGTTCTGGTTATATTTTAACCTATCTTATTTAATATTATATATAACCATATTATGCTGATGTTATACCGTTAGAAAAATAAACATGTATCGTAGTTCAAGATTAATAGGTTATGCACGAAACTGAATTTAAAGATTTTTTATATGATGTGCCTCCATAACCTTATATATTTTATTATCACACATAATGAGACAAATCTCATATTTAATTTAATGCTCACTAACTCTAAAAAAGAATGATCTGACCATCATCGTTGACTCTAAAAGGCTTATACATATTTCATTGAATATGATAACCAAAGGACATTACAATAATTGATATTTTAATAACATGTAACATGTTTAATGGATGTCAAAAAGTAGAGACATAGGATGATACTAACTATATTAATATGTAGGCTTGTATTATCAACTCGGTATCAGATTGGCAAAGTACTATTGTTCAGTTTGGTATAACGATATAACTTAAGGCTAGATATTTCCTTATCAAAAGAAATAATGATATTATTGGTTATCAGGTGATATAAAATTGAAAACGGTAATACATAAAATATGATTGTGTTACATAAACATCATTTAGTGATGGAACTTAATATTCCCAAATAGAATATCTCTCATAATACAATAGTGAGAAGTTATAAATTTGTGATAACAAAGGAGCCCTTAGATTACAGCCACCTCACCTTAAACACATCTCATTTGAATGTAACATAATTATGATAGTCATATGATACCCATTTTTGAAGTGAATATCTATGGAAATATCTAAATAAAAAGCCTTGTTACTTCTTATTATATTGGTGTTCAAGATGCACATTATAGAAAATTTTAGTAAAATGCTCTTTAATTGTTTTGGCAAATGAACATGATTCTTCTTTTATGATGAAACACATGACCCCCTTTACATGCTATAATTACCTAAGTCATGTATTCCTAGATATGAAAATACCACAACACACAGACCTCAATCTATATTTGCAATATTCGTTTGTTCTTGTGTTAGAAACATCTTTCAAGGGATCCAACATTATGATAGTAGAGGTTCCTTATAGTGATGCACACTCGATCAACTGATATGGACCTTGTATGGTTGCAAACGTTGATGGGGATGATGATTCCTAGTGATGTAATCATGCATCCATCCAATTTTATTATTATTTATATATTGAACATATAATCCTATTTAAGATTTCAAATAATCTAAAGTAAGAAATTATTATGCTCCTTTATGAGCATATTATCATGCATAATGAACAGTGTATCTTCAAGCCTAACATTCACAAGAATGTACTACCATCATTGAGTTGGTTATTTGATTTAATGTTACAAAAAGGTAATACAATGAGCATAAGAAGAACAATTGTTGAATAAGCATCAATGTAAACATAACTCATTGGAGAGATTGTATACAAATACCATTATTTTTTCTAAAATAATATATAGAGACAAATCCATGTTTAGATATGAATATATCTATTATTTGCAATTTTAATAGGTTAAATAAATAATATGTAAGTAGAGTGGGAAATCATAAAAACCAACACAACCTAATATTAAAGAAAAATGTGCTTCAAATTTTATTTACAGAGAAGGAAAGTATCAATATTTTGATGGTGGAAGAAAAGACATGAATTGATCACTATTGGACCTATACATAATCCAACAAACTTACATAATGGTGTGGTTGAAATATTGGCGTGACTATCTCCTTCCTTCAAGCTCCTTACAAGAAGAATGATCTCGTTGTTCAAATTGTAAAAGACAACATAAGACAACCATACAGTCTTCATTGTTTTGATTATATAATGAGAGTTAATATATATATTTGCATGCTATATGAGATGATATAAGATAATACAAGAGATTATACAGATTTAGTTGACATTTGGGATCATTCTCGATTGCCAAGCTTAGAATAAAATCAATTAGGAGAGTGCTTTGTAAACGTGCATATATTAAGCTCGATTCACAATAAGGACACAGACCAACAAATTCTTCAAATTTGAATAGAAAATTATTATATATCCTTCTCAATATATTAACATGAATTCTTTGTGAAGTCATCGTAAGAAATATGAAATATAGTAGAAGGGTCACATTCTTGTAATAAATTACCATATTGAAGTTCGTATTTGATGTCTATAACACATTGTGTGTTCATGATTAGTATTAAAAAAAAATCATGTTAATATTTATGATATTGCATGCTTTGATAAATGACATTGACAGAAGATGAACGAAAAACTTTCTAACACAACCAGATATATGGAAATCTATACACACACCAATACAAAGTATTACAAAGTATAAAAATGATATTGTTAGATATATTATCACAACACAATCTAGGAATATTGTTTTTAACTCAAACCTTTTGGTTCAGGAGTTTTAAAAACTCTCAACAGTAGAGACTAAGGAATACCAGTAGATCAGGCCGATTTCCTCATCTAAACAGATAAACAGTGCACAATGTTAACGATATTCCTACTATTATGAGATAAAGTAAAAAGTAAAATCAGCTTTACAAGAAGGATGAGGGCGAGACATAGAACGGCAAGGGAAAAGATTGTTACATGTGCAAGTATTCCCCAGTCATTTTTTGTAAGGTACCCAAACATTTGGGCTTTGTCACTGTTCAGGGAAGGAAGATCCATCGGTGGTTGACACCCAAGGTTGAGTCCACATACGGTCTCTCTTGGGTGAGTTGTGTCCATACACCGTAGGGAGGTCCTCCATTACATGCCCGACGTACTGTCACATGATCTTCTTGCTGAAAGGAATATAGTTGTTGGGAGCCAAGAACTACCGTGTGGTGGCATTGAAGACGTTGCTGTTGTTCTTTCAAAAACCCTAGCATCATTTTCTGCCTTTGGTAAGGCATCTTGTGATGAACAAGCACCATCAAGAATAGTATAATTATTGATTGGTAGCAATAAGTTAAATCCCAGAATATGAGAATTGTGTGGCCGGCACGCACAAACCGGGTTCAAATCTGCTATCCCGAGCTTGCTGTCTCAATGTGTCCGGAACAACATATTTGGAGGCCGCACAACCGGGCATAAAAGTCGAAATGAAACATATATAAATTTATGGTATAATTCAAGAAATTGTGAGATATGTTAGAACAAGTGTACACATTGTTTCCAGAATTGAATGACCAACACATCTATGGACATATTGAAACAGAACCAAATGATTTCAATGGTATAATTCTTTATGTAGTCCATAAAAATGATTAGATTGATGGCTATAGATGACACCATAGACGCAAGTGAACGTTTCAGAACAATAGACGGAGATGCCTACAATGGATGGTTTGAGGATTTCAGAACTCAAGCCCTAGCAACAGTACTCGATAACAATAATGTTGCTGGCATCGGTACTCATCATATATCTTTGTAATCAGCACCGCTAGTCGGGGATAGTGGGTGGAATGAACACAACATATATTGAAGAAGGAATCAATGGATAAATAATAGTAGATGGTTGTTTTCCATGGGACTGTTAGTTTCAGCGCCTAGTTAAGCATTGACACCAGTGGCTCCCATGAGTTCTCCCACGCATAGATGGTAGCTATGATATTGTACCTACAGGAGTATGATTGTTGTATATTTGGATTAATCCTTCCGAAACGTTAACGCTCAGTTATCGTGTAGTTTCTCAAGAAAGGAGAACACCGGCCATCATTCTCGTCAACCTATATGTAGCCGCCTAGATCCTCCTGTTCATCGACGTTATGCTCTTGATGGACGGTAATAAAAAGTATCAAATAATGACAATTGGATTTACCGTGGCATAGTTCCGTTTTTGGATGGGTAGAAGGGACGAAGCCGAGGGCGGATTCTGTTGGGTGAAGGCGTCGGCACTTGCGACTAATATCATGTTTCCGCTAGGTTACAAGATGATCATGCGCCTGTCACGTGACAAGACGGAAACAAACTTTGACGTTTAGTATGGTAATAGTAGATTCATATATCTCAATTAATTCAAAACTAAATGGGTCTAGATAACAATCTTTGTGGATTCTATAATTGTTCTTCTCATTTATGTGCCCTAGATGATAATGTCATACGTAAGTTTTGTTTGAGTCTTCTAGTTTTAATCTCTTAGTATTTATATTTTATACATGCGTCTCGAGTTCTAATAAATATATAATATAAGACATTGGGGCATGTCATACAAATATCATCTATTGAAATAGAAATTTGATCTTTCTTTTAAGAAAATTCAAACCTTTCTTTTTCAAGCAAGATACAGAGATAATGTCTCTATTTATGGAAGGTATGCATTCACTGTTATCTAAATTTATTACAAGACCACTAGGAAGAGATAACGAGTAGGTGCTTACAACAGTGGTAGAAACTCTTTCTCCTTTTGCAACAGGTAGTTCCACCTCCCTTTCCTCAAGGGTCTACTTCTTTTTATATATTGCATATTTGAGCATGTGTGAGATCCACATCTGGTATCTGATACCCATGTTGAAGAGGTAGATAAGTTTATTTCTATAACAAAAATATCTAAAGTGGAAATGTCTATCCACTCCTTTTTCTTCACTTACACTAGGTAGTGAGGACAGTTTGTATTCCAATGTCAAGCATGGTGACAATGGTGACAAATACCCCCCTTAGTTACTCCTTTTTCCTTAAGTGCAGAAGACTTATGTCTAACCTTGGAACCTTTATTGGATTTTCTTTTGGTCTTAGAATTTTATTTTAACATGGATTTGGGGTTGTCTTTCATTTGCTCCTCATCTATTTTCAACATGCAAAGTAGCTTTATTAGTTGTTTGACAAAATTGTTCATGTTTTAGTTCATCATGAATTATTTATAGAAATCTAGCAATGATGACATAATCATATTTATGTCCAACTCTTGTCCTAAAGGAAATCCCAGTCTAACTAGACTTTCCACATAACATATCAACTTTAGTACATGGGGTCCCACTACCTTCCAATATATTGCACTTAAATAACACCTTTGAGACATCATACCTCTCTTGCCTTGCCTATTCTTGGTATATGTCCCTGACATGTGTTGTATTCTCAATAACATCCATATTCCAGTGTTTTTTCTGACGCTCCTAATTCATTGAGCAAAACATAAGTCACTTGATCTCCATGGCATCATCAAAATGCTTCTTGTAAGCTTCCCTTTCCTCCCTAGGTGCATTCGGAGTTGATTTATTTGGTATCGGTCTATCCATGGCATAGATCATAAACTCATGTCAGAGAAGATTTCTCAGTGTCCTAACCAGTCATTGAAGTATTCTCATTTAGTTTTTCTTTGTTGGGGACCAATGATAGTGAAAATGGGTTTTTGTTTGTGTTTTCCATTTTATGTACAATAAGTATTTTCAATAGTTAATATTTGATTTGAAAATGTTTTATTAGAATTATTTTTGACTTTGACTAAATATTGTTCAAACTATTTTTTTAAATTAATATCATGCATCATACAATTGTCATGTGATACAAGATCTGTATTCCACCTAATCATGAGCCAACTTTCGTTGATCGCCCACAACCTAATGGTATAGGTAGGAAACATTAGCCAATTGCATCTAAAGCAACTCTTGATAGATGGATGCACAACATAACCATCTTTATACCTCTACATTCTAAATCATATTAAGATTACCTAGTTAAATATGAACCAAAGGACAATGCAATAGAATATGCGCCCAAATATGATAGACACACGTGTCTATTCTCACACTTCCATGAGATAAACAATGTACCATGCTTTGTCAAGCCCACACTTTGTCGCATCAAGCCTTTCAAGTGCATTGCAGATTGGAAAGAATCTAAGACTTAATATTTTCTTTGAGTAATTATATATATATATATATATATATATATATATATGAGTTAGAATTTGTTACCCGGCGGGTAGAATTGGGCAACTTACCCGGCAGAACACGTGGTGGCATTGCCCTGTAAATACTTCAAAAAAGAAAAACAGGCGGAAAGTGTTCGAACGCGACCTGCCCAAAACCCTCGCTCAGACCGTCGCTCTGCCTTCCCTCTGCCATCGCTCTGGCTCTCGTGCAAAAATCATCGGCGATCAAATCACTGCAACAACTTCTATCCCGAACTCCTCCGTCTCTACTTGCTCCTCCATCTCCATCATCTTCGATTCCACGTCTCGCTGCATCTCAATTCCGAATCAGTTACCTCTTCTAAGATGACGAGAACAAAGAAAGCGTCAAGGAAGACCTCGACGATGCCGCCATGGAGAAGGAGTCTACGGCCAGTGATTGAGGAAGACGATGACTTTGAAATGCAGCCCCATCAGGCCGAGGAGATATGGCCAAAGAACCAAAAGAAGCGGCGGCCGCAGAATCACATACTACCCTGAAAGGGGATACCGAATGGGCTACGATGCCCAAGACAACAGATGTAGCAGAGAAAGAAGCAATTGCGGAAAAGAAGATGAAAAAAGGGGATGCGAACACCGTTGAAACGGGACAAGAGGAAGCTGCGAAAGGGGAGGAGGTTGCTTCTGCGACTCCTCTGTCAAAAATGAAAAGGAAGAAAAGAGGGGTTGCAGATCCCCTGACGAGTAAACTGTCCCAGAAAAGAGCAAAACGAAGTAAGCCGGGTACGGCTGAGAAAGAAGGCAAAGGATCTACCGAGACTGGCAAACCTCGAAGTGACAAAGCGGAGAGCAAAGAACGACAAGGTAATTTATGATAGCATGTACATTACAAACGAGAAATAGAAAGATATCGTATAGAAAGTAACAATGCATGCTAAAAGAGTAATTGTTATAAGAAGTAGAGTAACTGATATAGAACATTAAAGTAATTGTACGATAGCCTAGAGTAAATAGAGTAAATGCTGGAGTAACTGTACATGATACCAAGAGTAACTACATGATACCAAGAGTAACTGATATAGAACATTAGAGTAACTATACGATAGCCTAGAGTAACTAGAGTAAATGCTGGAGTAACTGTACATGATACCAAGAGTAACTACATGATACCAAGAGTAACTGATATAGAACATTAGAGTAACTGTACGATAGCCTAGAGTAACTAGAGTAAATACTGGAGTAACTACTATAGAACAAAGAGTAATTTGCACACTTTACATATCAGTTTGACATATGAAAACCATATTGTTAAGCTAAAAAAGACTAAAAATATAGAGTAACTTCATTCCTATACAGGAAAAGAAAGTGAAGGGAAAGGGAAGGCCGAAGAAACTAATGATACAGATAAGGCTGCTGACGAGATAGAAGAAGAGGAAATAAGGAGGAAGAAAGAAAAGGGAAAGGAAAAGGCTACCTATGAGGGAGAAAAAGTGGATAGAATTAAGAGGACAGAAAGGGAGAAAGGAAAGGCAGCTGAAGGTAATATTGAATGGATTTGTAAACTTATTAAATTGTTGTTACTATCATATGACACTTACTTGAACTTTATTAAAATTGTTGTTACAAGAATAAATAGTTAGCATTAAAAATATTATCAACCTACCCCGTGGATTAAATTGTGAAAAATTGAAGAGTAACTTGACTGAGTAACAAGTACTGCTAAAAAATAAAGAAAACTAAGAGTAACTTTTCATATGTTTGCAGTGGGGATAAAGAGGTTGTACCACAGGTGTTACCTAAAGAGCTACATCACCACCAGGAAGAGTGTGGTGTATACAAGTAATCAGATAAGAATGATGAGGGCGACGACATTTGCAAACATGATAAAGATGCCAAATCTTATGGTTGATGTATGCCTCTTGGAAGATTTGATAGACAGATATGTAGATGATGACAGGTTTTTGCTGGCTAGAGGGGTGGAAAGAAGGATGACGGTTGAGGATGTAGGGGTAATTCTAGGTATCCCAAGCAGAGGTATGGACATCATACCTAGGAAAAATTCTGAGATTGTGAGATCAATATGGAAACAATTTGCCAGCGCAACAGGTAAAAAAGGAAATGAAGAGGACACCTCTAAGAGGTTAAGGGAAAAGGATGTCTTGCACAAGGACAACTTAGCAAAGCTTTGGCAACAATTTGCAAGTACCGACGATCCATCGGACTACCAGAACATGTGACATGCGTGGATGTTATACCTGCTGGCAACATTCCTACTCCCAGACACCAGCTATTGCACACCAATCTACATACTGCACTACCTAGACGATGTTACTGAAACGACGCAGATGAATTGGGCAAAGCTGGTGCATGGGAGCATCTTCAGGAATATGAAGATGCTGAAGCAAAATGTCCAGCTGAGGAGGAAAGGGGAGAAAGGGAAAACCACCCTCTACACAACAGGGTGTGTGATGTGCCTATGTGTAAGTGAACGAAATTATCTTCATCTACAAAATTGTTACAATGATGACTATGGGGGGCGGTTACATATGCATTGAATTTTCACTCTATTTAAATGTAGGTTTGGGCATATGAGATGACAAACATGGCAAAGCCAATGTTCCTCGACGCAAAGCCAAGGATAAAGAAGTGGGCTGCGCTGGTCGAGAAGTTGATGGATTTAGGGGTTGTGAACCCTAAGGATGTAAGAATATTTCTTATTTGTTACAAAAACTAATATATAACATAATCATGCAAGTTTGCATTGTTAAATACTATTTTTGATTTTTTTATGGATAGGTTTGTGAAGGTATGAATATAGACCAGGGGGATAACTGGCGAGTTGTAAGAACAATGAAAGACATGCCCTACTACCTTGCGGAGAAAAGGGCGAAAAGTAAACAAACACCAGACAAGGTGCCAGCAAAGCCAGTCATCTGAAAAGGAGTGCCTGCTGATGACTCCAACCTGGCGAGAAGAATTCGAATACTCGAGGAGGAGCTAAAGATGCAGAAGGAGATATGCATGAAAATTGTTGTTGAGGCATTCACTGAAATGCAGAGAGAGAATAAACGGCTAGAAAATGGAATAGCCGAGCTGGAAGAGGAGAACAGAAAACTGAGGAGAAAATTTGGAGATGAAGGTGACAAATCACAGTCACCTTTCGGTGGATTCGAACAATCTGCTAAGAGGTTCTCATCGGGGAATGTTCAAGAACCCAATAAGGATGTTGCTTTGACGAGGAAAGTAGAGAATGAAGGTATGGATAAGGACGACAAGCCGAGGAAGCGAGGTAGGCTGAGCCTCAGAAGAAAATATGTGCAAGAGAATGACTCAGAAGATGAGAATGATGGGAAGAAAAATGATGAGGACGAGGAGAAGAAAGAAAAATCAGCTGAAGGTTTGGACCACGGAAAATCTGCATGAGATGCAGAAGAAATAGGTGAACAGCAGAAGAATATAATCGATGAAGAAGGGCAGAAGGAGGAGCCCAGAAAAAAATTGTCAAAGATAGAACAGCAAATCATAGGCAACATCGAGAAAAACGTGAAGAAGAGGAGGGAGGAAAAGGTAAGGTTGCATCTCCTTTAAATTATATCAATACTTGAGTAATTGTGTAAATACAGTAGAGTAATTGTGTGATAGAAGTAGAGTAACTCTAGTAATATAAAGAGTAACTCTATAATGGTCTAGAGTAACTATGTGAATTAGAAGAGTAACTGTAAGAATATAAAGAGTAACTATACGATGGACTATAGTAACCGTATGACATATCAACATAGTATAACTAGTAGAAAATGAAGATTGATTCTAACATGAAGTGCTCTTTTGTTGTTGACAGCACAAGTTGTCAAACTTCATTGGTTTCGAGCATTTCAAAACAAAACAATCCAGGGAAATTGTCCACCACTTCATGGACAATATAGAAGAAATGTAAGAGAATTTGTTATTTTGCCAAGTGTACACATATAAAACATCGCTTATTCAATATCCAAAACTAATATGTATAACATCTATACAAACGATTGGCAGGTCAAAACAAGAATGGAGATTCAGTGATGACACTTGGTGCATGGGAAAGGACCTCACCACCCAACTGTACAAAGATCAAATGATGCAATCACCAGTAAGAAACTAATAAATAGTAGTGTAACTCTTTGAGAACTTGTCGTTTTTTTCTAAACAAAGAAATCTTGTGGTTATTTTTTCAGGTTATGGACTGCTTTGTATAGATGCACAAAGCTACCACAAGTAAAAGGAGAAAGAAGGGTCTGTCATGGCACTGCTTGAGCACATATACTCCGGTAAGAAGAACAAAATTGGTATAAAAAATTACATCAAAAAGACAAAAATATATACACAAAACTGAAACTTATAGATGTGAATTTGCATTTGCAGCAGAAGCTGGCGTTTGATGTTGAAAACATAACCACGGAGAAGATCGACATGCTATCTCCACTATTCAACGTCCCAATGAAAGATTGGGACACAATGGACTCGGTGTTCACCATATTGAACAATGACAACCACTAGAACTTGTACGAGGCAAGTTTTAGGGAAGGAGTACACCGGTCTTATAACTCAATGAGTGGAAATAGCAAGTCGAAAAAGGAATTCCTTATATGGGTAAGCAATCTATAAAAAGAAACTCTATTTGTAGTGGATTGACAGGGTTAATGTTTGTTGATTGATGATTAATAAGAGTTGTCAATTTTTAATGCAGGTGGGTATTGTCCACGAATTCTTCAGGGGGGCAGAAAAAGGTGACAATTGTCACAATGGGGACAGGAGTACCCGCTATGTCCACAACAGGCAGAAGACTCACTTGACTGTGGGATCTTCGTCATGAAGTACCTATAATGCCTGGTAAATGGAAAACACATGGACTTCACCTGCAAGGACATGCCGGCCATAAGGGCTGATATTTTTCAGAGAATGATGGCAAGGGGGGAGTTGCAACCTGTACAAGCACATCAAAAAGATAACAATGAATTCATCAAAGAAGGTCCATCTGAGCAGAACAAGGGAGGAATAGATGAATGTCAAAAGCAACAAGAAGAAGAGAAGACAGAAGCACCAGATGAAGAGAAGAAAACGGAGGAAGAAGTTGTTTCAAGCCTAGATAAATGGCTGGATTTTAGCTGAAATAGTGAGTTATTAATTGAAATGTAAAACTTGAACAGTTTGCTTCTGGATTTTTGATGTGTAACTGCTATGAGATACATTACTTGTGTGTTGTGAAAATCCTGAAAATTACATGTTTGATCTAAATCATATTGCAAATACGAGTATTTCTGGGTTTAATATATAGCGTTTTGTGCTTTGAATGTTGTGTTCTTGAATGTAAAACTGTTGTGGTTTTGTATGGAGATATATACTTTGAGTTAGACTGTTGTGGTTTTGCATATCAGAGTTACTCTCAGAGCTAACATACCTGTATCGAGATATGTCTGCTTCTGAGAGTATCTGTGACAGCACTAGGGAATAACTGATAGAACACTAAGAGTAACTCTGATACGCACTGAGAGTAACTATGATAACGCTGAGAGTAACTGTGAGAACACTGAGAGTAACTGTGACAACACTAAGGAGTAACTGTGATAAAACAAAAAGTAATTGTGATAAAACAAAAAGTAACTATGCAGCATAGTAACTCTGATACGCACTGAGAGTAACTATGATAACACTGAGAGTAACTGTGAGAACACTGAGAGTAACTGTGATAGCACTAAGGAGTAACTGAGAGAACACTAAGAGTAACTCTGATAGCACTGAGAGTAACTATGATAACACTGAGAGTAACTGCGAGGACACTGAGAGTATCTGTGATAGCACTAAGGAGTAACTGTGATAAAACAAAAAGTAACTCTAGCATTCAGGAGTCTGCTGTACATGATTCTTTATTAAAGAAGGAACCAAAAAAGTGAAGAAAAGAGAGCACAGAGCTATAAAGATATGTACAAGAGTTTGCTGTACGATGTAAATGCACATACACATAGCACAGTGCACTGTTGTGTCGTCAGAACAGCATAGTACTGCTGGCATCTTTGCAACCCAACAGGACAGAGCACAGCTATCCATATTTGCAGCACCAATAGCACAGAGCATTACTCTCACTGCTGCACATATTTGCAACACCAACAATACAGTGGGGGGCTTTTAGATCTTCAACATCTCCATCATCCACGGCACCCTCGACGTCCATCTCTTCTCCATCCGCAACTGCTACGGTTTACAACACAGCGGGGGGCTTTCAAATCTTCAACATCTCCATCCTCCACGACACCCTCGACGTCCACCTCTTCTTCATCCGCGACTGCTATGGTTTACAACATAGCAGGGGGCTTTCAGATCTTCAACATCTCCATCCTCCACGGCACCCTCGACGTCCACCTCTTCTTCATCCGCGACTGCTACGGTTTACAGAAGGTATAGTTTTACAGAAGAAATACTGACAGCCCCCTTAACATTTCAGTAGCACCCCCTTTGACCATCTCCTCAGATCCCCTTTAACATTTCTTCACAGCCTACCATGGATCCATTCATCCAGCCAATCAACTACACCATTGACGACAAGACAGTGTAATCCATTCTACTTCCTATAGAATGGAACCATCTCCATTTTCACATCAAACTAGGAAAGACCACCTTCCTAATCGGAAACCAGTCTTTCCAGATAACCCTTATGCAGAATAAAAACGGGTCACTTTCAACTGCTAAGGGCTGGAAAATGATGATCACACAGCTCAGTCTTCGCAAAGGTTGGATCATCTTCCTCAAGCCAACTGATCACCAGACCATCACAGCATGGATCACAGATCAGTTCTTAGAAACACCAACTGAGCTTATTCTGCTCTTCAAAATGCCTGGCGACGAAGTATACTCTGGATCGGAGGACTCTGTAGATCAGCTCTTTGTTAGGGACAAATACCAAGCAGTGTCAGGATCAGCTGTAAATACCGTTCAGGTTGACTCATCCACAACAGTGGACACCTCAACATCTGCAGAAGACACTGCTTCTTTGTCTGTCCAGCGTTCCTTTCACAAATAGGTATGCACCGGCGCCCTTTTCTCTTAGCCTTTTCTCTTAGCCTTTGCAGGTTCACTCATTTACAACAGATATGAACTTATCAGATACGAACGTGTGTTTAGGCTTGATGTCTATGCTTTCCAAAGGAGGGAATTGTGTGTATGATATCTATCGCCAGGGATGGACCTTCTTTATAGCTGATCTGGCTGTATTTTTCTGTATTTTTATGTTCAGTTGATGGACCTTCTTTATAGTTGATCTGGTTGTATAATATATAACGTTTTATGCTTTGAATGTTGTAATCTTGAATGTTTAGTTGTAGTGTTTTTGTCTAATTATATATACTTTCAATTAGCACTAAGAGTAACTGAGAGAACACTAAGAGTAACTCAAATTTCACTAAGAGGAACTCTTATAGCACCGACAGTAACTGGTAGAACACTGAGAGTAACTCAAATAGCACTGAGAGTAACTTTGATAGCACTGAGAGTAACTGATAGAACACTAAGAGTAACTGAGAGAACACTAAGAGTAACTCTGATACGCACTGAGAGTAACTATGATAACACTGAGAGTAACTGTGAGAACACTGAGAGTATCTGTGACAACACTAAGGAGTAACTGAGAGACCACTAAGAGTAACTCTGATACACACTGAGAGTAACTATGATAACACTGAGAGTAACTGTGAGAACACTGAGAGTATCTGTGACAGCACTAAGGAGTAACTGAGAGAACACTAAGAGTAACTCTGATACGCACGGAGAGTAACTATGATAACACTGAGAGTAACTCTGAGAACAATGAGAGTAACTGTGACAACACTAAGGAGTAACTGAGAGAACGCTAAGAGTAACTCTGGTATGCACTGAGAGTAACTATGATAACACTGAGAGTAACTGTGAGAACACTGAGAGTAATTGTGACAATATAAAAAGTAACTCCAGCAACCAGAAAGTAACTCTACCAGTGTATGGCATAGTAGCAAAAACTGACATTTCGTGAGTACACTGAACAAACCATGAAAAAAATTGTACTAATCCAAAAA
The DNA here is from genome assembly GCA_963693085.1 of Alisma plantago-aquatica. NCBI lineage: Eukaryota > Viridiplantae > Streptophyta > Magnoliopsida > Alismatales > Alismataceae > Alisma > Alisma plantago-aquatica. The sequence goes on along the minus strand of OY856413.1, from coordinate 732,678,315 downwards.
TTTATGTATTCCAAAAGAAAAGAGTATTCAATGCATAAGAAGATAAAACAAAAAATATTCTGCAAAAGAGTAAGATCTGATCAAAACAGATTCTTTGAAGCATATTCAAAGTATACATATAGCTGGTGGAGTTCAACGTAACACATAAAATACATTACAAAACACAAAAGTAAAAATACATGGATGGTTACAAAATCACTTTCATAAAAACTGCAGACAAAAAGAACAACCCATTATAGATTTGAATATCCCTCACTCACGCGCGAATCAACTACAAACTCCACTAAAAAACGTCCAGCATCAACAGACCACACGATCAGCAACAGAGATAATCATTGAATAGCAAACAGAAACAACACATAGTCCATAATAGGAATGGACTACTTCTTCATAGGGCACTTCCTGCTATCATGGTTGACCCCAAACTCTAAGCAATTCTTGCACTGCCTCTCTCTTTTAGACTATGCAATCTCAACTCCAGATTTAAACCTCACATCGGCCGATCTAGGTCTTCCCTTAGTTTTGCAAATACTAGGTATATGGACCTTGACAACAGAAGAGGAAGCTGTATTAGAAGCGGTTGCACCAACGCCTGCACCAGGATTAGCGAGATCCGAGTCTAAGAGCTCCTTTCGCAAAGCTAACCGTTTTTCATGGCAAAGATCTACAACATTGTTCCTAAATGCTATGTTGACAATAGAATTGCAGGCAGAAACAAGATGAAGGTCCTCCCAGTGGATGGATGCTTAACTGACGCTTTGCCAAAAATCAAAGGGTGTTCTCTATACCCTTTGGTCCACCTCTTCATAATGTAAGGCTCGGGAAGAGTGCAATAGTCACGACTCTTCAAATAAGAGAGGATGTGCCTACAAGGGATGCCTTTGAATTCCAACATGAAGCAACTGCAGGAAACAATGCCACTAGATAACTCTTTCTTCAATATACGGGGAGTTCCAAGTCCACCGACGCGATACACCTCAAAGACACCTTTTGAAGCTTGCTTTACATTGTAGACCATACTTTGGTGAACCTCGGACTGGAATATCTTAAAGATGGACTTGGTGTATATACCTCTCATCTGCTCCTCTAGGGGCCACAGTGATGATAAAGGGAGGTTAATGTACTCGTCATCAAAATCTTTGAAATTTTCAATCTCCCGCACATGAGAGTACGCAGTCTCCAACGAACATACAAGTTCAAATAGAGTCTTCCTACTATTCACATGGCTCCTAATGAACGCATTCAGGCTCTCGCTCCTTTGAGTCGTCCTCATGCCCGCAAAGAAGGAGGACTGCATATAGCACGGAACCCAATCGCAACGCATCGCATACATATCAGAAAGCCAGGTGATGGACAACAAATCATGCTCCTGAATTACAGAATCCCACCTCTCTTCAAAAATGTCGACATCATCCACATTCCAGACACAATCATTCAATAAGCTTATGATCTGGTCCTTGTTAGGAATGCCACCAAGCTTGGAAGGAAGCTTCTGTAGGATGTGCCAGCTACAGAAGTGATGCTTGCAATTGCGAAAAACAGAGATGATAGCAGCATTCATAGCAGGGTCCTGATCGGTTATGATGGAAACCGGCTCTTTGCCAAAACAAAGTAAGTACTGCTTGAAAACCCAAACAAATGAGTCATACTTCTCATCGACCAGTAGAGCAGATGCAAACAACACTATCTTGCGATGGTGATCAACTCCACCAAACATTTAAAAAACCATCAAATACTTGTTGGTGCGGTAGGTGGTGTCAAACACAATCGCATCCCCAAACAGCCCGCAGCCTTCAACAGAGACAGGATCAGCACAAAATAGATGAGTAAGGCAACAATCGGGGTCTTTTTGGTAGCTATAGAATAATTTCGAATCGATGGCTTTGAAACTGGAAAAGCGATCTAAAACCATGTCGACGTCGTATTTGGCCAACTCTTTCCTCTTGCTACTGATGTGTCCATGAGCTTGTCTACTAGTAAATGTCATATTTTCATAGCCACCAAACTCGGATGCTATCAATGCAATTTGTCTCGATACAGGTATGTTAGCTTGGCTCATGGAAGAAAGGATCTCTTTTTGAGTTTCATCAAGAGATGAGTTACACTTGAGGTAACGGAGATGAGCAACGTCAACAAGATCATGGTTGTGTTCCTCAACAAATGCAGTCACGACCCACATGGATGAGGACTTATCCAGTGTGAAACATATCATGGCTTCACAACCACACCTCTTCACAGAACGCATGTGCTTCTTGGACAACTTATCCTGCAAGTTACCCATTTCATCACAAACGGGGCTCAAAAGCCCTCTAGACCTCTTAGAATGACAGATCTTACCCTGCTTATCACAAACCAGATCTTTAGCAACCAGAATCTTACTTCCCCATTCATATCTATTGCTGTATTTCCTGATGTTAATCCCAATCATTCCAGCATAGCTGGAATAGAAGGATATACCTTCATCTAGACTTCCAAATTGAAGGCCAACTCTAGGGACTGCAGCTGGGTACGGAGAAGAAACACCAATAGAATGAGAAGACTGAGGATTATCATCATCACGGCCGACACTTGCATTAGCAGCATCTGTATCAAGGTTGGGATCCATGACAGTGTGTTGGAGTAACTCGGAAGATAAGAAAAGTAACTCTGTAACACAACAAGAGTAACTCGGTAAGGCAAAAGAGTAACCAGTTATAACAAGAGAGTAACTATGCAAAACATAAAAACATGTATGCCAGTTACTACTTCAAAAACGACAATGCAGAAACAAAAATTGGGTTTCTTTCCCACACAAGATAGAGGGATGAATAAACATTGAAATGATGAGAAAAAATAAAAAAAATGAGTATAACTGAATGAATTTACAAAGAGAAATACAAAATCTACTTGAATGTAGCTTGAAAAAATTGTTGCTCATAAAAATGCAGATAGAACAGTGAATTCTCCCACCACCTCCACTCCCTCCACAGCGGCGTGGAATTCACACAACAACAATTTGCTCCTGAATATGCAGAGAGAACAGGGAATTCTCCAACCACACTCACTCCCTCCTCCTCAGCGGCGTGAGCTTCAGAACAGCAGGTCTAAACAATGGAATCAACTTGGTGAAAATCGATACCGTCACGGGATACACAAACAAAAGTGGGAGACACCTTAGTCGTCCTGCTCTACAAAATTGATAAAAGGGGAAACCGTTCTTGTTATTCGGGAATGGAAATGAATGTAGGTATTTCTGAGGAAGAAATGTAAAATGGATATTGAAATATGCCAAGGAAGTTGGAATCAGAAGCATAATTACATATGCAGGGCGTTAAGCGGCAGATGGGGGGTAGACTGGATGTACCAGCCTGGCGGCAGCACAGACGATCGCGAATGACGCAGATGATCGGCAGATGGGGGGTAGACCGGATGTATCAGCCTGGCGGCGGCACATACGATCGCGGATGACGAAGATGATCGGGAGATGGGGGGTAGACCAGAAGAATCAGCCTGGCGGCGGCACAGCCGATCGCGGATGACGAAGATGATCAGCAGATGGGGGGTAGACCGAAAGAATCAGCCCAGCGGCGGCACAGACGATCGGGTTTTTTCTTTCCTGAACGCGTGCTACAGTAACTTGGACTTATTTACATGCGCCTGCCACTGTGAACATGCTGCCGGGTAACTTAATCAAAACTACCTGCCGGGTAACAAATAAACAGCCTATATATATATATATATATATATATATATATATATATATATATATATATATATATATATATATATATATATATATATATATATATATATATGTGTGTGTGTGTGTGTGTGTGTGTGTGTCCAAACACCACATACTTATGATATGTATCATATGCACATTATATACACAATTCAAAATAACAGTCCACAATATATAATATTAGTTAAGGCCATACTACTATAATCCTATAGAGTTGCATATGATTACTATCCACCTAAGGTCTATTGTATCATATGCATCATGAACTTGTGAACCTACGTTTGTGTCGCACAATGATCAATATTTCCATTGACACTCCTTGGATCTTCATGATTTCCTTACTACTTCAATTACTCCATGGCTTATTCTATTCTTTTCTCATATGTACATGACATTTAGAAACCTTGAGTTACATTCGAGGCAAGTAAGAAGGAATAGAAACCATTACATATGAAATAGAAGGATGGCACTCGACACGCAAACCAAATACTTTTCAACCATAAAGAGGGATCCAATCATGCCACTTTATGCATACACAACATGGGTCTTTGACCATAACCATGCACACAACCATCAAATGAAATATGCTTCTATGGCAATGTGTATGGTTTATAGATATATAATATATTATACATATCTATATTAAAGATTGTATCTTTTAATATGAGAAAATTGTTGGTAAGGTATGCCCAAAGATCCAATCATGTGATGATTAACATGGCATATACCATAAAGGATTTTATTAATACTCATAAAGGCAATCTTCCGATTCATCCTATTTCCGTAGTTATGAGATAATGAGGAGTATGAATGTCTAAAGAATGACAATACTCAATGACGTATGTTTTCAAGTATGTGATTTGGAGAACGAGATCATTTGAACATTAAGAGAATGTATATTAATATTTTGTCCCTAGTTTGTTGTTATTGTGGAAGGTAGATAGACACCAATAACACATAAGATTGGAGTGCGGGTTGGTTGATGACTGAATCTCATTAGTCATGATATGTCAATATCAAACAAAGCACACATATACATGCTAGGGATCAATGTATCGGACAAACCCACCTTGAGAGTAACACATGGAAACCATCATTGGTGGTCATAGTCATCTCTCATAATGAATGTGGTGATTTTGATACTTAGACCTGGAACCACTGTACTCGTCACACGTTATTGGGTATGCTTTGACATCACCAAGCCCAATCCTGAAACATGGGTTGTTATAATGATGATGATTGGGTGATTTTGACACATGGGGATAGACTCTGAGTGATAGAGATGGGATTTATCCCTCCTACTGGAATATGGTATCCTGGCTACTTGATAACCGAGACTAAAAAATGCATATGCATGCACATGTGAATCCATATATGATATTGAGGTGACATTATATCAAATAGTCTTCTCTTGGTTCAAGGAACATTGATTGAACATTGAGAGGATGATGATTCCATGCCTTGAGTTCATCCTGGATATCAAATACAGAGGAATTATACAATCACTACAACACCTTACACAAATTGTAGGTTGAAGTTGTTCTCTTACTTTCCATTCACTTGGTAAAACTAATGTGCGACTAGGCACCACTCTTTGCTTGTAATGTCATAAGTTAGTTATGGATATTCACTACCAATGTGATATGGGACCTATAGGGTCACACACATAGGAACTCATCTAGAAGAGGAGTTTAATCTTGAATGATGATTGGATTGATTACTAAAGTGTTTAGGTATTCAATCCACACAACAAATTGGCTGACTGGACTGGCGGATGACCATCTCACATGGTGAGACATCTGTTTGGTTAGCCAAATGATTGTCTCAAGTGTTGAGATGGCCATTTGGGCTGTCAGGTTGATCAGAATTTGAATTGGCTAAGTTATACCCAAACTGTGGTGTGAACCGACCGGTTCATTCTGATGAATCGATCTGCTCAAATCGACTTACCAGACGGTCATCTAGATGAGCGATACGGGCATCTTACATATGTGAGATAGCTCAATTGGGGCCGAATGAAGGTTTTGGAAGTTTCCCAAATGTATTTCGATTACACAATACTTGTGATGTAAGGAATTAATGTTTAACATTAATTGTAATCAAATTGCCAATTTCGTATGCAATTGGTAGACTGCAAAACGACCGTCTCGCAGTACAAGACAACCATGTCGTGTAGAAGATGACTGTGTGGGTCACCATATGATAGTCATGTGGTTCACAAGTTGTAAAAATTTAAGATCTTCTATCCCTTCCACTCCCGCACAAATCCGAAATAGACTGGGAACCCTGGTCGTAACCCCGCCTATAAATGAAGGGTACTTGGGGCTTCCCAGAGCACAACAACACAACTAAGAATCAGTTGCTCTGACAATTGTTATCCCCTCTGGTTGTGGTAATTGGGAGAGCCCAAGCAAGTCCTATCCGAGAAGGGACAAATAGAAAGGGAGAGAACAACTGAGGATAGTTGTTGTGGGAGAGCAAGTTCGTGACTAGTATGTCAATGTGATGGAAAACTCCTTCCCATGTGTTCTAGTTGAATGACAGGAGTTCTAATTGGTTTGTGTGGACTACTCTAGAGGAAAGAGTCCTTTGGTTGTTGCTAGGAGAGCAAACTCAGCATGTAGTGTGTGACGAGACCATAGAAGTCACAGCTAAAGCTGTCTTGTTTGTTGTTCATGGTGAATACCAGGAGCTACACAACTACCATCCAAGAGTAACTCATAAACAGTTGCATTGAAGTCGGTTGTTGTCATTGGACTTGCTCCAGGACCATGTATAACTCATTAAACCATCCTTCCTATTTCATAGTAGTTGACACGATCTTACTGGTATGGGAATATAGATAGATGATTTTTGTTTCTACTGCTAAACTTTGTGCCCGCACTTCCCAATAGTGGTATCAGAGTCACATCAATTTACTATGTTTTAGGATAATTGATATGATGAGATTTTTTATTTAATCACTTATTTATTGCATACGATGTGAATATTTAAATTGTCTCATATGTGTATCTGACCAAAGACCACACAATCCCCAAACTAATATATATATATATGATTTTGTACATAAGTGATATCACCTCTCTACTAAATATGGTAAACAAAATCCAATGAATAGCAACGGAAGTTAAAACTTTGACTATATTCAATTTAATAAAGAGCACGTAAAATTTTTCCCAATAAGGGTGTACATGCTTTATACAAATAAAGGATCTAAGTAGAAGGAAACAAGACTACGTCAATATGTCTCCAACAAAATAACTTAACAAATAGTCCATGATGGGAGGATGAACACCTTGTCCTAGTGTTAGGCTAGTTCACCATGCTCCTGTTGCGCACTCTGATCATAAACCTGGGTGGTTGGGATCACCCGGCAAGAGGAGAGAAAAGGTATGTGTCAATTAAAGAAATAAGGACAAATAAAGTATATAAAGAAGTAAGAATGGAGTAATTATTCCACTATGCTAATAAATTGTCAAAAGTATGAGGCACATAAAAGAGATTACTTGCCATAACATCACATATTAATATTGAAGTATGCATGATAAAAGTATGACTATATTATCCAAAGTAGGGATGAGGCACCTACCAACCTCAACATATGGGTGAGGGAAAAATAACACATTCCCAAACACTCGAATATATATAAAATGGGGACAATTATTACATTCACTTGGAAGAATTTACACTTGCCCACTATGGGTAGCTAGTACAGAGGTACACTACAATAGCTAATAATTCATCAAGTTATCATGCTCAATAAATAAAATGGGAATATTAAACAACAAATTAATAGTGACATGGCAGGGAGTATAGAACCCAAACAAGTAGTCAAATAAATGTGCCAAAAGAAGGCAATAGAAAGAATGAAAGGCTAAGAGTATGCCTCATTAGAAAAATTAGGGATGGATATCAAAACTCCCAATTGAAGGACAAGTGTTCAAACTCATATACAAATAGGGTTGCACATACTTCACTTGAGATTTCTAAAGAAGACTTTTCATCAGTTAAATGTGTCCAATGTCATTTTTTTCCTAGATACAATTTTATACACATGGATTAGGGTTTATAAAGCATATTATGTGAGAAACCCTAATTTTAGACCACCTATAAAAATTGACTCAAAACATGGACTCATTGATTACTTGGATTCTCTTTATTAAGAAAACATATTTATTTCTTAAATTTGGTGTTAAAATGAATTAGTTACATATTTTTAAAATATATATATATAATTAAAATGGTTTTTATAATAAAAATTAAAATAGAGATGCAAAATGATACTTAAAAATCATAAAATCGAATTATACATGAAAAATTCTTTCCAACGACTATTTATTTGTATTTTTCTAATAATGTATCAATTTATTATGAATTTCCAAAAACTAACCAATGGGAATTCAATAAAGCTATAGTGTGACATCAATTAAATCCCAATTTTGCTGATGTAAATGTTTGGCTAATGGACAGAAAAACCTAGATGCATGTGACACATTAATCAAGCATGTGGGGGCTAAAATCGTCATTTCACATGAAACATGTATCGGCGCTGCTAACTCAAAACGAGTCTGTGAATGGACCAAAATATCCATGCTTGATTAATTAGATAATTGGAGTCACATGGGTACCAAAGTCAATACATGACTTGTCTTGTTTCCCCTGTAACCATGGCGAGAGCCAACCATCTTAAGGGGGAAACTCTGATCAATCTTGAGAGCCAGAAAGTGTGTCTTGGGGTAACTAGAGATGTAGGTGGATTCCCCTTCATCCAACAAACCTACCAACCCAAGATGGGGTTTTTAGTAGATCACGGACTTAGGAAAGATTTGTCACAACTAAAGAATAGGGGAGAAGGTCAGGAGATTAGCAAATAATTGACTAAACATGAAAACATCAAAACTCAATGCAGAACATTTTCACGAAGGTCAGAAGGACTCGACCGATGCATCGTGAAGGCCAAGAGACCATTGGATAACCATGGAGGTGAGAACCGACATGGTCCAGATGGCTAGTAATAGGTCTCATTGATCGAGGGCAACACATGACAAATCAACTATGTGAAATCAATGCAAGTGGCTAAGGATGCTTACCACGAGCTAAATTTGTCTGAGGCGGTTGTAGTTGCTAGGGCGAGGACTTCCTTGTTGGAGAGCAAGGTCGGGCATGGCGTGGGGTTTTAGGGCACATGAGGTGAGATTGGGTAATGAGAAGAGTGGGGTGATGATCGAAGGGTCTTTTGGGATCTTAAATAGGCAAGTGATGAGCGACATGTCCCTTTGCAACTCGGGGCAGAGATGAGAGGGAAAACCCTAAATGGGATCATTCAATCCCAAACAAGTTGAGTAAGGGATCATTCAATCCGTGAGGGAGATATGAATCTACTACAAAAAAAACCTCATTGAATGGTAGAGTAACGGAGGAAGAAGAGATCAGGAATGATAGGTCTATGAAATAGATATTGACCTGTGAAATGACTGGGGCTAGGCGGCAACGCCTAGGCCGTTCGATAGCAGAGAGAATAAAATAGAGCCATCAAATTAGACATAAAAGATCTGGACTATTGGATGGGCAAACAATGATCAAAGAGTAACGCATGACCAAACAAAATAATTGAACCATAGGTAAATGCATCACATTAATTGAATTGAATTGAAAACCATAGTTACACTATAATCAATTCTTATAAAATCGATTTGGAGGGTCAAACATGGTTCAAATTACCTCAAATTTGGATCATAGGCCAATATAAATGTCTAGAGTAATTTTATGCAATTATATTTTCGTTTTTCACAAGATTTTTCCCTTAATCACCATATTGTCCATTAATGTGTATATTAATGCATTTTAAAGGGTGAATTAATAAAAAAACATTTCTTAGAAAATCCTTAAGTAGAAATTAGAAATGGATATTATAAAATCATTCAAGAGTCATGTCACACCTCCTATTCTCCTTTTTATTTCTTTATTAATATTTAGGAGGAGAGAGAAAAGAAAAGGGTTATTTCTTTCATTAACTTACTCAAAACCACATTATTTATCATTTCTTGTCTTAAAAAGCCATAAAACTCTTAATTAACATAACCCATTAATTACCTCTCATTAATGGTCATTCTGCATTATTAGACTCTAATTAACACACTAGTTGAGATATTTGTGCAAAACCCATTCATTGAAATGAATGTGGGTCAAATATAATTCACACCATTAAGTATTGCTAAATTTCAACATTGAGGCCAAAGAGGATAGTAAAGATAGGAAAATTTAAGAAAAAGGACAAAAAGGATATGAAGGAAATGAAAAGCATGAAAATGGGTTAAATTGCAAATAAAACCCAAGGTTCAGTATGTTACAAATATATATGCAATTATATGCATCTCCCAAAAAGCTATTTTGATGGCGGATGTGTAGTGTGGTTATGGAAAAGACCCAATATCTATGTGTGGTTGGATTGTTTGGTTTTATTAATGTTTATCTAGGCATGCATACCAAACCTCTACCTCCCTCTTCCCAATGTAAAGTTATTCTTTCCTTCCTTCGCTCCTCTCAAATGTAATTTGAGGTTTCTCTTTACCATGTAATAGTTTCATACCACATGATAGTGTCTTTTCATGTAACGATGAGGAAGACGATCATTACTAGATGAGACAAATAGTTCATGAGACGAACCATCTATCTAAAGGACCATGGAAGATAGAACAATGGAGCCATACGACTGCCTAGAGGACCCAACCGACCATTTGGAAGGAGTTAAAACATTGGTTGGACTGGAGGCCAGACGACAGTCCATGATGACCAATCGACCAATCAAGAGGCAAGATGAATGGTTCAAGGTTTGAATCTACCCAAATTGGCAATCATAGATCTACACAATAAATCACCATATTTAAGAACTTGGTGAAGAAGAAAAGAAAGGAATATCATAACCCTAGATCCATGCTTCAATCCAAGGTGGAGATGATCATGGCCTTACCTTATGATTAAGATTTGAGCTCCTTCTTGCTCCTTAGCACCTTGGACGATACCTAACTACTCATGCACGATATTCCCTCACTTTTGGCCGATATTCCCTTCACTTGTGGCCAATATCACTTCACTTGGCCGATATCAACTTGCTATCGCCGATATCAAAATGCTATAGTCGATATCACTTGCTAAGGCCGATACCCAAGCCCTATGCACGATACCACTTCACCTATGATTGATACCAAGACTATATGCAAGATATCTAATAGCAAGGAGGTGGTAGGATTCTAAAAAAATCACTAAGAGGTGAAAGGAAGGGTATATATACTTGAGGTTCATGAAAAAGTGTGTATATGAGGTGTCATCAATTTAAGCTACTAGGTGCCACGTGTCCATGCATGGTTGACACGTGTACATGCATTCACTCACATTTATCTTGACATGAAAAACACTTGAGGATAATCTAGAGATGATATTTTGGCCATTAGGTATCTTGATTGATAAGATATCTCATCTTTATCTCACAAATTATGCAAACTGATACAACTTTTGCAAGGAGCATCTAACTCATCATGGATCACCTCCTTGCGGTTATTTACCCATCATGGACTTTTCCAAGAGTTCACAAACCGATATGGGATCCTCTCTATGGCTCCTTGTTAGATAGACACTCCCATATCAAGTCTACAACTCGATACAACTCAAGTAAGGGCTTCAACTATACATCATCTCTTGGTCTTTTCATCACCAATAGTACCTTCATTCAAAGATGATTCAAATATGGTGTCACCTTGTTTATCTCTCCTATAGATGATGCTAGAAGAGATTAGGAACACTATAGAGTTGGTAAGTTTCACATCAACCCCATAATATGGGTAAATTGCAAATTGCACCAAAACTGGTACACGAGGCACAAGCATTATTCGAACAAGCTCCAACTTGGAACTTAGGCTTTCCACAAGCCACCACTTAGCATCGTTCTCTCTCTTATGATTCTAAAAAACTTAAGGCACGTTCAATATGTGACATTTTGCAATATAACCCCTCATATTGGGTAAATTGCACTTTGGTCCAAAATAAAGGAACATTGCTCAAACAACATTCAATCAGGACCAAACCTAAAACATAAGTGTGTCACATGATAAAAAAACTCCTTAGAGGATTATATTAAAGTTCTAAGCAACTTTCGTAGCGAAAACAAATAGGGTTAACTCATAACCTAGGTCAGGGTCATTACAATATGCACCCTGCTTTGTGTAGATCTACATATCTACCATCACACTTCCTTGAGATAGACGACACACTATTCTTTGCAAAAATCTATGCTTGGTCAATCAAGACTTTCATGTGTGTTTCTAATGGAAGGAATCTTAGACTTAATATGTTTTTTCGAAGGGATATAATATATATATATATATATATATACATATGATGTATCCAATCATCACATATATAGTACGTATCATATACATGCTACATCCCACAACATAAACATGAAACAAAAACTGATGGTTATGGCCATATCTACTTGTAATTCCTTGGAGACAACAGGAATTAGTCCCACCTAGGTCAATCGTATGAAGGAGTTGTGAACAAGCCTTGGACATTTTAAGTCATCTTCAACCTTAGGAACGTGAATCTTTGGAGCTTGGAGCTTTGAAGTTGTTCTTGAGGTGGGTTATATAACTTGAAGCCAAACATATAATTACTCACCATCTTTCTTGCTATATTTGATGATCTACTTTCAATTCTGAGATTTTCTTGAATACTTGATATATCTATGTGTTCTAGTAGTTGCTTAGACCTGTTATCCTTGTACTAGAACAAGTATAATGAAGGTCTATAGCTTGAAGATGATGGTATCACCTTATAAAGTGATATCAGGTTCAAGCACATAAGCAAGCACCTCTAACCCGATATGGTGATGCACCTACACCACTAAAACGATATGGATATGAGTTTATACTTCCTTGCACGGTATGGTGACACACACACACACACCATGAATGATATGGTGATCAAGATACACCTCATGGGAAATATGGAAGCATGCACACACCTCTTTGCCCGATATGGTGTGAATAATACACACACCTCTTTGCCCGATATGGTGTGAAGCATACACCTCTAAGGTGATATGGTAAGCACACATACACATATAAAGTGATATGGTAAGAAATCATACACCTCTTTCCCGATATGGTAAGCACACATACACCTCTAAAGTGATATGGTAAGAAAGCATACACCTCTTTCCTAATATGGTAAGCTCACATATACCTCTAAAGTGATATGGTAAGCAAGCATACACCTCTTGCCCAATATGGTAAGCACACATACACCTCTAAGGTGATATGGTAAGAAAGAATACACCTCTAAACCTATATTGGGTTAAGCATACACCTCTTGGACGATATGGTCTTGAGCACACATATCTAAAATGATATGGTGGGTAACCCAATACACTAGATGACAAAAGTGGTAAGGTGGTTAATACCCTAGAACATGTGATGGCCAATACACTAAAGTAGGGTGTGGCCAATATCTTCAAGTTAGGTGAGGATGTTACACCCATGTAGGGTGAGGGTTAAACACCATATTATTGGTAAGGTTGATACCTTGATGAGTAAGGGTATGAGGGTATGATGATTCCTGGTCTGATATACAGCTAACCCAATACATGTGTTCAACTTGACATACATGATTCAATTCAATATGCCTTGTAAAGGAGAGGGAAAAACACTCTTAGAAGTGATGAATGTAACACCAAGTAATGGTGTGTCTAATACCTTGATAGGTGAAACACCTCAAGTGGTTGACAATGGTCAACCCTATATCAACAATGCCTTAACCTGAGATGATTCCACATCACTTGATGATAGTTGGGTAATTCAAGTGTGTGACTTATGGCCAATACACTACATAATAAATATGATGAGTTAATGCATAAAGTATTAGGATGGTAAATACCCTAATACAAGATAAGTTGATGAACTTAAGTAAGTTAAAAGTGATGAGGGAAGTGATACACCAATGCATGATAAATATCACATCCAGCACCTCAAGGTTGATACACCTTGATGCACCTCAAATCCAATATACTTGGATGAGTAACACATGAAGTGTGTCATGTCAATTATTACATTAAGATGTAATGAGTTTAATGCACTTTGATAAGTGTAGGCTATCATACCTTGAGAAAGAGTCAAGCCAAGTTAATAAAGTATGATGTAATCAATATCCTAGTGAGGATGAGAGAGAAACTCATACTTTGTGTTGTTAATCATTTAATGATAAATGATGAGAATAAATAAGTATGATTGAATACTTATGATATCAATGTATGCTCCTAGATGTGTGGAGCAATGAATTTAGGGTTTGGATTGATAATATGAACTTAAACCCTATTCGGCTATAAAGGGAAACCCTAACCCTAATAATGGGAAGGGTGTATTGCTCTTATTTCATAAGCCTTGTGAGGCATGTTAAATACTTGTATAACAAGTATAATGTTTATGTGGTCTAATGACCTAAAAGATATTTGTTTCCTAGTGAGAGGTGACAAGATGTTTAATGGGCCTTGTGAGCCATGTGAATAGTTGTTGCCTAGTGAGAGGTGACAAAATAATTAATGAACCATGTGAGCTATGTGAAATATTTGTACAACAAGTGAAATGAATATCTTGGTCTAAGGACCTAGAGGTAATAGTTACCTGTTACAGAGGTAACAATGCTTAGTGATGAATAAAGGGATTGAATACCCAGATCCAGTAATCATGATAATGATGATGTGAAGGGATGAGAATTCTCAATGATGTGATAAGGGACTGAGATCTTGAGTGATATACTTTAAAAATGTTCCAAAGATCTTAAAAGTACTACCCTTTCTTTATAGAATCTTTTATAATTCATGTTTGAAACTTGGTTGATGCTAAAAGATATTGTGAATGTACCTAATTAATCAAGAGAAATCTCATCATGTAGTGCCCTAATCATAGATCCATTCAGCGTCAGAAACTGTTGATGGTGAAACAAGTTTAACTCAGAGAGCATATTTTTGAATATGCAGGGGTGATGGATGAATTATGTCCAGACGTCCCGATGAAGAACTGATGTCACACCTTTCTTATTTCTCACGGGATGATGTGAATCTCCCAATCAAATGAGGAATTGATGTGTAGAATCCTTCTTCATTCTATGTGGATCGAGATTGAAATGTGATTCTCCCAAACATTTGAGGAATTGATGTGTAATCTTCCTTGTTCTTTTAATCCGGGGATGGATAAACTGAGATCTCCCTGAAGAGAGTACATGTTGCCTCTATAACTCTATAGCGAAGATGATGCTATACCCCGACATGCTATTTGTAGTTGACACGAGATGTCCTGCTAGTAGATGGCACAAGATGTTCTGCTAAGCTAAGTGGGTCTTTTACTAACCGAGATAGGTGAGGTATTGGCATCTGGCTCTGTCCTTAACCTTGTATGGTACTAGTTTTTACTTCACAGTGGTCGGTTGGAGCATGAGAGGTATATCTCATCTCCTCAGGGCATAAGTGTGATTTTAATATGTAATCAGTCGAGTAGCATATTTGTTTAAGGATAAAATATGGAAAGATATTGGTTGATGTTCACTTCAATTATACATCTTAGTTGATAGATGTATTTATGTTTCTTTACATTCCTTATAAAGTGGATAGATGGTTTATTTCCCTACCTTGGATAAATGCATCATTTTTATAAGTAAAGAGATTACTTTGTCCTATTTATATAGTGATTAACCCTTCTTATTAATATAAAAGAACCTCTGTTCAGTTTTATATTGCTTATTTGTGATAATAATATGGTCGGTGGAGAGTTATATCTCTCGCTGGGACAATTGTCTCACCCGTGGGATCCACAATTTTTAGGTGGACGTGCACAAGGCAGTAGAGACATTTCTATAGAGGGAGAACAATAGCTGGGTAGTAGTAACAGCTCAGGTTGAGTGTGTTGTCTGTCATGTCTTGTAGATAGAAGTCCTATGTGTCGTCTATGTACTCTCAGGTCCTTGGAGTCAGTTTGTAATGGTTTCATGAACGATCTGAGATTTTGGCTTGTATGCCTCAAGGTTTTATGTTGCTTCAGTATATGTTTTTATTGAGCAAATATTATATATATGTTGTCCTTGAGATGAGATGAAACCATGTATGTAAAGTTTGAATCATGATATGTATAAGTTTTGGATCTTTCAGTAAGAGTTTCCTAGAAGAGGATCTCCTTGCAAAATGGTTTTAAATTTTAGTGACTTTTATTAATCCACTATTTATGGTTATTTCATAATTATAATTGGTGATGTCTTGATTTGATTTTTGGTCATCACAAAGTTTTGGTATCAAAGCTTAAGGTTCGTTGAGTCTACAGAGACATAGGAATAAGGTGTGGAGTCTATTCTAGTGTCCTCCAGTATATCTTATAGTGACTTCTGCTTAAGCAGAAGATAGAGTAAAGATTAAAGATGTCTGGAGAACACAAGGAACACATTGTTGAACGCAATGTTGTTGCACCAAGAGAAGGTGCAAGGGATCAGGTTAGAGAAGAATGACTGCCTGAGAATCCCCAAGTTGATCTAGCTATGATAAGGAATCCTTCTTTTGATGCTCTTGTTGGGCAGGTTAGGACAACAATGATGCATATAGTGGACCGGATATTAGTAACACAACCTAGACTACTGGTCCCTAATGATGAAATTCTGGGCTCTAACAAGATTTCTGATCAACATAGTTATGTTGGGGCAGTTGAAAATGTCGAAAGGACTAAAATATGACAAGAAAATAGAACCCGCTACCAGTGTAGTCAAGTAGGAAATTTGATGAGGGACTGTCTAGAAAAGGATAACAAGGTAGGAAGTAAGAAAATATTTGTTCAAACATGGGAACAGATGCCTATTAGTTCAAAAAGGGGAAGTTTTTGGTGCCACCAATGCAACCAACATCTAATGCACCAGGGTTGTGGCTACCAAGAAAGGGAAAAAGACATAATGTTCCACCAGTTAGGACTCTTGATTTATCTTATACATTGGCAATAAGGCTGACAAGACTAGGGAGTGCTTATAAGATATGTTATAAGTGTAGATAGGTTGGGCATATTAGATCCTTTTATCCGAAAAGAAAGAAGGAAATGACCCCATCACCGAGGAAGAGTCAACAAGACTCTCAAAGAAAATGGTTTAGCAGTGACACACGAGGATGTGGACAGACATCCCGAGCAGGTCCATCTGCACCAAATGATAGAGCACGACATTAGAAACAGGAAATAATGAGATTATATGTAAAGAAACAACCTGAGGAAGTAATTGATCCACGAATTGAGACAGGTCAGATGGAATAGTGCCATTCTGATATGTCTTTTCATGATTTTATCTGTTAAGTATAAGAAAGTAGTTATTTTTTAGTTTCCTTTGACTAGTCCTATGAGGACATAAGGAAGAGATAAAGAAGATGAGAACTTATACTTTTTTTAGTAATCTTTAAAATGTTTTATAATTCCTTTTATCTGTGTGAAAGAGAATGAGGTGTAGAAGTGATGCCTGGAGAAAATCTAGGGATGCTAAGTCCTATATTTTGGATGATATGAAAAGTAAGGAATATGATATTAAACAAGGTGTATACTACCTAATCTTAATACTTGTATACCCTAGTTAGGTATTAAACTATTGAAGACAAGGTAAGTATGGAACTCTTAGATTGTTAACTTTCTGATTGCTCTAATCAAGTAGTCATTTTGAGACAATCTAGTGAGCATAAAAAACATGAAATATTGCATGGATATTTTTATCATATCCTAAGTGCAATAAAATGGAATTTGAGATGATCTCAGATCAATCTGTGTGTATGAGGAAGTAAAAAAGTATAATCCTCATGATAAGAGAAAGGGAACAAGTAAGATGATCCTTGTTTGATAAAGACTGTTTGAATAGTAAATATATTTTCTATAATGTGAAAATGAGAAATGTGATAAAATCATAAAACGTTCACGAACATGTTAGAAAATAACAAAGAAAGGAGTGATGAAATGTAATCATCCTTATAATTCCTATGTTGATGGCAAGGAACCTAGGATGAAATAAGAGTAAATGACTCATGAATAGTTGAAAGCTCATGCAATAATCAGAGGAGATGATAATCTCTTCTCTTTGATAAACAACCATGGGTAATGATGGGGTGATAAGAGGAATATGTTTCTTCATGTTCTTCCCTTTCAGGGACATGGAAATCAAGTGAGTCTTATGACACTTGATGTGCATGAGTTAGAAGTGTTCTATTGAGGGATACTTAGAAAATTATCAGTTCATCTTGGACTTTGGTTCCAAGATAAAGATATGTGTAATAGGTAATGTCCCAAGATGAAAGAAAGATCCTTTTGTATGTTTGGCTTTGATAATAACAACAGAGAGATGGAAATGATAAGGATGTGATGTATTTTTAGCACATATAATGGATATCAAGGTAAGGAATCCTAGTATCCAATAAGTTTTAGGGGTATGAGAAAGTGAAAATATAACCCTGAATCAGATGACTTATGTTGGTTACCTAGAATGGCAAACTGTGAGATCAATCTAGTTACATAAAATAGTATGGACATCATATGTTAGGGTTCTATGCTCTGCATAAACATGACATCAATAAGGTTGTACTAATTGAAGGAACAATTGTAGAATCATTTTGGGAAAAGCTTATCAAGCTAAAACTAATTCCTTAGAATATCCCTATCTAGATCTGTTGAAGTAGCTTATAGATAACATCTAGAGTTACCTATGAGATAGTTCTTCTTGATTAGTAGCCTCTTCTTATGACAAGAATATATGGGATAGTTG
Source organism: Alisma plantago-aquatica (assembly GCA_963693085.1). NCBI lineage: Eukaryota > Viridiplantae > Streptophyta > Magnoliopsida > Alismatales > Alismataceae > Alisma > Alisma plantago-aquatica. Next base: position 732,659,777 of record OY856413.1, on the reverse strand, counting down.
GTACAAGTCATAAGAAAGCTTAGTGTTGTCTCAGCAGATTAGATGGCACAATAGATGTATGCTAGGACTTGTAATCCCAAGTGGGTGATAGTATGTATCCCTAGTCTTTCTTTGGAAGAGACATGCTAATGTATGAGAGGAGTATGGTAAACTCCCTAGACCAAGAATCTTATAAGATAAAGTTACAAGTTAAGAAGGTGACAAATCATAGAGGTTTGACACCTGAGTTAAATAAGGTATGTATAATGCTTCTATGACTAAGAAAAGTGTTACCTGACACAGAGTTGACACTGCAGTCATTAATGGGAAAGACAGTTGAGTATGTGTCCTGTATGACAAATTCTATGATGACTCTTAATGGAAGGACTTTGTGCTGGTCAAATTTCTATGGCATCTCCATGACATCAAGATGTTATGTGGAGACTTGATGATATGATGAATGAATAATATTTATCTCCCTTTACCTGGGATTTCAGGGACGAAATCCTTGTTAGGTGTTTACAACTTGTAATGAACCTGACCTGGGTTATGAGTTAACCCTATTTGTTTTGGCTAAGGAAGTTTCTTAGAACTTTAATATAATCCTCTAAGGATTTTTGTTATCATGTGACACACTTAAGTTTCAAGTTTGGTCCTGATTGAATGTTGTTTGAGCAATGTTCCTTTGTTTTGGACCAAATTGTAATTTACCCAAGATGAGGGGTTATATTGTAAAATGTCACATATTGAACATGTGTTAAGTTTTTTAGCATCATAAGAGAGAGAATGATGCTAAGTGGTGGCTTGTGGAAAGCCTAAGTTCCAAGTTGGAGCTTGTTTAAATAATGTGTGTGCCTGGTGTATCAGTTTTGGTGCAATTTGCAATTTACCCAAATTATGGGGTTGATGTGAAATTTACCAACTCTAGAGTGTTCCTAATCTCTTCTAGAATCATATCAAATAGATATAAAGAAGTATACACCATGTTGGAATCATCTTTGAATGAAGGTACTCTTGGTGATGAAAAGACCAAGAGATGATGTATAGTTGAAGCCCTTACTTGAGTTGTATTGAGTTGTAGACTTGATATGGGAGTGCCTATCATCCAAGGATCCATAGAGGGGATCCCATATCAGTTTGTGAACTCTTGGAAAAGGCCATGACGGGAAAAGCACCTCAAGTAGGTGATCCATGATGATATTTATGCTCCTTGCAAAATTTGTATTGGTTTGCATAATTTGTGAGATAAAGATGAGATATCTTATCAAACAAGATAACTAATTGCCAAAATATCATCTCTATATTATCCTCAAGTGTTTTTCATGTGAAGATAAATGTGAGTCCATGCATGTACACGTGTTAACCATGCATGGACACATGTCACCTAGTAGCTTAAATTGATGACACCTCATATACACACTTTTTCATAAATGTCAAGTATATATGCCCTTCCTTTCACCTCTTAGTGAAATTTTTAAAATCCTACCACCTCCTTTCTCTTCTATATCATTCATATAGTCTTGGTATCATGCATAGGTGAAGTGTTATCGTGCATAGGGCTTGGGTATCAGCCATAGCAAGTGATATCGGCCATAGCATGTTGATATCGGCCATAGCAAGTTGATATCAGCCAAGTGAAGTGATATTGGCCACAAGTGAAGGGGATATTAGCCACAAGTGAGGGCATATCATGCATGAGTATTTAGGTATCATTCAAGGTGCTAAGTAGAAATAAGGAGCTCAAATCTTAACCATAAGATAAGGCCATGATCATCTTCAACCTTGGATTGAAGCATGGATCTAGGGTTATGATCTTCCTTTCTTTTCTTCTTCACCAAGTTCTTAACTATGGTGATTCTTTGTATATGAAGGAGTTGTGAACAAGCCTTTTACTTTTGATAAGTAATCTTCAACCTTAGGTATGTGAATCTTTGGATCTTGGAGCTTTGAATTTGTTCTTGAGGCGGGTTATATAACTTGAACCCAAACATGTTATTACACACCATCTTTCTTGCTATATTTGATGACCTACTTTCAATTCTGAGATTTTCTTGAATGCTTGATATATCTATGAGTTCTAGTAGTTTCTTAGACCTTTTATCCTTTTACTAGAACAAGAAGAATGAAGGTCTAGAGTTTAAGATGATGGTATCACCTTATAAAGTGATATTGGGTTCAAGCACATAAGCAAGCACCTCTAACCCAATATGGTGATGCACCTACACCACTAAAACGATATGGATATGAGTTTATACTTACTTACATGATATGGTGACACACACACACACCTCATGAACAATATGGTGATCAAGATACACCTCATGGGAAATATGGAAGCATGCACACACCTCTTTGCCTGATATGGTGTGAAGCATACACACACCTCTTTGCTTGATATGATGTGAAGCATACACCTCTAAGGTGATATGGTAAGCACACATAAACCTCTAAAGTGATATGGTAAGAAAGTGTACACCTCTTGCCCGATATGGTAAGCACACATACACCTCTAAAGTGATATGGTAAGCAAGCATACACCTCTTGCCCGATATGGTAAGCACACATACACCTCTAAGGTGATATGGTAAGCAAGCATACACCTCTAAACTGATATTGGGTTAAGCATACACCTCTTGGACGATATGGTGTTGAGCACATATCTCTAAAACGATATGGTGGGTAACCCAATACACTATATGACAAAAGTGGTAAGGTGGTTAATACCTTAGAACATGTGATGGCCAATACACTAAAGTAGGGTGTGGCCAATATCTTCAAGTGAGGTGAGAATATTACACCCATGTAGGGTGAGTGTGATACACCATATGATTGGTAAGTTTGATACCATGATGGGTAAGGGTATGAGAGCATGATGATGCCTGGTCTGATATACACATAACCCAATACATGTGTTCAACTTGACATACATGATTCAATTCAATACACCTTGTAAAGGAGAGGGCAAAACACTCTTAGAAGTGATGAATGTAACACCAAGTAATGGTGTGTCTAATACATTGATAGGTGAAACACCTCAAGTGGTTGATAATGGTCAACCCTATATCAATAATGCCTTAACCTGAGATGAGTCCATATCACTTGATGATAGTTGGGTAATTCAAGTGTGTGACTTATGGCCAATACACTACATAATAAATATGATGAGTTAGTGCAGAAAGTATTAGGATGGTAAATACTCTAATGCAAGATAAGTTGATGAACTTCAGTAAATTAAAAGTGATGAAGGAAGTGATACACCAAGGCATGATAAATATCACATCTAGCACCTCAAGGTTGATACACCTTGATGCACCTCAAATCCAATATACTTGGATGAGTAACACATGAAGTGTGTCATGTCAATTGTTACATTAAGATGTAATGAGTTTATTGCACTTTGATAGGTGTAGGCTAACATACCTTGATAAAGGGTTAAGCCAAGTTAATAAATTATGATGTAATCAATATCCTAGTGAGGATGAGAGAGAGACTCATAATTTGTGTTGTTAATCATTTAATGATAAATGATGAGAATAAATAAGTATGATTGAATACTTATGACATAAATGTATGCTCCTAGATGTGTGGAGCAATGAATTTAGGGTTTGGATTGATAATATGAACTTAAACCCTATTCGGCTATAAAGGGAAACCCTAACCCTAATAATGGGAAGGGTGTATTTCTCTTATTGCATAAGCCTAGTGAGGCATGTTAAATACTTCTATAACCAGTATAATGTTTATATGGTCTGATGACCTAAAAGATATTTGTTTCCTAGTGAGAGGTGACAAGATGTTTAATGGGCCTTGTGAGCCATGCGAATAGTTGTTGCCTAGTGAGAGGTGACAAAATATTTAATGAACCATGTGAGCTATGTGAACTATTTGTACAACGAGTGCAATGAATACCTTGGTCTGAGGACCTAGAGGTAATAGTTACCTGTTACAGAGGTAACGATGCTTAGTGATGATCTTAGCTTTGAATACCTAGATCCACTAATCATGATAATGATGATGTGAAGGGATGAGAATTCCCATCTATGTGATAAGGGACTGAGATCCTGAGTGATATACTTTAAAAATGTTCCAAAGATCTTAAAAGTACTACCCTTTAATTATAGCATATGTTATAATTCATGTTTGAAACTTGGTTGATGGTAAAAGATATTGTAAATGTACCTAATTAATAAAGAGAAATCTCATCATGTAGTGCCATGACCATAGATCCATTCAGCGTCAGAAATTGTTGATGGTGAAATGAATTTAACTCGTAGAGCATATTTTTGAATATGCAGGGGTGATGGATGATTTATGTCCAGACATCCCGATGAAGAACTGATGTCACGCCTTTCTTATTTATCACGGGATGATGTGAATCTCCCGACCAAATGAGGAATTGATGTGTAGAATCCTTCTTCATTCTATGTGGATCGGGATTGAAATGTGATTCTCCCAAATAGTTGAGGAATTGATGTGTAATCTTCCTTATTCTTTTAATCCGGGGATGGATAAATTGTGACCTCCCTGAAGAGAGTACATGTTGCGGCTGTAACTCTATAGTGAAGATGTCGCTATACCCCAACATGCTATTTTCAATTGACACAAGATGTCCTGCCAGCAGATGATACGAGATGTCCTGCTAATCTAAGTGGGTCTTGTATTGACCGAGATAGGTGAGGTCTTGGCAGCTGACTCTGTCCTTGACCTTGTATGGTACCGATCTTCACAGTGATCGGTTGGATCATGAGCGGTATATCGCATCTCCTCAGGGCATAAGTGTGATTTTAATATGTAACCAGCCGAGTAGCGTATTTGTTTAAGGATCAAATACAGAAAGATATTGGTTGATGTACACTTCAGTTATACATCTTAGTTGATAGATGTTATTTATGTTTCTTTACATTCCTTGTAATGTGGATAGATGGTTTATTGCCCTACCTTGGATAAATGTGTAACATCCCTGACTTGGGTTATGCCTTAACCCTAGGTATTTTGCTTAATAAAGTTAATTATATGCTTTCTCTTATTTCTTGAAAAGTAATTAAGGTTTAAGGGGAACTTATGTTTCAATTTTAGTCCTTTTCGAATAATGTTGAAACATTGTTTTGTTTGTTTTGGACTAATATGCAAATTACCCAGGTTGAGGGGTTAAATTCCAAATGTTACATGATTAGATGTTTCTCATGTGTTGAAGCATAATGAGAATTAATATGATGTAGAGGTAAGGCTTGTGGTAGCCTGAGTACCAAGAAAGAGTTGAAAAAGCAATGTTTGTGCATTAAAACCTAGTTTTGGTGTAATGTGCAATTTACCCAAAACCTAGGGTTCAATATGCAAATTACCACTTCAAAATAGTCCCTAATGTTTTTTGGCATCATGTAGAGCAAGGAAAATGAGGGGGGCACCTCATTTGAATCACTTTGGAGGAGAGAGATTCTTGATATTAAAATAATCAAGATTTAAGCATAAATTGGAACTTTACTTCAATTTAATGCAAAAATAAATATATTAATTGAAGTTCTCTTCAACCAAAATTATGTGCGTTGAAATCCATATATGTGGACGTCCTTTTTCCTTGCAAAGGTACGAAAATATCCAAAGGAAGTGGATAACTCACTCACATTATTATAAGAAAAAAAATATCCACTCACTTATGGATATTAATATAATATGATTTAAGGTGCTTAATTTGCTTTTCTTTAAATCATGGATAATTGAGAGGAATAATAGGCAAAGGGGATATCCTCGTAACCAAGGAAGGGAAGGGGGAAAGTGTCAAGGAAATCGAGGAGATAATCCCTACTTTCTCTCTCTTAAATGAATTTTCAATTAAATTCATATATATGCTCCTTTATCCATGATTTGAAAAGGAATTTCGAATCCACTTTCACTTCTTGCTTGAAAAAACGACCAAGGGAGATTGGAGCAACAGTAGGACGACCCCCAACCTGTTGGTAAGCTTCTTGACCTTCGTTTACCTTGATTCCATGGTGGAAATCAAAAATCAATGCATGATTCCTTCTTATCTCGGTCCCATCTTCAATTCTAACCATTCCTTTTCACTCAAAGCTTGAGGACGAGCCTTGGGATAGTAAAAGGAGTTGCATCCACCATTTTTGGCGTGAGCTTGAAGCTTTGAAGCTCAATTGGAGGCGGGTTTTATAACTTGAACCCTTACTATTGTTATTGCATTCAATTCCTTATCAATTGTTGATCATTTGTTCTTCTTGAAATTCACTTGAACAAATCGATAGAACCACCATGAAAATTACAGAAAAATATGAAGGATCATAGCTTGATGATGATGACATCATCCTAAGCACACACCTCAAAAATATCCTAGGCAAACGGTTTCAAAATGTTGGACCAATCAGTTTCAAAGATTTAGTCCAAAGACCAAACGGTTTGCAAACCGTTTGGAGGCATGAATCCCAAACCGTTTAGATGGGTTGACCGTTCGAGTTCAGGACCCTAGTTCATGTTGAATGATGATATAATGGATCCAATTGATTCATTCAATTTATGGACAACCCTTCAATTAGAAACCCTAATCGGGTTAAGTGTTGAAATTTCAATTGATTGATTTAATTTTTGAGATGACTAAACCCAAACGGTCTCAAGACCGTTTGGAGGTTACCCAAATGGTCTAAAGACTGTTTGGAGGTCAACCAAGACCGTTTGGAGGTCTAGGGTTGAGTATGGTTGAGTATTTGGAGACCCAGAGATATCAAATTGAAATGCAATCAATAACTAATTTGATGATCAATCCAATGATCCAAACCCTAATTGGATTTCACAAATTTTAATGATGGATGGGCAAAACGGTCTCAATACCGTTTGGAGGTCATCCAAATAACCTCAATACCGTTTGAGGTCAGGTCATTTCATGGTTTTATATTGACCCAAGGATTTCAATTGGACTAGTTCCACAATGTCAACCATTGATGGTTCCTCGATTTCAAAACCCTAATTGATGGTTTCTTGATTATAAACCCTAGTTAAATTGGGTTCAAAACCCTAATTGAAGGTCCAATTGAAGGGTGATTCAATGGTTCAATTGAATAATAAATCAGTGGTTCAATTGATAGATGGCTCAAATATTGAAACCCTAAATTGATTAAGTGATGGAAGATCTTTTTGGTCCATTCGGTTTTGAGAGAGTTTGGATCAAACGGTCTTAAGACCGTTTGAGTCCAAACGGTCTCAATACCGTTTGGGATCAAACAGTCTCAAAATGGTTTAAAATGGTCTCAAACCATTTGGAGACCCAAGTGGTTTCAAGTGTGAATTGTCCATACGATTTCATCATTGTTTTGCTTAAACGGTTTCAAACTGTTTGGAGCATCAATGGTCAAGAACGTTTGGATGTTTTAATGTGATTAAGTTAATTGGAAACCTAAGGTGATGAAATACAAAATGAACCTGTGGTTGTAACTGATTTATCTCAACGATAATCACTAAAGTTGTACCTTTAAGATACTAAGTGATTGATAATCCTTAGGTGAGTTAATCCTTGAAGCTTAAGTAAGTAATAACTCAGTACACTATATCAATCATAGATGTATGTACTTGATTGAAAGGTTGATGTAACCTAATCAACTTTAGAGGATGATAGAAAGGAATTCATACATGAGTATTGATCATGTGGTGATTGGGTTATGATCCTTAGTAAAGAGATCATGAAACCCTAATCCAAAAGGTTATTGAACCCTAAACCTAATTCAGGGTAACATAATGTAAAACCCCAATTATGGGAATGGGAAGTGGAATCCTAATTGGGATGAATAGTAAATCCTAATTATGGATAGTTGAATAAGAAACCCTAATTTTAGGGTAAAGTGCATGAAACCTTAAACTAGGGTAATGTGATGTAAAACCCTGATGTTTGATATGGATTGAGAAACCCTAACTGAGGGTGATTCCATGAGAAACCCTAATTGAGGTTGATTCCATAAGAAACCCTAATTGAGGGTGATTCCATGTGAAACCCTAATTGAGGGTGATGCTATGTGAAACCCTAATTTAGGGTGATGCCATGTGAAACCCTATACAATGGTATGGTGAGGAACCCTAATACAGGGTGTAGGTATGTGAAACTCTAATTTTGAGTTATAATACATGAAGTCCTAATCTTGGGCAATATGATGACAAACCAGAACCCTAATAATAAAATAGTGGGTAATGCCTTATAAAGGTGAAATATCTCAAATGATTGATCATAGGCAACCTTATAGTAAGCAATGCCTTAACCTGAAATGAGTCCATATCATTGAGGATAGTTGGACCATTCTTGTGTGTGACCTATGCACTTCATGGTAAAAGTGATAGGTTAGTGGATGAAAGTATTGAGATGAGAAATACCTTAATCCTAGATAAGTTGATAACTCAAGTAAGTTGGAAGTGATGAGGAAAGTGATACATCAAGATATGATAGATATCACCTTTAGCATTCCAGAGTTGATATACCTTGATGCACCTCAAATCCAATATATTTGGACAAGAAACACATGAAGTGTGTTATGTAAATTGTTACAATGAAATGTAATGAGTTTGATATACTTTGATAAGTATAGGCTAATATACCTTGAGAATGGGGTTAAGCCAAACTAATGAGTATGATGTAATCATACCATGGTAAGGATGAGAAATGAACTCATACCTTGTATTGATAATTATTTAATGATAAATGTTAAGAGTAATAAACATGATTGAATATTCGAGATATTCATGGATGATCCTAGAGGTGTGGAGCAATATATTAAGGTTGAGTTGATAAATATGAAATCCTAATGAGAGATGGGAAAACCTAACCCTAAATTGGGTAATGGGATATGAGAAACCTTAATGTGACGAGAATAGTAAACCCTAACCCTATTGAGGGAATGGGGTGTTACTATTGTATTACATGAAGTAATAAGTTATTGTTGCCTAGTGAGAGGTGACAAGATGTTTAATGGCCATATGGGCCATATGGTTAGATGTTGCCTAGTGAGAGGTAACAAGATGTTTTAATGGGCTTTATGAGCCATGAGATTAGTTGTTACCTAGTGAGAGGTAACAAGATGATAATGTTCATAATAAACCAAGGAATGGAAACTTAGTAACATAATAATAATAACAAAAGGATACAATTATAATAATGGAACCTAGATCATACCTTTGTGGAGAAAAGAGGAATATTTGTAATACATAAAGAATGTGTTGAGCATAATTGGCATGGCCAAAGTTCAATGCTAGTAAAAGAATGAGGTACCTAGTGTTGTGTAAACAGACATGGGGTGTATTCAGGATTGGTTAAAGTCCAATACCTGGTAGAGGTGTAATGCCTGTAATCAGGATTGGTTAGAGTCCAATGCCTGGATGTGTAATCAGGATTGGTTAAAGTCCAATACCTGGCAGAGTTGTAATGCCTGTAATCAGGGTTGGTTAAAGTCAAATGCCTGGCTGTGTAATCAGGATTGGTTAGAGTCCAATGTCTGGCTTTGTAATCAGGATTGGTTAGAGTCAAATGACTGGCTGTGTAATCAGGATTGGTTAAAGTCCAATACCTGGCAAAGGTGTAATGCCTATAATCAGGGTTGGTTAAAGTCCAATGCCTGGCTGTGTAATCAGGATTGGTTAGAGTCCAATGCATGGCTGTATAATCAGTATTGGTTAGAGTCCAATGCCTGGCTGTGTAATCAGGATTGGTTAAAGTCCAATGCCTGGCAGAGGTATAATGCCTGTAATCAGGGTTGGTTAAAGTCCAATACCTGGCTGTGAAATCAGGATTGGTAGTGTCCAATGCCTGGCAGTGTAATCAGGTTTGGAAGAGTCCATTACCTGGCAGAGGCTTAATGCCTGTAACAATGACACAAGATTGGTAAAAACCCAATGCCTGTAATGATGACACAGGATTGGTAATAATCCAATGCCTGTAATAATGACACAAGATTGATAATAATCCAATGCATGTATTCATGATATATGAGTACATGGTAGATATAATCCCATATATATTTAGCAAATTGGCTAAGGTCAAGAGATTGAAATGAGAATGTCTCATGGGTAACATATCAAGATAATGAGTGTCACAAGAGGAGTTTGACATGATGGTATAATATGATGGATAAATGATATACATGTTCTTCCTATTCATTATTAAGAGAATAGTTGATCTATTGTTCTATTATAAATAGTTACAATGCTTTGAGATGAGAATGTTTTAAACTACTTATTCTCTACCCAGTTTAATATCTTTAAACTGCAATAATAATGTTTTGACGGAGAGTTATATCTCTTGCTGGGGCAATTACAATTGTCTCACTTCCGTGGGATCAAACATTTTTAGGTGGAAAAGCACGGAGGAGGCTGAGAATATCTTGTAGGGGAAGAACATCAACAGCGGCAGGGACAGTAGTGACAACTCAGGTTGAGTGTACTGTCTGTCATGTCTTATAGATAAAAGTCCTATGTGTCGTCTTTGTATTCTCAGGTCCTCAGAGTTAATAGTTAGTACTTTTAATGAATCATTCTAAGATTTTGGCTTAATGCCTCGAGGTTCTTATGCTGTCTATGTTTAGCTTTTAACAAGGCAGTGGATGTTGTAATCCTCGAGAAGAGATGGTACAAGTTATGTACTTATGAACCAGGATGTAAATGTAAAACATTGGTTCTTGTTGAAAGAGTTTAACTATGAATGGATCTCTTTGCAAAAGATTTAAATTTTTAGTGATTTTTCAGTAATCCACTGTTATTATTTGCTTCCGCTTAATTAATGATGTATGTTTTGAATGCTTTGCCACAAAATGCATCATTTTTCTTAAGTAAAGAGATTACTTTATCCTATTTATATAGTGATTAACCCTACTTGTTAATATAAAAGAACCTCAGCTCAATTTTATATTCCTTATTTGTGATAATAATATGGTCAGAGGAGAGTTATATCTCTCGTTGGGACAGTTGTCTCACCCTGTGGGATCCATAATTTTTAAGTGGATGTGTATGAGGCGATAGAGACCTTTCTGTAGAGGGAGAACAATAGTTGGGCAGCAGTAACAACTCAGGCTGAGTGTGTTGTCTGTCATGTCTTGTGGATAGAAGTCCTATGTGTCATCTCTATACTCTTAGGTCCTTGGAGTCCGTTCGTAATGGTTTCATGAACGATATGAGATTTTGGCTTGTATGCCTCGAGGTTTTATGTTGCTTCAGTATATGTTTTGATAGAGCAACTATTATATGTTGTCCTCAAGATGAGATGAAACCGGTATGTATCGTGTGAATCATGATATGTATAAGTTTTGGATCTTTGGGTAAGAGTTTCCTGGAAGAGGATTTTCTTGCAAAATGGTTTTAAATTTTAGTGATTTTTGTTATTCTGTTGTTTATGGTTATTCTATAATTATTATTGGTGATGGCTTGATTTGATTTATGGTCGTCACACATATCTATATTGTTAGCTATTGGGTTAGGCTTAACTGGTGACTTAGAGAGCCTAAGCTTAGAGGCATGCAGATGATCATGGTAAGGAGTTACATATATCGTTTATCTAAGAGATGTGATTGGCATGATTGCCTATCTATATAGTCAAGTTGTGGGTGATCAACATAAATTGACTTGTGATTTGATGAAACATGGATCTTGGCTCATTAGAAAATGATTCACTACAGTTTTCTAAATTGTGAGGGTTATCAATTTGATCAAAATAATGAGAACGATAATGATTAAAACCTAATTAGTATCATGAAAATTCAAAATAATCTAATCAAATCAAAATGAGTTTTTGACAAAATTGTAAATTCTTTTATAGAATCAAATATCCATGAACAACAATCACTTTTCTCTATAATAGATCCTTGAGAAGGAAAAACTAACTGGGAACAACTTCCATAATGGGTTCACGACGATGAGAATCATTATCATATAGGAGTGCAAGCTATATGTCCTGGAGACGCCAGAACCAGAGGAACCACCTCAAAGTGCACCAAGGGCTGACAAGGATGCTTACAAGAAGCATACCTGAAGATGTTGTAGATGTCAACTGTCTGATGTTATGCTGCATGAACTATGAGTTGCAGAGGCACTGTGAGAACGTGTATGTGATTGAGATGGTCACACATCTCAAGAATGTGTTCCAAGACTAGGCAAGACAAGAGAGATACAATGTCTCCAAGGCATTGTTCAAATGTAACATGGCAGAAGGTGACCTAGTAGGTCCTCATGTACTCAAGATCATTGGGTATGTGGAGAATCTAGCTAGACTAGGATTCCCCGTGGGTCAAGAGTTGGCCACTGACGTTATTCTGCAGTCTCTGCGGGAGTCATATATTCAGTGTGTCATGAACTACAACATGAATGACTTTGACAAGTCATTGAAAGAGTTATTGGGCATGTGGAGAATAGATGAGACACAAATGAAGAAAGACAAACCCAAGTCTGTGATGATGATAAGCAGGACAAAGGGAAGTATAAAGGCAAAGGCAAAGCTAAGAAGAGTTCTAAACCTACTCAAAAGCCCAAGTCTTCAGATCTCAAAGAAAAAGGAGGGGTGAAGAAAATAAGAGGTGATTGTCACATTGTCTCCAGCCTAGACATTGGAAAAAGAAATTTCCCACTCTGGTTAGAGGAATTAAAGAAGAAGAAGGAAGGAAGGAACTGAGGCCTCCACTTCTGGTATAAACGTTGTAAGATAAATCTAATTACTTCTTCATTGTGGTATGTGATACCAAATAGGGATCTGACATACTGATGTGTAGGATCTAACAAGAAGTAAAAGCCTTTGTGGAAAGGCAAACATGGACAAGGCAGAGCAAGAGTTGTGGAAGCTTTAGTCTACATTTAAATTTATCTTAGACCAATGGGCATGTAATAGAGTTACTTGAATTGCTATTCCATTATGTGACTAGAAACATTTCTTTTGTGCATATTGTATGACAAGGATGATAAATCAATAAAAGGTTGTTTATGTTTCTATTTCAAAAGATATGAACTTGCATGGAAACACCCAAACATCTAATGATCTTTGAATGAAATACTTTGTGATGAATGTTTATAATGTTAATATGAAAGGATTATATTTATAACATTAATACCAAAGGATTATAATTGACGACTCAAGACTTCCATTAGCAAGAGTCATTTTTCACGTACATATAAGAAATGTGTCTAGAATACATATTGGTATTAATCTAGGTTCCCTTGGTTATCAAACCCAAGGAAACATGAAAAGCATTATTTACACACAATGTGACATGACATCCTTCACTATATGTGATGGGAGGATAAGCTTTCCATTAGACCTCATACATGTGATGCATGAAGATCTTATGGAATGAATGCTATAGATAATAGCTTATACTTCATTTCTATTATTGGTAATATAATGATATGTACTCAATAAAATAGAAACACAAATCTCTTGAAGTGTTCAAGAAGATTATATATGAAGTATGACCTTGATGAAAGTATTTATAAACTCTAATGAGATCAAATGTTGAAACACTTTATATCAACCTTGAGAACCTTCAGGAAGAAATGTGATAATATATCACAAGTCAATACGAGCATGATGATGTGTTAGAATGAAGGAATTATACCATGATGAGTCATGATATAATTATCAATTAATCTAATCTTCAAATATCCTCATAAATATAAATCTATCACTAAAATATGTACTATACGAATGGTTTATAAGACATCATATATGATATGATTTGGGAACGTCCCAATATGTCTAAAGGATCAAAACCTACATTGAGAAAGTAGCTTCTTAAAAGGGTGTATCCACAAACCATAATTGTTGAATGTTACAATTAATCCCAATCCAATAACAAAAGTGTTTGTTTGATAGGATAACTGAGTTCCTAAAGAATCAGTGGGAGTAAAAGTAGAACTAAAAAATGTTTGAGGTCAACAAAGAGGTAACATGAGAACTAAGAGAATCACAAGTTGTTGTGGAATCTTGAGTTCATCATGTAACACAAAAGTAAAATAGTCTAGTAGAAAATGTCTGAGATTGGAGGATTTTGAATCCAAAAATTCAGATAGGTTGGTCATAACAGGATGAGCCAACTAGTCGAATAGAAGCTATTAAGTACCATGATCTGAGTACTGAATTAAGGCCATTATGGGTTCCATGTAAGCTAACAAGGTAGGACCTTGATAGCGCCACCTAAAGGAGTAATACCTAAAGGGTTCAATAAGGTCTTGTGGAAAATACCTACATGGACAACATAAAAGGATAGATTGGTTGAATAGGTTTTCAAATTAGTTCAAGTTGTTGAACATGACAAAATTTCCTTTACCAATTATCAATCTTGTTGTTGTAGTTAAAATAGACTAAGAAATTTGGCATATGAAGATAAAAACCAAATTCCTTAAAGGGAATGCATCATAGGATGTGTACAAAACACAACCTAAAACTTTTTATAAATTCAGGAATACAAATAAAGTCTTCAGCTACAAAGTTCAATATGGGATTGAAACAAGCATCTCATAGATGGGATCTTTTGATTTGACAAGATAGTTACAGAGTTTGACTTGAATCAAGATAAAAGGTGAAATCTATGATTACAAAAGATTTAGTGGGAGCATATATGAATATTCCACATATGCTGAGGAATGACATCTCAATATTGTGAACTTTGAGAGCTGGCATGAAAACCCTTCAGCAAAGAAGGATTAAGTGAAACATCTTATGAGATAAGGATCAAGACCTATAGAGATAGTTCTTGAACGTTTCACAATGGAAGTTTGACAACACACAATAGAAATGTGTTGAAATATTTCAACATGGAAGCATTCAATGAGAGAGAATCTGGATTAGTCTCTCATGAATCTTATGTTCCAAATTCTTGTCAAGAATGGAATCTCCATGATTTATATGTCATAGGTTGTACAAATGGATCTATAATGAATGTGCACTTGTCCCATATAATCTTGTATGTATTGGACATGAAAAGATGATTCTAATAAGGGTAATTGGAATGTCATTACAGATATCTATTGGTACTTGAGAAATACTTAAGGATATATTTCTAGTCAATAAGGATATCAATAAGAGGAAGAGTTGGATGTAAAGGGCTACATCGATGCAAGCTTCCTTAATGGTGAAGTGATTGCAATAAAATTTGTTTGATTTAATAGGACAAATGGTGTTAGTTGAAAGGGTTCTAAAATAATAGCATGTAATTCTATTATCAATAGAAGACAAGTAAACTTGTGTTGCAAACACAAAGTGATACTATATGGATCTAGAAGTTCATATGATGAACTTATAGATGTTCCAACATTGATGACTCAGTAGTGATATTGTGACAACAATGGAGATACTTGTTAGATAAGGAATATAGGATATCATATTACAGTGGTTTCATCTCAGAGCAAAGGATAAGAAACATGCAATATACCAACTCAATAGCAAATTGTTGCTAACCTGGTGGATAAAGCACTTGCACAACAGAAACATGGTGGACATGTTTGGATCACTAAGAATGAGATTCATGGGTGATTGACTCTAAGTGCAAGTGGGAGTCTGTTGGTAAGGTATGCCCAGAGAGTCAATCATATGATTATTTGCATGTCATATACCATAAAGGACTTGATTAATACTCATAAAGGAAAGCTTCCATTTCATTAGGTGCCAGTCAGTTATGAGATAATGACGAAACATTATGAATGTCTAAAGAATAACAATATTCAATAATATATGTCTTCAAGTACGTGAGTTCGAGGATGAGATCATACAAATGTTAAGAGTGTGTATATTCTTATTATATCCCTAGTCAATTGTTACTGTGGAAGGTAGATAGACACTAGTAACACATAAGACTTGAGTGTGGGTTGGTTGGTGACTGAATGTCAGTAGTCATGATAGGGAAATATCAAACCAAGCACACAAATACATGTTAGAGAACAATGTATCAAGCAAACCCACCTTGTGAGTGACATTTGGAAACCATCATTGGTGTTCATAGTCATCTCTCATAGTGAAGGTGGTGATTGTGATTCTTAGACCTTAAATCACTGCACTTGTCACATGTTATTGGGTACACTTTGACATCATCAAACATAGTTTTGAAACATGGGTTGTTATAACAATGATGATTTGATGACTTTGACACATGGGGATAGACTTTGAGTGATAGAGATGGGATTTTTCCCTCCTACGGGAGTACAATATCCTATCTACTTGATAAGTGAGACTGAGAAATGCATGTGCATGGACATGTGAATCAATATATGATATTGAGGTCACATTATCTCAAACAAACTGCTCTTAGTTCAAGGAACATGGATTGAACATTGAAAGGATGACAATTCCATGCCTCGAGTTCATCCTCTATATGAGAGATAAAGGAATTATACAATCACTGCAACACCTTACACAGAATGTAGGTTGAAGTTGTTCTCCAACTTTCCATTCACTTAGGTAGCACTGATGCCCGACTAGACACCACTCCTTGCTTGTGATGTCATAATTTAGTTATGGGCATTCACTGCCAATGTGATATGGGACCTATAGGGTCACACACATTGTAACTCATCTAGAAGAGGAGTTTAATCATGAATGATGATTGGATTGATTACCAAAGTGTTTAGGTATTCAATTCACTAAACATATTGGCTAACTGGAGACCATCTCACAAGGTGAGACAATTGTTTGGGCAGTCAGATAGTCGTCTCAAGTGTTTAGATGACTATTTGGGTTGTCAGGATGATCAACATTTGAATTAGCTAAGTTTTGTCCAAACTGAGGTGTGAACCAACCGGTTCATTTTGATGAATGGGTTGTCTCAACTCGACTCACTAGACAATCATCTTGGTGAGCGAGACAAGTGCCTCACATGTGTGAGATGGATCAATTGGGGTTGAACTAAGGTTCTAGGAGTTTTTGAAACTCATTTTAGTTGTAGAATACTTGTGGTGTAAGGAATTCATGTTTAATATTAATTAGAATCAAATTGCCAATTTTGTATGCAATTGGGAAACTACAAAACAACCGTCTTGCAGTATGATACAACCATCTCCTACACTAGACGACTGCCTCGATCACCATATGATCATCTCGTGGTTCGCAGGTAGTGAAAATTCAAGATCTTCCTATTCCTTCCACTCCTGCACGAATCCCAAATAGACTGGGAACTCTGGCCCTAACCCCGCCTATAAATAAAGGGGTATTGGGGGCTTCCCAGAGCACAAAAACACAGCAGAGAATCAGTTTATTTGACAAATACTATCCCCTCTGGTTGTTGTAATCGAGAGAGCCCAAGAAAGTCCTACTAGAGAAGGGAGTGATGGAAAGGGAGAGAACATGCAAGGATAGTTGTTGTCAGAGAGCAAGTTGTAACTAGTACACCATTGGGAGGGACAACTACTTCTTGTGTGTTCTAGTTGAATGACAGGAGTTCTAGTTGGTCTGTGTGGACTACTCTGTAGGAAGGAGTCCTTTGGTTACTACTAGGAGAGAAACTTTAACCTACAGTCTGTGGAGAGACCATAGGAGTCACTACAGATGTTGTCTTGTTCAGTGTTCATGGTGAAGACTAGGAGCCGCACAACCACCGTCCAGAAGCAACTCATAAACAATTGCATTGAAGTGAGTTGTTGTTGTAGGACTTGCTCCAGGACCAGGTATAACTCGTTAAACCATCCTTCCTATTTCATAGTAGTACGTGATCTTGTTGGTATGGGAATATGGCTTGATAAAAAAATTTCTTTCCATTGCTATACTCTATGCCCGTATTTCCCAACAGAAATACCCATGAAACATTCTTGACATCCAATAAAACATGACACAGATTGCATACAAAGTATATGGAGTTTTACTTATGTATATTAAGAAAAATCATACTACTATTTAGTTAACCACATCTGCATATCAAAAATCTGTGTTGCATTGCATGTCAGATTTACAACATATGCATATTAATAATAAATTGTTCACATCACATGTAACAACACAAGTGACATAAAGCCAAATCTTATCATCTAAATTATAGATGCTAATATATTGTAGATCAACATGGACTTCATACCACTATAGGATTCTATGGAGAAACCAACAATAAGTATAAACAAATATAAATATTTATCTCCATGTATCGACAATCATATCTTGTCAACATTGATATATTAGGAAGGAAGTTTTGTGAGATTATACCTTTTTTGTATAGTAGATGCAGTGATAGAGCTCACAAGAATGAAGGTGGAGGAATATGTAGTTGACATTCTCCTAGTGTTGTCATTAAGGCATCTACAATATAAATCCTAATATATTGCAGATTGACATGGATCGATACCATTATAGGATTCTATGAAGAGACCAATGGATACAATAAATAAATATAAAAGATTTATCTTCACATATCTACAAGCAGATCTTGTCAATAAAAATATACTAAGAAGGAAGGTTTGTGAGATTATACCTTTGTTGTGGAGTAGATCTGGTGACATAGCTCACAGGAATGAAGGTAGAGAAAGATGTAGTTGGTGTTATCTTACTGTTGTATTAAGGCATCTCCTCTCTATGTAGTCCACACAAACTACTGGAACTTCACATCATGCTCAAAGAGTCGGAATCAAAGAAGAAGCCTTTCAGTTGGCAACATGCTATCCATGCAGAACATGTCCTCTCTTCCTCTTCCCTTATAGGTAATGATGGCTGGTCAAAGGCCTCTTAAAAGGTTTCTCTTTTTCTCACACAAACTTTAGCAGTCATACTCATATTATATATGATAGGAAGGGAGGTAATGTTTCTAGTAAACCCTCATAAATGATAAGACAACAATTGATTTTCAACTTGTGTTTGTAGCCAGTCTAGTCGGGCTACTGGAAACATTCTAGAAAAGTGAATGGAAGTACTCTAGTTGGGCAACTGCAACTGGAGCCAGTCCAATCAGATGATTGTGCTTCTATTCAATCCATCAATGATTCAATTGATTACCTAAACCTTTTAGTAACCAGTTAAACATTTTCCCATGACTATACTCCTCTTCCCTCTATTTCCTATGTGTGTGACCTTATAGGATCAAAATTACAATGGCAGTGATGTCCATAATCACAATATGACTTCATAGAAAATGGTTGGTATCTAGAAAGACTTTATTGACACCCAAATAATTGGAGGATTTGGAGAACAACTTCAATCTAGTATTATGGATAGTTATATATTGATCATATAATCCCTTTGTCTTCGATATCTAGATTGAATATGAGGCATGTAAGCATCATCCTCTTAAATTACATTCTGTTTCTTGATCCAAAGTAGACTATTTTAAATGATATGATCTCAACTTCGCATGTTGAATCACATGATCTTGGACATTCATTTATAGTCTCACATATCAAATGGCCATATATATCACCCCAATATGAGTGAAAAATTCCATCTACATCTCTCATAGTAATCCACATATGTCATAGTGCAACCAAACGCTACATGTATGAAAATTGTTATTCAATGTCACTTGGCTAGTGTTGAAATATACCAAACAATATGTGACCACTATAGTGAATTCAGGTCTACAGACCACAATCACCATTGTAACATATAGATATGATTTGAAATGCCATTGTTGGCTTCCATGCATCATATTTAAAGTAGATTTGTCTATTACAACTTGTACTCAAACAAGTAGATATGTATATGAGTTAGTATCAAATATCATGACTAAAGAGACATAGTCACCACTCATCATACATACCAGTCTCATGTGTTATTGTTGTTTTATAATATCCATGTTAATAATTAAGTAGGAACATAACAAGAATGTTTACACTTAAGTATACATATGATCTCATGTTTAGGTCTTCAACCTAAACCATATGTAATAGAGTAAAGACAACCCTCAGAGTTGATTATATCAATTCATTATCTCAATAATGAAGAAAATATAATAATTGGAATTTTCTTTATATTATTTAGATCAATTACAAAATGTACCATTATAATCATCATATGATTGTCTCTCACGGAATACTACATTATGTGTTCACTATGCGTTCACCCAACCAATTGAATTTTAATTGGATGCTCCCTAGCACACAATAAGGTCTTTTAAATATTTATAAATCCTAGTAGGACACACACTTAAACAAATCCACAAATGCATGGGATAGAGGATGAAAAGTCAGGGTCGAACCTAATGCAGAGAGGAAGTAGTAGAGTTATGTTCATTTTTGCTAGGTTACTAATGTGGAGCCTAGGGTTTAAGGTTTTAGCTTGGTTTTGGTTGAAATAAACTAAGGGATCAAGCAAGAATTAAGAGAGAACAAGAAAAAAACCTACTTTAACCCAAGAAAAGTTAATTCTAGTTGACAAGGAAAGGAAGGCTAAGCAATAAAAGAGGCAATTAGACTAAGGCAGGCAAGAGCAAGTTAACACTAGAACTAAGCTAACAAAGAAATTCCACTTCACAAACTAGACAGGGAAATTAGCTAACTATGCTCAAAACTACACTAGACTAACAAATAGCCAGCTAGAGAAAATGAATGATGAGATTAGCAATGGAATAGCTAAAGTAAGAATAAGCAATAAAAAAATCACAAAATACTATGAACAATGCAAGAGACTAATTGAGCAAGAGAAAAGGCTAACTAAGCTAACATTAGTTAACAATAGAGCATTTAAGGTTTTAATGCAACTAATGGGAAGTGTGGGTCATTTGGGTTTATTTGATTATCACCTAGTGTGGGGATCATAAAATGCAAACAATACTCATTCATTTAGATCATCAACCCAAACAAAAAATTAGATGCTAGAGAATTTTCCTAAACTACTAATTGGCCATGGATGGAATACGATGTGTATAAGGGAGATACTCCCTAGCAACCCCAGCTACTCCCTAGCACCCCCTATCCAACCTTGTGAGGGTCATTTAGATTAGGCTTTAGGTGGAATTCAACTAGGATCTAATCAACTCTAGTTTTCTAGCACAAAATCTCTTAGTGTCATTGGGGGCCAAGGGTAGTAATAGATGGTGGAAATGAGGGTACTGTACCTCACATCACCTACCATCTATCCTTTAGGTATCTCCAAGCCAATTTCACTAGGTTCTTATAACTAGCTACCTATATCTCACATTTGGGTGTAGGAGAATGTAGATATATGTGGGAAGGTGGTTAGCTATCTTGGGATCGACTAGGTGAACCTAGGAACAAACCCCAAAATATACACATATAGGACATTTCCCCTAGAACCTAGGTGGTTTCAAGAACAAGTCACAAGATAATCCATGTTTTCAAGCACAAACTACAAGATAATTCATGACATATCAGATAGAGGTAGAAAATGATCATTAACAAACAAATATATAAAGTTTACACATCCTTTTCCCTCAACATGGTAACAAACTCACATTTTAGCCCCCAAACAGCCCACCTACAAGGCTTAGATACTCGTAGAACAAAAAGTGGAAAAACAAGAAGAGGTAGAGAAGTGAATAGCTAGGAAACCTCATGGAAGTCTCCTTCTTCCCCATCTCTAGCCACAGAAGCTCATCCTTTTCCCTCCTTGGTGGTTGGATGCCATGGAAATGTGAATGGAAGTGGCCAAAATCCTAGAAAACTAGGCTTTTCATATGGAAGGTGGTGGAAATGGAGTGAGAGTAGGTGGGAAAGAGTAGGTGGCTCAATGAATGTGGTATTAAGTGCTAGGGTGGCTAACCTTTAGCTCCCAACTGCCACTATTGCTTATATAGTAGCTTGGGAAGTCTAGGTTAAGTGAGGGTAGAATAGGAAAATTAGTAAAAAAAGATCAGTTAGGGATGCTAGATACCATGGCCATGGTGCATGGATGATTATGTCGTTATGGAGTGGAATGGGTGAGGTGGAAGATAGTAAAATATTAGTTGAACATTGGATTTTAGGAGGCTAGTAGCACGATTGTGATGGGAACCACGGTTTTGGTGGGTACATAATGAAATGCTCATGGTGGCTGCCACAACCAGGTTTAAGGAAGGGGAACTTGGCCATTTTCTCAATTTTGGTTGTTGTGGAAGCATCCCACCACATTCTCTTGGTTGGAACATCTGTGGTGGATCTTGCACACCACAATTTTTTTGTTGGTCATGATCGTGGTGGATGACTTGTTGTAGTTTTTTCACTCTTGCATTTTAACGATGACATGGAGCATTTGTGCCACGGTGATGACCATGTACCATGGCCTATTTTGGGGTCTCAATTATGCATTTGATCTCCCAAATCCTTATTCTTGATGTTCTTTTATTTGGATAAATTTTAGACCACTTTTGGTAGGTTGGAGGATGATATAGGACTCATCCAAGGGCATAGACATCCTAGTATCCTCCTCTCTCCCTTCCATCCAATGCATGGCCAGGTACATAAAAACATACATATAATAGTCGTAAGTGCATTTGATGTAAAACTCTTATTAGGGAAATAATATGCATTCTAATATGTTTAGATGTGATTACATAGTAAAGTGGTAGAATATGGAGCCCTAAATGAGGGCTACATTGCCATCAACAACAAAAATATCATGCATCGATCATGATCTTGCATGAACCCTCCATAGGATGATGATCCAGGTTGATACTTGCTTGTTTGGTATTTTAAGTTGAATGGATGCATGAATGATGTGTTGAAAGGTTTCTCGAGTGGAGCCTAATGCAAAGCCAATGGTGTGGTTACAAGTATCTCTGGTATCTGAGGGGTGTCTTTTGTGTTCTCCTCTCCATGGGCTTATCGATGGTTCCCAAAGTGCATCCTCCTTTGGGGTTCCCCTTGGTTTGCTTTTTGATGGAGCTTTACCTGAAGATCTATTCTATGTGCTTCTTAAAAAATTGTGGATTTCTTCTATTGGTTTTTCTTCATGGATTCTAGAAGAGCTTCCTTTTTTGTTGATAATATACATATGTCTTGAAGTGTGTTTTCTTCATGCTAAGTTGTGTAAGAGGTTATTCATTATGGCTACATTGTCTCTACCACTTGCGTTCCACTAGTCTTCAACTTGTATGTTCCATGTATATGTTGGTTACTTTATTAGTGTTATAGCACTCCTTGACTTGTTGATGCTTTGCTATGCACATTGATGACATACTTCAACACTCATTGGAATTCACTACTCATGACCCATCACTCTCTGAACTACTTGATGATGACAACAACTGAGATGGTGGCACTTGATGTGACTTGTTGATATATAATACTACTCCATATGCCACTTCTTTATCATGAAGTCTACTATCTGTATATATATCTGCTTGGAGTAATCTTCTTAAGGGGGGACATTGTGGAGTGGCTTGTTGCTGATATTATACTTGCTCCCTCACATATTGTTTAAAGTGTGATCCAATAAATATTTATTACCAAGTTATATAGGGGTATTAAACTATTTTAGTGATTCAACTATTGTATTGTAAGCTTCATTTGAAGATGAAAAAAATTATGGCTATTGTTTTGTTTTTATTTATTGACAAGTTGTGCATGTGTAACCCCATGCTCCAGCTTGAGTGGAAGTGTTATAATTATTTAGAATTTCGTTTATTGTGTGAATAGGGCTAAGTGTCTTGTCCCCTACTGGTTTTCTGAGTCTCAATCATGCTTGAATCCCATGCATGCTTGAGACTTGAGCTTGTAAGTGTCCCCCTCTGCTATATATAGGAATTTGGTGATTTTTCTAATAGGTTAACTATGAATCCTTCTAACTCATTCTCCACATGTAAATATTCTCTGAATACATTTTATGTCACATGTTGCAATAGCTATTTGAGATACATTTTCTTCACAATGAGGTACTTATGTGTACTTTTGATTTACCATTTATACATAGATGATGTGCTTTACAAGTAAATGAGGTATTATTATACTCATCCTATGCAATAGAAACATTAAAATTTTGTCATATATATAGTGTGGACTTTCATTTTGTTAGGTGCTACTTCATATGTGAAACTGAGGTTTCAAGTGTGGGTTGTGGAAATATTTTGAAGTATTTGCATTTTTTCTACCAATATTTATATATAGAGTTGTTCATGGTGATTTATCAAGTAGTTCTTTTTAATAAAAAAATAATCAATTGTTTGAGGCACTATTGTCTTCATTTTTTAGTACTTCTATTATGATACATGACATTTTACATGTACATCAAGTATAATTTTCCTTTCCTGCACTTTCTCTGTTGTATTTGTATAATGACATTTATTGAAATAGATTGTCCCATTAACTCTTTATTCTTCTTACACTTTTTTTCTCCTTCTACATTCTTCTTTCTCTTTCTTTCCTTAATTGTTGGGCGTTAATCTTTCCTGAGGCATGATGGAAGCATTTTGTGTCTCTCCCATTAAATCTCTCTCCCTTTTTAAATTAATAGACTATTTATTCATCATTTTGTCTTATATTGGTCGAAACAAAACTATGGCTAATGTCATTTGGCATGCCCATCCAGCTAGGCTGGTTGGTAAACCTTATAGAAGACTTTGTGCTTGAGGCATACTTTGCAATGCAATCAACAATAAGTTTTAAACTATGTGGTACATATGTGATTGCACTGTCCAATGTGCTCATTATGTTCAGATAGGACAAGGATATGTGTTTCACCTTGATTAGGTTCCTTTCCATATGATGAGGAATCCAACAAAATTTCAATGAATCAAAAAAGGTAAAAAAATTGTTCCATTGGCATTTCTTGCAAAGAAGAAGCACATATCTAATGCCAAGCAACTCTGATTCCATTGCACTAGATGCACATATATATGGTCCTTGTCTCAAAATACAGCGTCTTCTGGGAGAAGTAGCATGGACACCTATATCACCCATTTTCCTATTCATTTATAGGTAGCATGAGAGTATAGGATACTAAACAAGACAGTAATATGGGGACGATAGATCCCACATTATGAGTAGTCGAAGGTGAAAGGTTCATAATAGTTTGTGGCCCTTCGGTGATGAATGAACAAATAATATCAACAATTTATTTCTTTCCTAAGTGAATGACTTCATTCTGAGATGAGAAAAGGTTCCATCAAGCCATAACAAAGTTGTAGATTTTCCTTCAGTTGTTCCTCTGACAATAATCAGTTGTTTCCATTCAACTTCATTTAGGGGAAAAAAATTCATGATTGTCTAGAGATGACCATACATCTTTCGAGTGTGTGCAGTCACATAGGCAATGAACAATATGTTTGTCTTCATTTCCACATAGTTGACAACAACCATCTGATTCAAATTTGTGGTGGAAATCCTCCATGTTTGTAAGAAGTGCCTCATGTTGCAGTAGCCATGGGAAGACTTAATTCTCTCAAGAAAGTTTTGATTCCAAGTCTTTTTCCATTCCATAGGTATAGAAGTTTCTTTAAGTTGTCATGTCCATCATAGGTAGAACATGTTGAGAGTTCTCCACTCTCTTCTATTGGTTAAACCCAATTGTCCATGCTAGTGTATCAATCTAGAGGTGGGATGAGATCTATCCATGATCATGTTTCATCAGGCAGATAATTTCCAATGAAGCTCCAGTCTCAGTTTCCATCCTGATCCACCATCAAACTAACAAAAAAATCCTAAAGATTGTCATGTGGATTAATATCTTGATCAAATTCTGTAGCGACTCTCCCACTCATCCATGTATCAGTCTACATGTTAGCAGTGAGGCCATTATTTATGACATTTGTGCATTTAGCTAGAACATATGTCATGTTTCTCTTGATGATGCACCAATCAGAGGAACATGGTGAGCTTGTAAAGTGGTTGCTCTTAAAATTATTGTCCCTCATTACCTAGACTTGAGGATTTTTAGTTTGGTTTATGAAGTTCCACACATTTGTAATTACTAGAGATGTGTTGAAGTCTCAAGTGTCTTTGATTTCCATGCCACCTCTATATCTGTTGGTGGTGAACTTCTTCCAACATAGCAACAAGAGTTTCTTATGGTCATGACAGCATGACTATATGACATTTTTTACGTATCTATTGATCTCTTCAAATAGCATTGGAGACATGTATATTGTCAATGTAGTATGTACATGATAGGTTGTAGTGTGTCCTTAGCCAAGGTGATCCCACCTGCAAGCGAGAGATGACATAGTGTCCAGTTGTTCATCCTAGATTTTATCACGTTAAGCATGTTGGCATGAGTGTGCTTGCCGATCCTATGATGTAGGTTAGGTATCCCAATGTAATGCCATAAGTCTTTTTTTTTGGATGCTGAGTTTTTTGGAGTTCGCTCTTCTTTCCTTGGGTAATGTTGATAAGTAACATGGATTTATCATATGAAATCTTTTGTCCTGATACTATCAAGAAGGTTTCCATGACATGTTTGATGATGGAATCTTGTATAGCATATGCTTCATCCATGAGAATGAGATCATCTATGAAGAACACATGTATCAGTGCTAGGACTCCTCTTGTGAGAAATATTGGTTTCCCATTTTGTGTTAAACATCATGATCAGTAGTTTGACTCAAACACCTGATGCATAATACAACAACATATGGGCTTATCAGATCACCTTGACGCACACCTTTTGCATCTTTAAAGGCGAGCAATAGCCTCCCCTCCTAGAGAATGGAGGTGTCTCTCTTAGAGATCATTAGCATAACCAGTGTGACCACCTTCTGTGCTAGTCCCAATTTCTTAAGAGTATCACAAGTGATATCCCATTCCATTCAATCACTTGCCTTAGAGAGGTTGGTTTTTATCACCATCCACCACTTGTTGCCTTTCTTTTGTCTCATTGAATGGATCACTTCATGGAGCACTAGGATGTTGTAATTTATCTTGCAACCTGGTATGAAACTTGATGGTGTGGGCATAGTTTGATTGTTTAGAAAAAGCATTAATGTGTTCAACCAATAGTTTGGACATATGAGTTTAAAGCACAAATCGTTGAGAGAGATGGGTCATAACACTATGTGACGTTGGGGGACTTCATCTTTGGGAATGAGAACCATAAGATACTTGGCCAATCTATTATTGATTTTCTCAAATTGGAAGTTTCCTTGATCATAGAAGCCACACATAGTTTAATGTGTTGCCAATTGTTATGTAAGAATTTTTTATATACTTCCTCAGGCCCTGGATCTTAAGTAGGGGCCATATATAAAACGTTCCACTTGATTTGTTTTTTATTGGGTGTTATAGAAGTGATTGTTCAGCCAGACTTGGCATGTAGAAGACACTTGCATATTCCTTATTGTGTTGGGGTCCTCTACATAGTATGCAGTCATGAGGTTGTAGAAGAAGTTTCTTGTAACTGGCTTGATTTCTTCACTAGAGGTAAGCCACTCATTTGCATCACCTCGAGTGCTCTTGTTTCTTGTCCTTTCTCTCCTTTATATAAGCAATGAAGAAGTTTATGTTGCAACCTCTAAGATGGAGCCAGTTGATATGTGTCTTTTTCCCCAAACATGCCTCCTCGCTCGTGGTGATTTGTTGAAATTTTTCTAGGATATTAATGGCCTATAGTTCTTAGCAATTCAATCTCAAGTTGAGATGGATACGTGAGTATTATTGAACTTGTTGAGGATGTCGGCTTTCTTCTTTGTGCCTTCTTGGGTGTAGCATCATCCCACTTGAGGGTGGAAGGCTTGAATGCACCAAGGGAGCCAGTGAAAGTCTTCTTTGTGTCTTCTTCTTTTGAAAGTCAGGATAGTGTTCCCAACTCTTTGTCCTCATTAACACTCTTTATTGTTCTCTCATTTTTTTATCTCTCTTTCTTTATTTGCTTGTATTTGATTACCCAAACATCTCATCTAGACTAAAGAGTTGGTGTGTATGCATCTTAAGTGGACTGTATACAATGCATAACCTTTTCCTTTTCTTGGAGGAGCATATGAAATCACACAATGAGTTATATGTATAATTATTGTTTACAAATTGACGGGCTCTTCCACTATAAGATGTGAAAGTCCTACATTGCCCATATCATTGATGTTGCTACGTCACTACACTCCTTCAAACAAGAAGAAAATGCGACAAGAAGAGGAGATTGTGGCAAAGTCATTCCTTGTAGGCAAAAAAACCAAAATGACACGTTTGCCAATTTTAATTCCTAGAATAGAACGTTCTTGAAATTAATTCCCAAAATGGCACATTTTGGGGAAATGTGTCCCGCCTGGAGATGCATTTCTCTCTTGTAGAGAAATGCGTCCTGACCTGGGATGCATTGGCCTTTGTGGGGCCAATGCGTCCCCATTCAGGATGCATTGCTCTACGAGAGAGCAATGTGTCTCCATGTGCGACACATTGGTCCCACCACAGACCAATGCAACCTGACTTGGGATGCATTGCCCTACTGTGGGGCCAATGCGTCTCTGACCAGGACGCATTTCCTCCATAGGAAAGGAATGTGTCCTACATGTGGACGTATTGTCCCCACAGGAAAGCAATGCGTCCCCATGCAGGATGTATTGCAATTTAAAAAAAATGCATTCATTATTATTCTTTCGTGCATATTGATTTGTATATTCACAATATTGATTATATTTGTACATTTACTATTTATTCACTTGTATTTGAATTTCTATAATATAGATAATTATTATAAATTTGTTGATTTGAATAGCTCTGAACATGCATATGAATTATAGAAGTGGTATTGCAACCAACTCTAGTTGGTTCCTAATTGATTATATAAGAAGAAATTAATCCCAAAAAATGAGATATCATTAAAAACAAGGTTAAAACATGAACCAACTTGATGATAAAATAGTGCACAATAGAACAATATGATAGATCCAAAATGAACCAATATGATATCATAATATGATAGATCCACATGCAAGCCAAATAAATGTCTGAACAAAGGCATATATACAACAGAGTACAATATATGAAAAGCTAAGCACGTCCTCCACGCCCACGACGTCCTTGCCCACCTCCCTGTACATCTGGCTCCTAGGTACCCAAGTCATGTGGAGATGCCTCAATGGGGGACAATTGTGTAGTAGTAGGCTGACGAGGACTAGGTAAGTAATGAAAAGCTGGAGGTGGGGTGAGGGGTCTCTGAATACTAGGATGTGGGGCATCAGGTGGGGTGCATCCTGAGAAATCAAATGGAGTCAGTCAGTATGTGACATAAGATGGTGGTCGACTGTCATGAATAACTGGTGGTGGGAGTGGAGTGTATGGAACAGAAGAAGAACCTGCTCCATAGTAGGATGTTGGTGGAGGTGGGTGATGTATGAAGAAAATGAACCAGCTCCTGAAAAGTATGGCCCGGTCGGTCCCCATGTCATGAACTGAGAAGTGGGAGTGGGCTTAGGAGAAATAAGCATAGGAGTAGGAGTAAGAGTAGGAATAGTAGTAGGAGCGGGATCATGAGCTTTGGTATGAGTGGGTATGGGATCATACGGGTGACCATAGTCGATAAGACTGTCAAAGTAAGTCCCATGGATGCCATAGATATCATCTCTGATCTGTGTAGGGGCATGCTGTAAAGCTGCTCGGATCCGCACATGTGATTCCACCTATTCAAACAAAGTATTTACAAATAATAAAGACCGATTACATATATTACAAATAATAAAGATAAATAATAACAATTTGTAAAAGAAATATAAATGATACTCATAAAATGTTGTCGACAATAACTTTTTGGGTAGTAGGTGGTCGGAGGCTGAGCTGGAGGAGGCAGTATGTACTGGGGATGATATCATGCGTAGTGCACCTGTGGACTAAAGACTGTCTCAACTGGTGGAGGGGGGACTAAGCTCTCACGTCTGTTGTTCCACAGTTGCACCTCCCGCCTATAATGATGCAACCAGTCCCCAGCGGAATGACCCCTCCCATCTATCCTACTAAGGTTTGACAACTCCAGAGTAGGTTGTACTTGAACAAATCTGAATTGTCCAAGTACTCTATCAGGGAAGTTCCACTCTACTATTGTGTAGCACAGTAAAGGCACTCGTTCCAACCAAATATCCCAACTCTCTCGACACAAGGCTGGAAGTCTCTCTAGAATATCAATAGTGTAAGGAGTTAACTATATCTGTTATTCAAATAGATACAACATGTATCATATAAAATGGCATAAATTGCATAAAAAATACAACATATATCATACAACATGTTAGTAGAAGTAAGTAAGTTATACCTGATAGGACAAAATCTGGTCAAATGTTGAATCATAAAACTGGACCAATCCTCTCATAGTATCACTCCTTTAAACAAATGTAGGCCACCTATTAAATTGATAAACTAAATTTAGATAAACATTACAAAATGTTTGGACAAATGTATAAATAAATTGTGTAAATTTTTACATGTAACCTAAGGGAACATCTTCTGGCCACTCCCCCCAGTTCATAACTAATGAACCTGATCGTCCAATTCCTAACCTCTCCAAACACCACATCTGCAGTAGACATACACAACCAGACAGGTGGGCAGTTTTTCTAGAACGGGTGGTAGCCTTGTACAACTCCCAATACAAGTATGCTAAAGTTGTAGCACCCCAAGATAGAGTGCTACAACTTGCAAAGTCAGACAGAAGTGGGAGGTACCGTACATGAACTATATCCCTAGTACTATCAAGAATAAGGTAACTACCTAAAAAGTATAGGAGATATGATCTAGTATACCTTATCCTCATTTGTATTTGTTATTCTTCATCTCCCAAAGTGAAATCCATATCCCTAAAGGTCTCACGCAACCATATCAAGGAGATATGCCCCTTAGACATCCCATCTGGTGCATCTCCTAAGAAACTCTCACAAAGGTGAGACCATGAAGAAAATTGCCCCTCATTTACGCCTAAAGGATATGAAGCTATAATCGGTGGCCCATCAATCCTAAGGCCTAAAAGAATTACAACGTCCTAAAGGGTTACACTCATCTCAAAAGGGGGAAACCTAAAAGTATTGCTAGAGTTTTTCCACCGGTTAACTAAGACAGTGATTAAATTAGGATCAAGGTGATAGGTCGTAGCCTATGAAAAAGCCCAAAACTAGCCAAAGAAATATTTTTCAAAACACCTGGGTCAGTAATAGGCCACTGTGACAACATGAAGTGGTGCTGGGAGAGTCAGAAGGATGCTTGTCTAGGAGCCACATCTTTGAAAAGTGCAAATATTACATTAAATCAAAAGTGCAAATATTACATTAAATGAAAAGTGCAAATATTATACAACATGTAAGTTTGTCAAGATTCTTCATTAGATAAGATGAAATTAATTCAAATACATGAACTATAAAACAATATTAAAATACAACATGAACTACTAAAAGAGAAATATTACAATATATTAGTTAGTGCATTTGATTCACTATCTCATCTAGAGGTTCATAAAATGGCCACAATTGATGTACAAATTGATGTATCTCTGGATGTGATACAGTTAACTGGTTTTTAACTTGTGCATTGATTGGCATTTCTTTCTGTTTCGTGTGATCCCAATACAAACTAGGTAGCTCAAGAAGTTCTTCATACATATGAAACATTTGCTTTAAAAATTGCCAATGAAATTTTGCTTGTTCTTTTGTCACTATAAAGCCTAGCTTGTTGTACAACAAATCTGGTACGTCATTCCAGTCATCATCCAATAGAGTTTGATGAACCATTTTTCCCTATAGGAACTTTGTAGCTATTATTTGGATTAACTCTACGAACATGTGAAATGTTTGCGTCCTTCGATGAGCCATCTATAAAAAATAACAAATAATAATTTACAAATAAGAGTCCTAAATTAGTTAAATTTAACCCATTATAAATCCATTCTTATCAATAATTTAACAATTAATTAGTGAAATTGCAAACATTACATGACTTGAACAAACTGAAATTGCAAACATTACATGACTTGAGTAAATTAAAATTGCAAACATTGCATGACTTGAGTAAATTGAAATTGCAAATATTACATGACTTGAACAAACTGAAATTGCAAACATTACATGACCAGACATCATATTACATTAGAACAAGTGCATATATTATGGCCCTTCTACCACACTTATGACAATGATATGTATATTGATTTGGATCAACATCCATAGTTGAAGGCCTTCTTTTTTTCTTTGGTCTTCTAGTGTGCCTTTGTTTCCTTGGGGGTGATAAGGGATAAATACCTCTGCTTTCATAAAATTGAGGCCAATACCTCTTTTCAGGAATACCACGAAATTCAGTTATGTATGCATTTAAATAAGCTTTATTTGTGAAATATGGGCTCACAAGTGCATCAGTATCATAATTGACAGATCTTACAGCTACCCAAACATGAGAACATGGAAAATGCCATTGTTGTGGAAAACCACAACTGCATTCACTTGCACCATTTGGATGCACTATGACTTGAAATCTATGTATGTCCATTTCATCAACAAGCCATTCATCATTATTCACGCAGATGTTTACTGCTAGTTTTTCTGCATCTTGTGATACATTAAAAAGCTTATCATGAAACCTAAAGGGCCATTTAAGTCCCTTTTGTGCACGACCATATGCTTTGTTACGCCTCTCCAACCACATTGTAATAGAGTGATAGTATGTGGCAACAATTAGTGCTTGTATTGGTACACCTCTAACACCTTTTAAGACTCCATTTAACCCTTCAACATGATTTCTAGTCAATGACCCATACCTGTAATCTCTATCATATGTGAGAGACCACTGTACTAGTTTTGCACTATTAAATACTCCTAATCCACTGGTTGTATGGTTTCTATATCATCCATTAGATGATCAAATTCATGTGTATCAGTTGTGGATCCCACCTTCCATAAAAGTTCCTTCAATTCTTGTGACTTGAACTTTTGATGGAATTTCTCACGAAGATGTCGAAGATAATAACAATGTTGAGCCTAGTTAAATTGTGACCTAAGTGCTGGAAAAATTCCACTCATTCGGTCAGAAATAATACACAGATCTGTACGGCGTGGAATGATTGGAATACAAGTTTGTAGAGAACCAAAGAACCACTCCCATGAGTCCTTATTTTCTGCCTCAACAACAGAAAAAGCAAATGGAAATAGACCATTATCAGCATCTATGCCACATTCAATGAGAAGTGTGCCAAAATATTTTCCTGTTAGAAATGTGCCATCAGCAGTAAGAACATGCCTGAAATAGGCCCAACCCCTCAAAGCTAGACCAAATGCCCAGAACTCCCACTTGAATCTACGAGTGCTTTCAGTTTGAAGGGTATAATCATCCACAAGGTGGGAATATACAGTTCTTGGAGTATATTGTGACAGAGAAATCAGGAACGACAATAAAGTATGATATGATGATTCCCAGTCTCCAAATATGTTACAGACAACCTTCCTCCTCACTAGAAATGCCTTCTTGTAAGATATATGGATCCTTAGTTCAGCATTCACCTTGTCATGAATTTCTCGTGTGGACATATTCAATCATGATACTAGGATTGGTATTGTCATACGAGCAATATAAGATGATGTGACTTGGCAATGGTCCTGATTCAGAATAGTTAGTTGATAATTGTGGCTTGTACTATAACGTTTTACCTTCCACATGCCACCTGCTCTTTTGGACTGGCAAGCGGTCAAACTCCAAGGACATCGTTGGTCATGGATACAAACAAATTTAAGATGGTGATTATTTGAGCTTTGTGTACGATATTGGACATTCTTTTGTATGAACCATTTTTGGATCGTCTCAACCATTACAGCTATGGATGCAAATAAATCACCCTCATATATTTCAGTGCTGGAAGGGTTGTAATTGAGACCGAATTCCTGACGAAAATCTTCCACCCATTCTTCATCTTGAAAAGCTTCATAGTTGGTATCAATGTGTTCATGTCGGGGCCATTATTTATCAAATATAGATGGAACAGAACTCAATGTTTTAATAGAGTCAGGGTTCATGCTCATCATCAGTTTCAATCAATGAATCATCATCATGATCACTATTATTATCACCCTCCTGATCACTATCATTATCACCTTCATGTTCACTATTATCATCACCTTCTTGTTCAATATTTTGTTCACCCTCCTCAACCTCAACACCAATATTCTCAATAGTAGGATTTTGAGAGAATTTAGGTGGTTGATTCCATTCAGCAGTTACATTACTTCTACATGGTCGGGATTCAAATTGATTCAACAAACTAATAAAACTAGAATGTTGGTGGAAAGATGCTTTTTCAAGAAACACATAAATTTAGGCATCAGATGAAAGTGAGAACAAGGTTCTGTATGCATCAACATCATCAACTTGTATGAGCATATGATCTTCTCCAGGGAAAAGATAGGATATATTGATAGAGAAGTGGTTGGGATTGATGTCAAGTATTGTATGGATATATGATTTTAGTTCGGATAGGGTAGATAAGTGAAATATAAATGGGTCTAACAAATCGACTAGAATAAGAGCCAACAGAGGGAAATTGACCATTATATTGAAGCTTGACAATTCATGAATGTGAATTAGATGCCATGTTCCTATCATTGTGAAACAATAATTTAGATTTTAGAATGGTAATTTAACTTGGAACTGTGACATCCCGCTATCACACAGACAATGAAATGTCACACAAAAACGTGCGGAACCGTCATAAACACCATATTACCAAAAACACAGGTTAATTAAAACTGATTGTAGAAAGCAGATAAGAAAGGAACTATTACAACCAGATCCACATTCTGCAAAGAAACATGTTATATAAATATACATAAACTTGATACATGTCCACATCTCATAGGATCTAGCTGTCCTAAAAGCACAAGAGTTCACCACATGTTTAAATACAAAATAGGCCACATCAGGACAACAATAGGATAAACAAGCTACATCAACTATAAATCATGAAACCTCGTTAAAACACCTCCAAGGACCTGAGAGTACAGAGATGACTCTAGGACTCTACTACAAAACATCCAATAAAATCAGCAGCATATCCAACCATGCTTTCTACTGTTCTTCTTGCTACTCAGCCGCAACCTCACGACCACCACCACATCTAGCTCAATCACCTAAAAAGGTTTTAAACCAATGGGGTGAGACACACAGTCCCAGCGAGAAACATAACCCCCCGCCAAAATTACAAAACCTCAAAGGAGAGCTAGAACAGATAAAGTAGGTAACTGATATAAGCAGATCGTATATGAGCAGCATACTGAGCAGAACTAACTTGCTATAACTCCTTACCAAAATATTTAGGAAGCATATGCACTAGATAATATTATGGAACATGATTGACAAGACAAGTCTAATCAGATGCGAGGAACATGTAATTAACTTTCAAGATATAACTAGGGCAACTATACAAACAAGGCCTCAACCAATGTTCCGTGTTTTGCCCTAAGCAATATATACAATACGACTAGGTTACCATTTATTATACCCTGAGGAAGTGAGTCATACCACTCAGATCCAAACTGACCACCGCTTGGTCACAATTGATTGCCATACAAGGTCAATGGGAGAGTCGGATTCCACGACCTCACTTCCCTTGTGGTCAGTAGATAAGAACCAACAAGCAGGTCCGCAGTCTCATGCTTAAGTGGCCTCAGCCACACAAGGTCAGGCTACCCTCTGCCTAGCCCACCTTGGTACAGGTATCAGCTCTAGAAAACCGAGCCGCGAGCCTGTTCACCGTGCTCCATCATCACTGAGCCATGGGCATGTTCACCATGCTCCATCACATATCCTGAGCCATGGGCCTATTTACCATGCTCTAACCACACTGAGCCATGGGCCTGAAACCATGCTCTAAACATGCACTACTACTTAGGGGCGTAGGCGCACCCCACATATTCAACAATATGCGGTCCAGGTTAACCCTTAGGAGAACCTGTTTCACCATCACCAAACTCTTGACGATGATGGATCTATGGCTAGGGAAACCTACATGAAAAGTTCCTCCGTAATTAATTATTGCATTTTAAGTGGATTGCAATTTCAACCGAGTTATGTAACATGCAACTATAACAAGAATGAATAAACATAAAACACATTATCTTATGTTACATTGTCACTAAGGCCTTCAATTCCATCAACATCATCCTGATCCATCACAAGGATCCAACATAACATGTTACCACTTGGCCTCTTGCCAATCATCTAGATCCATCTCAAGGATCAACATCACAGGGACCCAATCCCATCATCAAGACACACATTTCCATCCCAAGGGTAACACCCATCATATATTGTTGGGTTCATCATAACCCTTGATGTTCAACATCATATCGTCGCCATGTCATCACTATGGCTATTACCTGATTTCATATCCATACACATGGAACCTGCATGGTTAGCATAATCATAAAGAAACAATGGTACTTATACAAGGAACATTTATAACCCTTTACTTTATTATGAGAGTCAACCATGCAACATAGATGAGTGTATCAAAGCATAGCAAGCATTAGGGGTACCAACCAAACACAAGGTACAACCCTCACTAAAGGTGTATCGGGTAAAGAACAACCCTCACCAAAGGTGCAACGTCTCTAACCAAAGAGTGTGACACCCAACACTACATCGGTTAAGCACGCAACACTTCACCACCTGTTGTATCTTCCAGCACCCTTCTAGGGCTACAGCCATATCGGCCAACCACTTTCACTTAGGTATCGGGCAGCACCACAAGAAGATATCGGGCAACACCTCCTAAAGACACCATATCGGGCAACCAGCTAGGAACCACCTGTAATGCCCAATCGTGCAACCTCATATCGGGCGGGCAACGTTGCATCGTGCAACCTGCATCGTGCAACGCCCAACGACGGGCAACATTGTGACAGGCAACACACCTACCGGAGTAACTGGCAACACTACCCAAAAGGATGTTGTGCACAGCAGTAGGGCCATTTCACCAAGTGCAACACCCAACGCCCGACACAACCTCTCAACTTCCAACACAACCCCATATCGTCCAAGGGAACAACTCTAACGTCCAAGCTAGGGCCATATCGATCAAGGACATATCACCCAATAGCTAGGGTGAGGATCCATATCGGCCAAGAACCACATGACCTATCAGGCAAGTTACCAACATGCCATAACGCCCAACACAGACCATCTAATGCCCAAGGCACATCCCTTCCAGCCAAAGCATATCGCCCAAACTCAACCCTATAAAAGGAGTATCGCATAAGGGTCCAAAGGTCATGATGGGTTGGTCATCTTCAACCTTAAGACTGCCACCAAGAAACCCTAATAGGTCAACAGAGTTGGCTCACCTCTCAACAACCAAGTGAGAGGGGTTTTGCACAACTTCTATCACATATCGGGCAGCAAGGTGGGTCATCCCATACCAGCCAACTTTCTGACCCTAACTAGATCAAGACCAACCAAAGGCTCACCTCTCAAGTCCATGGTAAGAGAGGGGTATTACCCAAGCAACTAGAGCATAGACTCACCTCTCAATGACTAAGGAAGAGAGGGGTTTTGCCTATACCGCTAGAGCTCAAGCTCACCTCTCAAAGCCAAAGGGAGAGAAAAGGATTTTTCCCTAAGAACACACCACACGCACCATGGATTTAGGAGAACCCTTGGCTCACCTCTCAACAACTAAGAGAGAGGAGTTTTGCCCAAAGAACCCTAATCCAATGGTTTGGCCAACAAGGTCCAAGAACACATCTAAGCACATAACCAGGTCATCATATCCACAACATCAAGGGCACATACTAGAGCAAGAACATTACTAACAAGGTATGCATGGCCGATCAAGATAACATGTAAACAAGCAGTATATAAAGAAGGTAGTATAAATAGGGTTAGGATTTATGTAACCCGCCTCAAGCACACTACTCGAGCTCCAAAGCTCCAAGAACCAAACTTCAAGCTCCAAGGCACCACCTTCGGCCAACACACAAGAGGAGAAGGAGCAAGGCACATCTAGGGTTTCAGCCACCACTAGAGGAAGAAGAAGACTTCACCAAGGAGATCGGACACCAAGCTCTACCAAGGGGAGATATTGGTCACCAAGAAAGAAGGGAAGCACTAAGGAACTAAAGGGATCCCAAGCTAGCAAAGAAGGGGGTATATATGCAAGGGGGTTAAGTGGGTGTCCACTAGGGGATTGCTCCACATGTGCTCGCCCAAACCACCACTTGTCCAAACTATGCCACCTTGCTAGCACCCAAACCACTTGCTCATGACTTTCCACCAACTAGCAAAGCAACGACCACTTGTCCAAAGAACGGTGACACAAACGAGGCTAGGTGGACGGGTGTGTGTCTCCCAACATGGCAACCCGTCACACCCACCAACACCCTCTGGCCGATATGCCTCCCTTGCCTGACACACCATGGCCGACACAAGGGACCAAGCTCTCCCTTGCCCAACACACTCAAACAAGGAGGAAGGGCTTCAAGCCCAACAACAAGCCCAAGCTGAAACAAGCTCAAACGAGGCCCAAAACAACACAAGCAAGGCGCCCAATCCATCCTCTCAACCCTAGAGGATGCAAGGAGAGAGAAAGATATCTCTCAAGGTGACAAACTTGCACACCAACCCTAGAACTTGGGTAATTTGCAAGTTGCACCTCAACCTCTCAACAAAGCACAAGCAAACCCTAATCACAACTCAGGTGATTAGCAAACATCTAAACACAGGGTTTAGGCAAAGCAAATAGGGTAAGACCAAAATGGAGGTCAGGGTTATTACAGGAACAATGATTAATATTATAGAACATGAATTAATATTTTATAGAAATATAATAGCGACAGCGAAAGAGGAAGAATATAGCTCCAAGATTGCGCGAAATCAGCACCAAGATTGCTCGAAATCAGCTCTAAGTAATAGAAATCCGAGCATGGAACTCCAGAGCAATGGGATTAGAGAAGAAGTTCAAGAAATTGAGGAATGGTGTGGGTTTGGGGGCTGATCTAGTCTCATTTATATAGGAGAGCAATGTGTCCCCGTTGGAGACGCGTTGCCCCCACGTGGCAATGCCTGCGGCCCGCAACGGCTATGTTGCAACGGTCGGGGGAGCAATGTGTCTCCAGCCGTGACGCATTGCCCCAACTAGCCGTTGAGACGTCTCGGGACGGGACGCATTGGTCTCACCGCAGGGCAATACGTCCCGCTTCAAGATTCATTGGCCCATAGAAGGGCAATGCGTCCCTGATGAGGACACATTGCTCTACGGTGGGACCAATTCGTCCTGCTTTAAGACGTATTGCTCTGTCGCAGAGCAATACGTCCTGCTCTGGGACGCATTGCCCTTCTGTAGGGGCCAATGCGTCCTAAAGCGGAATGCATTGCTCTGCGAGAGAATAATGTGTCTCAAGGCGGGACGCATTGCCCCAAAAATGTACCATTTTGGAAATTAAGTTCAAGAACTTGCTATTCTGGGAATTAAATTTGGCAAACGTGTCATTTTGATTTTTTTGTCGTCATTGTATGCATCAATCAGTTTGTGTTGCCCCCTACCTCCTTAGTTGTTGCCGATGGTGGCTAATAAGTCGGTAAACGCACAAGGTCGGACTAGACTAGAGGTGGGAGTTTTACGCCATGTAAATCTATTGTCCTTCGGATGGATTGAGGCTAACAATACCTATTTCAGTTTGGTTATCTCAAAATTTGAGATCCACTCGTTCCAGATTCTAGTCTGATTCAACCTTTGCCTTATATGTTAATTTGTCCTATACACCAGGCCGACAACAAGACCAGAAATCAGAGTATATTGTCAAACAACCCAAATTGGATTGCCAACGCAATCAGAATGAGACCAGACCCACTAATACCAGCATGGACTAAACCCAAACTAGCGCAACCAGGATTTTGAAATCCCAATCTGTACCCAAACAGGGCTTGTGGGATTGGGTATAGTTCGTCCGGAAACGGGCATGTTTGACTTATCATGCCAAAACGGGAGTTTCAGATTTCAAATCTTGGCGAAATGAATTAAGCGGGAGTTGGATTAAAGAAAAGGTAGGAGACAAAGGGGTTGTCGAAGGATTATCTGTTCATTGAAGGCAGAAACAAGAAATAACACGTTTGCATGGATTGCTTCATCTATACGGAGCGCATTTATATGTGGTCAGAGTCAGCTAATGACGGGTATGACAACCGCACGCTTTCTTTCTTTAATGACAACAACACAAGTGGAGATGGCGTGCGGTCCACCACCCGCATGCTCGGCACCACATCCTCACTCACTAGTTGAATCAAAATTGAACACTCCAACTGCTAAACAGGTACGGGACTTGGATGTTAACGAGAAGTTGTTCATGTATTTACTATAAGATTGACTATCA
Organism: Alisma plantago-aquatica; assembly: GCA_963693085.1. Taxonomy (NCBI): domain Eukaryota; kingdom Viridiplantae; phylum Streptophyta; class Magnoliopsida; order Alismatales; family Alismataceae; genus Alisma; species Alisma plantago-aquatica. The sequence continues at coordinate 732,619,686 of OY856413.1, read as the reverse complement.
TATATAATGACACACTACGACACTTTGTATCGGAGTAGACATACTATGTAAACAATTTTAAAGTAATATTATAATAATCTCATATTGCACAAACTAAAGCCATGATCCACATCTGAAAGGTCCCACCTACCTAACTCACCTTAACATGGTTTTAGTTTCTAAATCAATATCCAACAACTCAAAGGTTGACTATATATATTAACAAGTGTGGTATGTATTTACTATATTTAATGCGTAATAGTTGCACGAAGAAGAATCACATCAAAAAGCGATGTAAACAAGCAAGCTCCAGCTGCCGCCTTGGTTTACCACCCTCCCGGACGTTCGGCCTCCGTCACGGGCGTGGGAGAGGGGAAGAGAATGCCTCTCTTTATCCCATGTTTCGAGCAAGCTGTGTCTATCAAACAAAGAGGAACTTCGCATGTTCGAGTCTGAGTTGTTCATAAAGGCTAGTAAGGCAGTAACATTTTCTTGTGGAATGAAGTGCACAACTACTTCTATGAGACTTACACAATGATAGTATAAGGTAAACCTGATGGTGCCTTTTTTATCTACCAAGCATGTACTACGATAGCATGTGTTTGTATTTACTTAAACCAATTCTCTATTATATCATTAAACAATAGACTGTAGGGGGTTCTAGGCTTAAGAGTGTGAAGGGGATAGCAGATTTGTCATGGTGTGCCGTACATGTGCGGAGAAGAAGGCTACAGAAAGGGAAGAAGGTGGTTGAGTGGGCAGACCATACTATTTTGTACTAGGGGTCTGTTATGTAGACTCATTTCGGGACTCAAATAGAACACAAGTCATTTTCCATCACAAAATAAAGAACAACCAAATATAGAAAACATATTTTATTCATTATGTACCTTGTTTTGTGTCAAAATTACAAAATGTATTAAACTTGTGTTCCAAAATTGTGTCCACATCCCTTGTACTACTGTCGCAAGAATCATTTGCAATGAAGACACCTCAAAAAGAGGGCAACTTGGAATGACAGACATGAAGACCCAGATTAGTCAACTTAACATATTAATAACTGACCATGTCATGATGTCAACAAGATTCTGAGTATCATTAAAAGTAGTACATAACGGGCTTGTTTGTTAGCACACGATGAGCGGTCAAATATATCGGTTTGGTTATATATTTAAAGAGGGGAAATCCAAAATGAGGTCACTATGTGGTTGTCCAAGTATGATTTTGAGCCCCGCCAAAACTCAACAACTCAACCTCGACAAAGAACCAAAGTGTAGAAAAGGTGGGACCGCCTCCATTACGTCAAGTAGTCAAGTACCGGATCTCAAATCGAGAGGGGATGTCGATCCGCACTGTTGCAATCCGATCCCTTGGATTCCCAGGCACATACTTCTAAACCTCCGGCCGGACCAGCTCTGATGTATCGGTTTTTGGATTGTGGTTAGGACGCTGGTAGGCCCCACCGTTACATGGCAGCTCTGCATTTGGATGGTGCATGAACCAGCAATCCTTTTGCCTGCATTTGGCACGCGGCTGAACTTGGCTTAAGAGCCGTTATTTTGCTCCAGTCGGGACGAGTTGAACCCTAGTCCAGACTAACTGTGTTTGAGGAAAACCGGCTTTAAAGGGTATTAAACCCCCTATTAGTCCCATTGGAATCTCGATTTTGGCTTTAAGTCAGCCCAGATATAAGCAGGATTGGGGATTCAACCCTTATCCAACTCGCACAATGACATACGTATACTTGTTTGGGAGCATCTGCGGCCCTTTTCCATCCCGACACCTCGATCTTCCATCTTGACACCCACCGACAATCACGTTTTCCCTTCCTCCCCATGGTGCCTCGTTGTTCCTCCTGCTATGCTACTTTGGCATGACAGTTTTCCGCGGCTACTGCTCGAGGTCGCCGCAGCAGAGTGCGACAAAGCTGTCAGCATCATCGCTTCCGATGGGTAGGGTTTTGTGAGTCTAGGGTTTTGCCTCCTTCGTCATATGTCCTTTACATGAGAATCATGAGATACATTTATTCTTTTCCGCTCGTTCTCCTTTCCCCTCCTTTATTGTCATTTCCAACTTGTTGTGCCGAGGCAAAGCTATGTTATCTGAATTCTAGCTCGTGGTACTTTCTATCTTAGTTGTGGTACTGTCAGTTGACTTCATTTTCTCATTTGTATTTAGGGGGGAACGCCTTAGTGGAAATATTTCTTTGCTACGACACTCCCTCCATATATATCATTTGATCTCCTACTACGACCCCTCCTACTCTAGCTCCTAATTTTGATCGAGTTTGATGTGCGTGAAGGAGGAGAAGATCAGTGCCAAGTCGTGCATCATTTCTTACTTAGATAGAGTATATTCTACTATGTTTATTTTAGTATAGTTTTTATACATCTTTATTTTTGTTGTTGCTACTAACACGTGTTTTCATTTTGCATGAAAGGTACCACGATCGTGATATCTCATCCACATCGACAAAGTAGAGGCCAAGGCATGTGTGTGGAGGGTTGCATAAAAATTTCCGCAAGATGACAACAAATTGTTGTGAAGAAACCAACCATGCAACAACTTAATTGATGATCTGGATCTCTTATTGATCTATTCACATTTATTGGTACTTGATTTAGTCCTAGATCTGGAAGATTGATTTCTTCACTGACAAAGATGTGTCTATTTTTTCAACAACTAGTGTGCATAAAGGCAGAATTTTTATTCTTTTCCATGCCCTTTTTTCACTAATCTTTTCTAGCTATGACATATTTGATGGATAGGGTACAACTTGGAATACTTTTGGGTTATTCCATTGCTCCCCTTTCTCGAAAACACTACAATGGTATCAGAGCTGATGATGTATGCTTTTAACATTGGTTTAGATTTTAAATTGCAAACAATTTGTTGGAAGAATAATGTGGGAAAATGTATCAATGTTAGTTACCTAATATCATATATGACATGATATATATAAGTATTATATATACCTATGTGACGCCTTGAAATCATTTTGTTTTGAAGGTGTATATGTAAATTAGGTTGTTGAGGTATAAACTAAAACACGTAATATCACCCTTTTGATTTTTGATTGAAACATATGTAACATGTATATATGGATTTCATGATATGCCCTCTTTGTTCATCTCCATGTATACTTCAATTATACAATTAGAATATGATGATTTAAAGAAATCACCAATGGACCTTGATGGAGAGGAGGAGATGATCAGAAGCCCATGCCAAAGAAGATGGTCCTTGGAGAGTTCGTGATCAAGAAAAGACGACAAACCAATTATAGCACAAGAACTATCCAAGTCTAGGACTACTATACAGCTGACCCAGTTTCCCGATAAGACGATTGGAATCCCTAAAAGGGTTGTTTTAGGATTACATTTAGATGTGAATATATTGGTTATTTTTCTGCAACTCTTGTTGGCTCAAGTTGTTGCAGTACTTTCCCTATCCAATTTTTTTGTCTGTGGTGCTTGTTATAGTATAAGATACATATACCAATATACATTAAATATTGATTGGATATATATATATATATATGTATATATATGTATATATATATATATATATATATATATATTTGTCAAGATAATTTCAATGTTGAAGATGCCTTCCAAGTGAAATATACATGAAAATTGTTACAACCCGTTTCTAGCTTTGCTGGTAATCCTAGATATTTAAGATAATCTTAAATTTTGTCATATTTTGTTAGTAATATTCTATGTTGTGCTTTATCTTAACTTTGGTAACCTTAAATACTTGTTTGGACAATGCATAATCATGACTTAAGCCTACTATAAAGATATGAGTTTGAGTAATATAGCATTAATCCATACATGTATGCAAGAAGAGAGTTAATTAAATTGAAGTAAATAATTAATTAATAATATTGTAAGATTTTAGAGAATTCAATTATGAATCCTGGAAAAACAATGAACCAAATCGGAGTTAAAATGAGAGAGTTATGCCCTTTTTAGTAAACATGTACAGAGTGTCGCGACCGTGACTCTACATCATGTGCTACTACCATGACACTACATCATGTGCCATTATCATGAGTGATTTCATGACCGTGACCCTGCGTCATGTGCTGCGACTGCGACGCTTCGTCGTGTGCTACGACCACGACCGATGCCGCCTAGGACATTCAATCGTGAAACGATCATATCTCGGGCTATACTTATCTATTTTAAACAAAACAAAGTGTGTTGGAAATGCGATATGATCCTCTATCATCTCAAACTCCTTTCTCAATGAGAGGGTGACCTGGAAGGTGATCTTGGAGGTGATTTTTGGGGAAGAATATGAAGAACGGCGGAAATCCAAAAGGGTTGCTATAGATTCAACTTGGTGAGTAGGTTTAACCCTTGATTCTTCCTTCTCTTCATTTTCCCTTGCTCGAGATCCCTAATCCAGTAATTTTGATGTTTGGGTTAACCTATGACCTTCATCTTCTACATACAGTAGATCTCATTTAGGGTTGAAAGGAAGAAGAAACTGCTAATTTTGTTAGAGTTTTGATATGGATTTGAGAGTTTCAGAGATGGGCTACGTTTTTAAGGTGTTTTCACACATTAGGGTGAGTGGGTACTTCCTTTAAATAGTATATTGCATGAAAATGAGTTAAATCATCAATAATTTTCAATTTCTTAGCATGCGAGTACAAACCCTAAATGGTCTTTTTGATCTAGCTTTTGCTAGATGATATGAAATGGATTATTTCTCTATTGTGATGAATTTCAAATGATGAAATCACATTAGAAATGGTTACAATCCATCTAAATGAGAATTCTTAAAGTAATCGTAGAGGTTACATGAATGTACTGAAATTTAAGGTTTTCAGCTATGATTGAAATTATTGTATAATTAAATAGAGAAATGTGTCTATACGAATCTCATTGATATTAATGAATTGTTTATCTGAATGGGTGGTACATAAATGTCAGGTACTATCTTGTATTTTGTGTGATGTGAATAGTGTTTTCTTGATATCTCAGTAAAGAGGGTGAAACCCTAGATGAGTGGAAAGTTGGATATTGCGAATAGATATTGTGAAATCCATTTGAAGAGCTTTTCTTGACATCATAGACTTTATTTATTTGTTATCATTATTTATGGATGATATCTTAGTGAATGGTGAGGAAACCCTAATTTAGCTCAATTGCAATATTTCATATATATGTTTATTGTATATGAATTATTGAAAGCAATCTTTCTTTAGTGAATGTTATGCCACATTAAGTCCTTATGCATGTCATGTGATAAGTGAATAAGGTAAATGAAACCCTAATGATAGGGTGTTCAGTGAAACAAGTATTGTGATATCAATGTTTCTCAGTTTGAGATGTGGTGATGCTTAATAGTTTGGTTGTAGTAAATGTTATCAAATGGTTTTGAAATGAATGGTTTACAAAGTTGAATAAAGATATGCTGATGTGATGATTGAATTGTAAATTTAAAGAGTGAATTAGGCATGTAGATGCCTTGAATATTGTAGAATCCTCACAGCATGTAGACTCCTTACAGTTGTGTGGTACCCAACACCAACCGGGGATGTTAGTGGTACCTATGTTACATGTTGAGTGATTAGTGATCAGTAGGTCCACTAATGCAAAATAAGCTTGAGGGCTTTGACTCAGTCTGAGATATTTGGCTACTCCCATTAGCCGTTGAGAGGAAGACGTGTCGAGGCCCGCTACAGATGGGGTCTTACTCGAGAGATAGGCTTAGGAACACAGGCATGCTTCATAGCCTTGTATAGTGAGATCGTAGCTTGCTGCGATTCTTTCACATGTTGTGGTACACCTCATGTGGGTTCAGGGCATAATAAGAAGAATGAGAGGTTAAACAAGTTTGCATAGTTATTCACTTATTCTTTGTATGTTTCTAAGTTATTAGTTCTCTTTATAATCAATCAAGCATGTTCATATATTGATTCACTCTTGTAGATGTCTAGAGTATTGTACCATATTTATGTTTGTGAATGATTAGACTCTTTAAAGATCACTACTTTTATAATTGATATCCGTTTCTTGGCAATATATCTGTAATTATATAAGTGCTTTAAACTGTTTCTTTGAAGTACTCATTCATTGAGCGAGTAGGCTCACCCTCTACTCACAATTTTCAATGAAATCACATGGACTTGAAGAAGGTTAATGTATCAGAGTAGATCTACCACATGTGTTAAGTATGAGATCAGTTAAGTTCAGTCGATCCTTGTCACTCTAGGTCCTTGTATAGATGTGAGAGAGTTGTAAATGATGTTTTGTATCTTTGTTTCCTTAATAAGAGAGAATGTATCTGGTTATCATGTTGTATGTACATGAAAGTGTGAGAAGCAGAATGAATGTATGGATGCATATCTTTAATGTGGAGATCATATTAGAGTGATCAAGGTTTAATTCTCTTGTAAATTTTGTTTATGTGATTGGATGTGAGAAAATAAAGAGTTTGAAATAAAGGGAAAAAAGTTGGGAGTGAGCTTTTTATTAAGTATAATCCTCAAACTTATGCCCTAGTCTCATGATTAGTGGTAATCATAGGATGTGGGTGTAACAAAAACCTTATTTGACTAAGTGAGGTCACGCCAATGGTGGTGCACCATCTACCTTGGGAAAGTGTGATAATAAGTATGTGGTTTGCTCAGTACGGTGCATATCTTGTTATATTGGCTTTGGGTTGGACTTGACTAGTTGATCTTAATAGTATTAAGCACCTAGAGGCATAATTTGAATATACTTTATATGATGATTTATTTGCACAAATTTGTACAACCATCTATCCACAAATTGTATATGATTCAAGTCTTAAATGTTACCTACCTTAATAGTTAAGATATGAGCATTCAACCATAATTGACTCATGACAATGTATTTTAAATATTGGCTCACTGGAAGATTACTTGGTGTAATTTTTAGAATTAGTAGTGAGAGATATTAATTTGAATAAAATAGTGGGAGTACAATTAATTAAAGTCCAAACTAATTTTTTCAAAATAGATTTTTGAAATCAAAATTAGTTTCCAAATTAATTTATTGACTCATGCAAAATATCTTCTATGTAGATCAACAAAAAACACTAGCAACAATCCTTTTTTATTGTGATTAGTCTTTGAAGAAGAAAAACTAAATGGGAATAACTTTAACGGATGGTTTAAGATATTGAGAATTGCTCTCACATATGAGAACAAGCACTCTGACCTAGACACACCAGTACCAAATGAATCAACTACAACTGCACCTAGGACACAAAGGGAAGCTCATAAGAAGCATTTTGATAATGCTACAGACATCAAGTGTCTCATGCTATGCTCCAAGAATCACAAGCTTTAGAAGCAACATAAGATTATGGATATTTTTGATATGATAACACATCTCAGGAACATGTATTAAGAACAAGAGAGGTCAGAGAGGTATGATGTCTATAAGGTGATGTTTAAGTACAAAATGGTGGAAGGTGATTAGGCTGGACCCAACGTACTCAAGTTAATTGGGTGTTTGGAAAGTCTTGAAAGACTGGTTATTCCTTTAGGTCAGGATTTAGCCACAAATTTGATCATGCAATAATTTTCATATTAATATAGAAATTTTGTCATGAACAACAACATGAAATTTTTGGACAAGTCATTGAGAGAGATACTTGGCATGTTGAGAATTACTAAGGGGAAATGGAAGACAAGCCTGAATCTGCACCGATGGTCAAAAAAGGAAATGGAAAGTTTACAGTCAAATGCAAAACTAATAAATGTTCCAAAGATAACCAAAAACATTCTTCACTTAAGACAAAAGGAGGAGTTGCTAAGGGAGAAAATTTTCACCATTGTCACTAGGCTTGACATTGGAAGAGAAATGTCCCTCTATGACTTGAGGAACTAAAGAAAAAGAAGAAAGGGATAGGGATCTCCACTTTAGTTATATATATTATAGAAATAAACTTATCTACTACTTGATCATGTGTATTGAATACTATATGTGGATCTCACATATACTCAAATATACATGATCTAAATATAAGTAGACCCTTGAAGAGAGGACATGTGGAACTATGTGTTGCAAATGGAGAAAGTATTGATGTCATTTCCATAGTGCAACATTTTTATCTCTGCCTAGTGGGCTTCTAATATAGATAGATAATTCCTATTATGTACCTTCCTTAAATAGAAACATTATATATGTATCTTGGTTGGATAAAGAACGGTTTTAAATTTCTAATAAAGAATGGTTGAATTTCCATTTCTAAATATGAAATCTTTTATGACAAAGCCCCTGTGCATTATGGTTTTTGTTTATTCGATCTTGAGACACACATATATAACATCAATACAAAGAAGATAAAACTCAATGACCCAAACAAAGCTTACCTTTGGACTGCCATCTAGGGCACATAAATGAGAAGCACATTTCTGGACTCCACAAAGATTGTTATATGGACACTTTTGATATTGAGTCAATGGAGACATGTGAATCTTTTTTATTGGGAAAGATGACAAAAGAACCTTCAACAGGTAACAATGTGAGAGCTAATGACTTATTAGGACTCACATATACTGACGTGCATGGACCTTTCAGCACAAGTGATAGAGGTGGATATCAGTGTCTCATAACAATAATTGACGACTTTAGTAGATTGGGATATGGGTATCTAATTAAACATGAGTCAGAATCCTTTGAAAAATTCAAGGAGTTCATGATCTAAAGTACAAAATCAACTTGAAAAAAGATTTAAGGCATGTTTGATCCAACAGAGGTGTTGAATACTTAAGCCAAGAATTTAAGGTCCTAAGGGATTGTATTATTGTGTAACATATTCAATTCAAAGGATATAGGTCGATTTTCCCTTATTTTTGGACCCTATTCAATTATTATTTTTAATGTAAGGAGAAAAGCCAATTGAAAATATCTAAATCCTATTCAATTATATTAATATTTCATTCATTTTCCCTCACTTAAAAATATATTAGGAATAGTTAGAGCCAAATAGTATCACAAAATTCATTAATACCCTTCCTAAATAACCATGATACATTCATGATAGGACCTAATGTACAAATATTTCTAAAAAGTAAATATAACATTAAATTGACAATAGAAAATATTTCTAGGAGTATAAAATAAAATAAATTAACTCAATAATATTATAGTGCCACAAATGAGTAACTGAGATGAGTAGATTCATTAAATAAATGCTTGATATAAAATTAATGAAATATAATATTAAAATCTTCAAAATATAAAATTAACATCAAATTTTGATTCCACACATCCTGATCAGCTAACACACTAATTTTCATAACAACTGGGCCTCATTTATGCATTCAATTAATTGTTTGAATGATTAGCTTTCATGCACCTAATATTTACAATTTTACCATTGTTGGATTTCCTTTTTCCTCCATGTAATGCCTATGGATCCATCATCTTGCCTGGTCACACTTGTAGAGCTGAAAGCACGACTACAAAACTAGGTATTTGGTGCCTCTTCTCTGTTAATTCCCTCCCTTTCATTTTGTTGACCACAAACGGTTCTGTGCTTTCTCTCTCCCCTCACCTCTATGAGTCTTCATGTGCCTATTTCTTCTCTCCCCACTCTTACTCCCCTCTTTATCTATGCAGCAACCTAGAAACCCTAGCTACTAGCCTTGCATCCACCT